>CAXASD010000080.1:0-27500 GCA_963971435.1 Lasius platythorax | reverse complement strand
CAGAGATGATATACATAAAGAGACAGAAGAACAGCATTAATTTGCAGACCGACACGGAACAATTAGAACAAATTTACATTCCGATTATAGATAGCTTACGGCCTGTTTAGTTTTCTTTTTCTTTTTCTCTTATTGTTCTTTTGTTGTCTTTTTGTCATCAATAATCCAAATAACATGTTTATACGAACCACAGTTGTTGTTTGACATTTATATCTGACAGTACAGATATTGTTATGACCGATGTGCGATGTGAGTTAAAGCAATTTCTCAGACTTGTGCGTAAGGATCTCGTGGCTTTCTGTGCGGCTCTGCGATTGTCTTTGGTGAGTTGCCTCTTATAATGTTTTATAACAGCAATTGATATATTGCTATTCGATACAGCGATGTGCATTATTTGTCAATGCACATCCCGCTTCCTACCGGCGGGTACCGATCGGGAGGCGTCTCTAGAGGGGATCGCGGGGTAACCTGGATGCCGCGTAGACACACTGCTAGTCATATCATTATTCGTAATTCAAGCGTACGTTTTAATTTCTTTTTATTTGTATATATAATCCGATCACCGGTTCTTGGTTATAATGTTTCTCATGTCATGTAATTCATTTGTTTATACAGTTACTGAAGATGGCCCGAAGCGGGACCGAAACGTCTAATTATATAATAAAGAGTAGTTTAATCTAAACAACTATATTTACTCGCGCCTTTACCTATGCGGGCTGGCTCTTATTAGCCGTTTATTTTATTATTGTCATTTCTAGAGCCTTTATTTTGTTTATTTATTGACATTATTTTATGTTATGAAGTAATAAACTTACTTATCTTATTACGATATGTTTGCAGTATCAGTAAATCTATTGTGAAATACTGCTAGAGATTACATCTAGAGATCAAATACATCTAGAGATTAAACCAGACGTTAATTGAATACCTATAAGCAAATTCAACTTGCCAATTTATTGGGACACATTTCTTGTCGCTTTCTTTAATTTATACATTTGACTATTTAAAGTTGCATGTATTAAAAAGTTATTTCATGAATTGTTGTCTCTGTTTAAATAATCCCTGGCGGGCCAACTAGACAAACTATAGACAGAAATTAGACATAATCTTGACTTGTTTTAGATGCGCCCTGGACGTCGAACACGTCCACTAGTCTCATTTTTAGACTTCCTTGTCTAATAAAAATAAAATCTAGACGGATTCTGCCCAGTGCTGGATAACCTGGACTGAATTTGGCTATAATCTGGACACACTGTGTTTTTCGACAACTTCTGACAAAATCTAAACGGACTGCCTATTCAAGAGCTGGATGTTTTATGTTTCCGGACTATATCTGGCCGGATGTTTTATGGTTCCGGACTATATCTGGCCATCTACACGTCAAAAATCTGTCTAGTTATGTCTACTCAATCAAGAATTTGTCCGGAATACATCTAGTATTTGTCAAGTACGTCGAAACCTTGTTTAGTTGGCCCGCCACGGATTGTCTATGTGATATGAGGCTGTATATAATTTTATATATATCTTCTGTAAATATACTTTCTTTACACTTCTTATATTTTTTCCATATAAAAGTACTAAATATAAATATTTTTTTATTCTAAATGCAAGAAAGTATAATATCAAAAACTAACAAAATCTAGAAGGAAAGTTTAATTGACACAGGTAAGTTGAAAGTTATGTAAAATGTATGCATAGTAAAATTCTTAATATAAGCAAAATTGAAATATTGTGTAAACGCATCAATCGTACATATCCAATATATTATAGAGAGAACATATTATATATATATAAATATATTGAATATAAGATTATTCGTGTAATTTGTTTTTCTATTTCGTAACATATAAATTTTTTAAGAAATATCTGTTTGTAAAACTAGCTCTATTATATCTGGTTATAGCAAAAATGTGTTAATGTTATGCAGCTAAATTATGCAGGTGTTTTCGAAAAGTTAAACTTATATCAAACATCTTTATCAAACTTTTGCACTAAAAAATATCTCTTTCTTTTTATACATTTTTAACATATATTATTATTATTTTTTTTAATACTCTATATCTAATTAAACCTATAACCCTGATCTAATGTCATAATATGTACATTCGCGCGTGCTGTGAAAATCTTGCCTAAGGAAAGTAGAACAAAAAAATGGCATAAGTAGAACATTAAGGACACACTCGATTAACATCAACCAAAAAATTTTTATTTGATCAACTTGTTATCTTACAAAAATGAGAATGAAAAGAAAAGCAAATGTGATTGCATTAAGAATAAAAAAAGGATTAGAAAAAAATTTAATAGACATATGTAAAGCGTACATAAGAACGATTATTCATAGATTCACCACACATTATATAAATTATACGGAAATAAAATTTTCGTAAAGTATCTATCTTTAATCCTGTCTCTCATTTTTCTGCTTCTCTGTCGTCTACTTGCCGTCTTAACAATCTTAATCGAGCACTCATTAAATGAGAAAATTTACGGCATGACTTATTCGATTGGTAATTAGAAAGAGAAGAAATTAGATAAAGATTGTAATGGTATTATAGAAAAAGTGATTAAAAAGATTATTACTTTATCGTAATAAGCTATATAATTATGTAACTATCGATGGTTCGACAAACGATGGTAAAATCGATTACAAAAGTGTTGGCAGAAGCCTTTAAAAGGAAGCGATTATAACAAAGGTTTTATGACATCATTTGAGAAGCATCATTGGAGATTAAATATTCGTAGATATGATTGACTGTGCTTTCGACTAGATCTTCTATCTGTCCAGAAGGTGGAAGCTACGACAGAAAAAAATGCATTGTACTGTTATAGCCCGAAAGGCTATAAACTAAATTCTAGTAAACCAAACGATAAATAATAATTCAGGTTAAAAAACGAGAACACCGACATACTTACGAAATGCCTACTCAGCAAGGCACCCGCGAAATATAGAACATTCGCGAAAGTGCAAGCGAGGAGTTTCGACATTAAATTTGCTTCGCTTGCATTTGGACTTTGACCGCGTACCCAAAATTGACCCAGAAAACTTAGAATAAAAGACCCACCGCGACAGAGCACGGGGTCAGTCAGTCAATTATCAGAATACGGGTCGTTATCACGGTCAAAGTCGCGAGTGAACGTCTACCTAACGCGAAGTGAATCCGAGCTAGACCGAGTTACGCCTAACCGACAGGTACCGTAAGATAAAACACGATCTAAGGTCAAAACTGTAAATATTTATTAAAATAAAAGTGACACAAGTTTGTGAAACAAAAGTGGTTTGAGTCTATGACGACCCGGGGCCCCAGCTCCTAATCCAGCAACGATCCCTAAATCTCTGTGCCGAACCCTCAAGGCACAACATTGGTGGCAGCGGTGGGATGATACTGGAGGATCGTCACTAGACCCGTGACCTCTAAGACCTGTAAAAAACCATAGCGTTAAACAGGCACGCCAGTGCAACAGCTGACGGAACCAAGCTAAGCGGACAACACGACAAGCAGAGCAGTGAGAGCATCACGGCCAAGCAGCGGAAACCCGAGTAGGAACGCCAGTGTCAATCGACCAGCAGACGCGACCTACGACAACGTTCCGGACAACGCAGTAACAGCGAACGACGACCCGCCGTCTCACCTAACAACGCCGGACAGCCAGCGACGAGACAACGAAACGCCGCGTCAGCAGCCGAGCGATACAGCGAGCGAATATGCGAGCCGCCGTAATACTGTAAGTCCGAACACTAAAATTATAATACCGCGTGAATGTCGGAAGGAAATAACGTTCCGAAACCGCCGATAGCGAACCGATCGTGGTTGCATAGCGCACCTGCGAGGCTAACTCTAAGAGCGCTCCAGACGCCCAGAGACCTCGAAAGCGTGCGTAGAAAACTAGAACCACAATATTCAAGCGATAGCGAACCCGAACCGTTACCCGAGAACGTCGTTAGCGAACGCGACTTCCAATTTACTAGCTTCGACGCTAGCTTAATTGCGCACCACCCGACTGACCACGCGCACGAAAACCAAAACGAGACGCGACGCACGAGACCGTACGAAAGTAGAACTCCAAGCCGAGTATCACTGCGACGAGAATTTTCGTTAACCTCCTACGAGAGCGATACCTTCGATCCGGACGAGATTTACCAATTACAAGGAGACAACATGGCCGCGCCACACACCCCGCTGGATCAAACCGTCGCGAACGTAACCCCGACCGCCGTCGACAATGAAATAGCTCGACTCCGACAAACAATCGGTCGCATAGGACACCAAATAGATGAGGGGCTGCACACCCCCACCGCGGCAGCGCGCCAGGAACCAAATACTAACAATCAAATCCTGGACGTACTAAACATAATCCGCGCAGACATCCATGCATTAAGCACACGAGTAACGCGCATAGAAAACGCGGACACACACGCATACCACCGTCGAGAAAACGATAACGACGAGTATCGTATGACGTACGGACGAACAGAGCGCGATATACGAAACCGCCGAAGCACCGCTCCGAATTACATGTCGCTAAAAGAAGCCAGGATAATGATTCCGGAATTCGACGGAACCTCGCGAAATAAACTGCAAGAATTCTTAAATGCCAGTACATACGCGATACAAAACATTAATCCCGCGGAAGAAGAATCGCTAGTCCAAGCCATCCTATACACTAAACTCAAGGGAAAAGCCATGCAAGATTTCGAGACGCGTGACATACAGACATACGAGGAACTAAAACAACAACTTGAGACGTGCTACCAAAGCAAACAGAGCACCGCGCATTTACAGCTCGACTTCAACTCGTTGAAACAAAAAACCGCCGAGTCAGCACAGACATTCGGACAACGCGCAGACAAACTCGCGATGAAACTATACGATTCAATGATCGAAGGCGAAAATCATTCCGCCGCGCACAAACGGGCAATACTAGAAACGATACAAAAGCAAGCGCTACTAAACTTCCAACTCGGGCTACGCGACGACTTGAAAATACTCGTCCGCTCACAGCGATACACAACGCTGCAGGAAGCGATAACCGGCGCGAGCGCGGAAGAAAAACTCATGGGACCAACAACGTCGCGAACACACAATTTTCCAAACCGAAATAGAGCCGAACAAAACCCCTCACGACAAAATCGAGGAACGGCACCGCAATGCTATAAGTGTGGAAAAACCGGGCACTACGGACGCGATTGCCGCAGTAGCAAATACGCACTACCGAAACCGGATAAAACATCGCACGTTAACACGGTCGAAAAGTTCTGCAAGCATTGTCAAAAACGCGGACATACTCGTGACGAATGCTGGGCACTAAACGGACGACCGAAACCGAAAACATCGGACCAACCAAGGCGGGACAACGGCGATAAAAAATCGTCAAATGATAAAAAACGAGGCGAGCAGAAAATCTATCAGGCGCGAAAAAGAAATTCAGACACCGAAAGCAGTAGCGACGAAGAACGCGAAGAAAAAAGTAAACCGACGCGCGCGCTCGAATATCAAGTGACACACATACGACGAACTCCGCGAGGAACAACCGGATTAGATCTAATTACTCTACCGATCCGCGAAACCAAAAACGGTAAGGCAAACATGCTATACGACTCCGGAGCCACTATCTCGCTAATAAAGGTTAACCAACTGAAGGGTGAGACCGCCATTTATAAAGATAAAATCACATTAGTTGGAATAACCGGACATAAGGCGCGGACTATAGGCAAAATGTACGCCACAATCGACTTAGACGGTCGCAAAATTAAACACGCGATCTACGTCGTAAGAAACGATTTCCCGATGGAATACGAGGGAATTTTAGGAATCGACTTCCTCAGAAAACAACAGGTTTCATGTGACTATAGGAAACGCGAATTAAAAATAGGAAACGCCGTACTAAAATTACTACCGTACGACAAAATCACCCTAAAACCGCGCAGTGAAACCATAGTACAAGCCGCGACCGACCGTAACGAGACAGGTGTCATACGAGCGGAAGAAACAGCGCCAGGAATTTATATCGGACGATGCTTAGTCGAACCGCAGAACTATTCGTGTCCGATCAGCGTAATAAATACCACCGACGAGACCATAGAAATTCGCACGCCGCTAGTCAAAATAGAAGATCTAGACGCCGACAACCCGCATGCAATCTACACGATTCAGCCGGGAAAAACGCGAAACTACTCGTCACGAAACAGCGAAATTTGACAACTACTACGAACCGATCATTTAAATTCCGAAGAAAGACAGGCAATACAACGGATATGCGAGGAATATAATGACACATTCTACCTAAGCGGAGAACCGCTGTCGTGCACCGCGACCATCGAGCACGCGATAACAACGCGCGCCGACACCTCACCAGTTAATATGAAACCGTATCGTCTTCCCGAGAAACATAAAGCGGAAGTAAATAAACAGGTACAAGAAATGCTAGAAGATGGAATAATCAGGACAAGCGCTAGCCAGTGGAACGCACCATTGCTAGTAGTGCCGAAAAAACCTGACGCATCCGGAAAACCGAGACTCCGCGTAGTAGTCGACTTCCGACGGTTAAATAATCTAACGATAGGCGATTCATTCCCGCTACCAAATATCACAGATATACTTGACCAATTAGGGAACGCCAAATATTTTACCACGTTAGATTTAGCATCAGGGTATCACCAGATACCAATGGCAGAAAACGACAAAAAGAAAACAGCCTTCTCAACCCCCTACGGACACTACGAGTTCAATCGCATGCCGTTTGGATTGAAAAATGCACCCGCAACTTTCCAACGACTGATGAACTCAGTACTGACAGGGATACAAGGGCTCAGATGTCTAGTCTACCTCGACGACATCGTAATCTACGGATCCAGCTTAGAGGATCACAACAAACGACTCACGGAAGTACTGCGGAGACTACGGGAAAACAACTTGAAACTACAACCGGATAAATGCGAATTCCTGCGTAAAGAGGTAATTTATCTAGGCCACATTATATCCGAAAACGGAATAATGCCGGACCCATCAAAATTAGCTGCAATAAAAAATTTTCCGACACCAAAAAGGGTAAAGGATATTCAATCCTTCATAGGACTTGCAGGCTACTACCGAAAATTCATAGAAGATTTTTCGCGAATTGCCAAACCGTTAACAAAATTAACGAAAAAGAGCGAAAAATTCATATGGTCAGCAGAACAGCAAAATGCATTTGACGCATTGAAAGAAAAATTAATGACGGCGCCAGTGCTAAAATATCCAGATTTCAGCGAAGAATTCAACGTGACTACCGATGCCTCCGACTATGCAATCGGAGCCGTGCTGTCACAGGGACCGGTGGGCAATGACCGGCCCGTTGCTTACGCCAGCAGAATACTTTCTCGCGCGGAGCAAAATTATAATACAACTGAAAAGGAATTATTAGCTATAATATGGGCCGTAAAGCATTTCAGACCGTATATCTACGGAACAAAATTTAAAATAATAACAGATCATAAACCATTGATCTGGTTATTCAATGTAACCGATCCCGGATCGAGATTAATACGTTGGAGACTAAAGCTAGAGGAATATGACTATGAAATTATTCACAAAGCAGGACGAGCGAATGCGAACGCCGACGCGTTGAGCCGACACGTAATTCAAGACGCAAACGATATAAAAAGGGAGGAAGAAATCTTCAAGATAGAAGAAGATAACGAAATCGCCGACGATCCACAGAAAATATATACAGAGGAAGAGAAACAACAAATACTCTACGAATACCACGATGTGCCCACAGGAGGACACCAAGGGATCGAGAGAACATTAAAAAGAATCCGGCTAAATTATAATTGGCCGGGAATAACTAAAGATGTCGAGCGATACATTTCAAAATGCGAATCTTGTCAGAAAAATAAATTGTCAAGACGAATAAAAATGCCGTTAATTATTACAGACACGCCTAATAAACCCTTCGAGAAATGCGCATTAGATATAGTCGGACCGCTAACTATAACAACAAAAGGAAACAAATACCTGCTCACATTCCAAGACAGCCTAACAAAATTCAGCAAGGCTATACCGATCCCAAATCAAGAAGCAAACACGATCAGCAAAGAATTCGTGACAAAAATAGTTCTTGAACACGGGATCCCGGAAAAAATTCTAACGGACCAAGGTACAAATTTCCTTAGCGAAATTTTCAAAAACACTTGTAAAATATTAAAAATAGAAAAAATACAAACGACCGCCTATCATCCAGAAAGCAATGGAGCATTAGAGCGATCGCATCGCACGTTAGCAGAGTATTTGAGACACTATATAAACGCCGACCAGACCGACTGGGACGAGTGGATACCCTTCGCGATGTTCACATACAATACAACCCCACACACGGCCACGGGATACACGCCCTTCGAACTAGTTTACGGGCACCAAGCAGAAATACCTACGGCACTATCAAAACCCCCGCGAGCGACGTATAGCTACGAAGATTACGCGCAAGAATTACGGGAAAGGTTAAGGGCCACAAATCAGCACGCAAAAGAAAGTATAAGGGAAGAAAAAATAAAAGCGAAAAAGCAATACGACAAAACCGCGAAACAAACGAAATTCAAAGTAGGCGACAAAGTGCTCGTATACGATGAAACGCTACGACGCGGACGATCGAAAAAACTAGATGCGCTATGGACCGGACCTTATACGATAATCGAGAAAAATTCCGATGTTAACTACACGGTAAAAAAGGGTAGGAAAACGGTACGCATGCACGCGAACAGAATGAAAACATTCATAGATAACTAAAGAAGAAAAGTACTCACTCGGTGAGCCGCATCCATGGGAAGCAACCCGGAGCAAGGACCCGATAACGGGCCAAGTGCGGGGCATCAAACACAAAGCCCCGGCTCCACGGCACCAGCTCAAAGACCGTGCGTCGACCGCTGGACACGTCCAACGATACGCGCAACGAAAAAGGGGTAGTACCACCCCTGTACACTGCCGCGAGAGCCCGAACCACAGGATCGTGAGACGACTCCAGCCCCACAACGGGCCCGCGCAAGCACCAGGTACATAAGGGAAACGTTTGCTCCCTCGGAAAAACCTCACCACAATCAACACAAACGAAATACATTCTTGCAGCACAGTCAAAAGCAGACTAAAAAAGAAAACCGCAGTAGCAACGCAAAGAAATCCGAGAAAACAAAATCGAAATAAAAAAACGAAATAATATCCGTGCAACGTTCGTGAAATAGAATAGCCGCGAACACACATACATGTAAAGCAGAAAAGAAAAAGGCATTAATAAAGCATAAATAAAAAGACACTTACCCTATTCCAAGCGACGCTCGAGGAAAAACCGCCACAACATATCAAAGGAAAAATTGAGGCGGACACGACGGAAAATCTTTGAAATTGAGGGAACTTCCCACGTAAACCCCGGAGAAAAACGGTCGAATAGAGTAAGGGGGTAAAACCACCCTGTACCCTCGACCAACCAACCCCTAGCCGGACCCCAATCATAGGTCTCAGCAACCCGGGTCAAAACAGCAAACATCTCCTCGTGGGAGAAAAGCCCCCCGTAGGGAGCCTCCTCCTCCTCGACAACCAGCGGAGAAACAAAATACCGAGAGCGAATCGGTCTCCCCGCACACACCATCGTAAAAAATTTTTTTTTTAAGAAAAAATTTCAATAAACACGAAAGAGAGTCAATCACAGACTAAAAAATAAAGAGGCATTAACACCTCAAATAAAAAACTTTTTTGCCTATCCAACAAAAAACAAATATCTAAAGAATTTATATCCATCAAAAAATAATAAAAAAGAATAAAATATATTATTACAGGATACTCATATTACACGCCCACGCAGCACTTGCGAAATGGCAAAAGACGAATCGCCACTACGATATCGAAGAATTCGACAACCACCCAGGCATACACTATGAAAAAATCGGACAACTACACCACTCCAGGAAAATGTGGAAGCTAGTTATAAGATTAGACCTGACCCAAATAAATCAACGTTACGAACAGGTAAAAAGGAACAGAAAACAAACCGAAATCACATGCAGCACGATAAACTTCCAAAACCATTATCGAAGAAATACCTGCATCAACTTAAACAACGTCGCAAGGAGAGAAGCCGAATATTTAGAAAACTTAATGACACAAATAAATACACTCTACAAAGCACCAACTAACGCACGTAGAGGACTAATAGACGGAATAGGCACAATAGCGAAAACACTATTCGGGACGATGGACGTAAACGACGAAAAACACATAAACGAACAAATACACTTAATAGAGAACAAACAGCAAACGATACAACACGCGGTACGGAACCAGATAAACGTACTAAACACAACGATAACGCATCTCGATAAAATAGAGAACGTGATCGAACATAACGAAAAACTCCTACAAAAACGAATAACAGAAAACCATAACCAAGAAGAGATAAATGAACATTTTACGATCATTATCTCCATAATGACAGAATTAATAAGAGACGCCGAAAATATTGTAGAATACCTTACGTACATTCGCAAAGGCGAGATGCACCCTAGGTTAATGCCAATTAAAAATATTATAGCGCACCTAAAAGAGGCGGCACCGCAATTGCCGCAAGGTGCATATTTTCCATTTAAAATCCATACCGAGGACTGGTTAGAAATAGAAAAACACACCGCAATAAGCGCATACTGCGACAAAGCAACTATTTATACCATATTGCGTTTCCCCCTAATATCGCAACCGACGTACGATATTATAAATATAATCGAATTCCCTACACCTTCCTCTAACCATATATTCACATACACAGAAGTCGAAAAAAATATAATAGCTGTCGATAAAGAAAAACTAACGTACCTAGTACTCACAGAAACCGAACTCCAAAAATGCAATAACATTAATTCACATTATGTATGCGAACAAGACATACCAATATACTACGTAAATTCGAACGCGCCATGTGAAGTACAATTATACACGAAACGACAGCAAAATCATAACAACTGTAACATAAGAGACTATGTTTCGACTCAAATGAAATGGATCGCATTACGACAACCACACACATGGCTATACTCGACCAACGCCGAGCAAAAAATAACCATACAATGCGACGAACAAGCAGAAAAGGAAGAGATAATAAAAAACACGGGAAAGATAACGCTAAAAGGAGAATGTAAATTAACAACAGCTGACATGACGGTACAGACCAAAATGACAATCTACAGGGTAGACACGGAAACATTCCTACCCGGAATTAATATCACACTCCAAAATACCACAATAACGTACGACAATGAGACAGTAGAAAATATCTCACAACATCGCACAGAGTTAGCAAGACTCAAAATCAATTTAGAAACCATGGACAAAAACTTACAAAATAGCGAACAAAATTTTTTTATGACAAAACAATTCGTCTATCCGATGGCGACAAGCGGAATAATAACACTAACGATAATAGGAATCATAATTTGTATAATAATACAACGGAAAAACAGATACAAAATAAGACGACCTATAATTAAAATAATAGAAGACGAACACAAAATACCCAGGTCAGCCTTAAAAAGAAGCGATAGCACTAGATTTTAAGAAACGATTATACAAGAAATTCGGGAAACCAAAAAATTGTAAAAAATTAACTTAAGAAAAACTTCGAACCTCCGTTTTTCTTCATCAACGGGGGAGGGATGTTATAGCCCGAAAGGCTATAAACTAAATTCTAGTAAACCAAACGATAAATAATAATTCAGGTTAAAAAACGAGAACACCGACATACTTACGAAATGCCTACTCAGCAAGGCACCCGCGAAATATAGAACATTCGCGAAAGTGCAAGCGAGGAGTTTCGACATTAAATTTGCTTCGCTTGCATTTGGACTTTGACCGCGTACCCAAAATTGACCCAGAAAACTTAGAATAAAAGACCCACCGCGACAGAGCACGGGGTCAGTCAGTCAATTATCAGAATACGGGTCGTTATCACGGTCAAAGTCGCGAGTGAACGTCTACCTAACGCGAAGTGAATCCGAGCTAGACCGAGTTACGCCTAACCGACAGGTACCGTAAGATAAAACACGATCTAAGGTCAAAACTGTAAATATTTATTAAAATAAAAGTGACACAAGTTTGTGAAACAAAAGTGGTTTGAGTCTATGACGACCCGGGGCCCCAGCTCCTAATCCAGCAACGATCCCTAAATCTCTGTGCCGAACCCTCAAGGCACAACAGTACTAAGAATTGAAAAAAATAGAGATAGATGGAATAAATATGCGCGCCATAATATTCAGAAAAAAATATACTCGTAAAGCAACAATCTCGAGCTTAAATATATCTTCATTTAAATCCAATAAAGAATTTTTAGAGATATTCTACTATAATAATTATTTGCGCACTAATAACCGCGCTAGGCTCGTAATTAGCCCGTCCTTTTACCGATATATTAAATATATCGGTAAATCTTTACAATAGCGTCATCCCCTCCGATTTGCCTCAAAATTTACACAAAGCTTCCTTTTGTTCTACAATTAAGATTTATGATAGTTTTAAGCCGGGGAAACAATATGTTGTTGTTGGGAAAAATCGTGAAGTGGGCGCTTCAAGCGCTATACTTTACATATATTTTACAACGCGAAGCAAAGTCTACCCCACAATTCTTGTGTAGATTGGTGTTCACGTAATTTGGTTTAGTCTTTATTACGCGTCACTTGAGATATACCGGTTTCGCTCAGAGAGAGCGCGAGATGTCGGAAGTTCTTTTCGCAGGACGATTAGCAGCGAGAATGACGAGAGCTCGATGGATAGAGATAGGGATAGCGTGAAAAGATAGGTAGAGCGATTGAAATAGGCGGATAAATTTGAGAGGATAATAAAGAGAGAGATCGAATTAACAGAAACAGGAATTGAGAGATATTTAATTGTCGAATTTCGAAACAGCGAGTTAGATACACGCAGATTATAAATTTTAATAATTTCGTGACGCACGACTATGTTCACTGAATCTCTCTTGCCGAAATTATCTCTGAACGAGAGCCGTGAATCTATCTCCTTATATATCTGGGAGAGATCTAGAGAGTTCGGAGAATCCGAGAGCGCACGATTCGTGTTTTTCGAAGATTCGGCTTACGAGCTATAATACAGCGATCAGGCAATAACGTAAGAACGTAAGAACAATGACGATTCTCACAATATTGACACGTTTCGGTGTATTCAGTTTTGCTCGATCGATCGCAAACATTTAAGATATTATTATCTCGGGATGCTTAATTTGATACAGAGTATGAAACAAAACGACAACGATAAATTCAGAATATAAATTTTGATTGAGTGTTAACATACCGCCCGCCTCGAAACCATCGTTTCGAAAGAGTGAAACAAAAAAAATTGGAAGACAAAATATTGCAATTAAAGGAAAAGAACGTTTGTTTCGAGGCGACGGATATGTTAATTACACTTTTTTTTTTTTTTTCGAACGATTTCACATTTAGTTCATTGATTCAGTTTGTTCTACGTCTATTGGTGAAGGACATAATTTAACGATCGGACGTCGATACTCGGATAACGTGGTTTTTGCGGTCGCAACGCGTACTAATCCGTCAGGACCTTCGTGACATTGTGTTACGCGGGCGAGATCCCATTTGCTCGGCGGAAGTAGCGGATTTTTTATTAGAACTAATTGTCCGACTTTGATCGGACGAGAGGCTTTCTTTCGCCATTTTACGCGTTGTTCAAGCGTATTGAGGTAGTCGTTCTGCCATAGTTTCCAAAATCGTTCTGTAAATTGTTTTACTAATTGCCATCTCGACAGACGATTTTCTTTAACGTTAAGTAAAGACGGTTCGGGAATGGCGGTTAGAGCGGACCCTATTAAAAAGTGACCTGGTGTAAGCGGCTCATAATCATCCAGCGCATCATTTAGTGGCGCTAACGGCCTTGAATTAAGACACGCTTCGATGTTACATAGTAGCGTGTTAAACTCTTCGAAAGTCAGAGTGTGAGCGCCTATAACACGGCGGAGATGGTGTTTGACGCTCCGCACTCCGGCTTCCCAGAGACCGCCGAAATGTGGGGCGGCAGGAGGAATGAAGTGCCACGCGACTTTTTGAGATGCTGCGAGATTGAGGAACGAAGGATCGCGTGTTGCGGTTTTAAAGGCGGTGGTTAGCTCGCGATCGGCTCCGATAAATGTCGTACCGTTGTCAGAGTACATAGATTCTGGCATTCCTCGTCGGGCGCAAAATCTTGAATAGGCGCCCAAGAACGCGGCGGTTGAGTAACCGTCCACAACTTCAAGGTGGACCGCGCGGGTCGCCATGCAGATAAATACGGCGATATAAGCTTTCCGCGTTATTCTGCCGCGACCGGGCATTGATCGAATAAGCATTGGTCCCGCGTAGTCCACCCCGCAGTGTAAGAATGCGCGCGCGGGGGGAGTTACTCTTATTTGCGGTAATTGACCCATCAATTGAGTAGCCGTTGCCGCTTTCTCGCGAGTACAGATCACGCAGTCATGAATAACGGATTTTACTAGAGAACGCGCTCGCAATATCCAATAGTCGCGACGTAATGTAGCAAGCGTAAGTTGTGTGCCTGCGTGAAGGGAGCGCAAATGTGCTTGGCGAACGATCATGGTAACTAATGGGTGCGACGGTAAGATTACCGGATGCTTTACATGCATTGGAATTGGCGCGTTGAATAACCGCCCGCCAACGCGAATTAATTGATCCTCGCCTATATACGGATTGAGAGATACGAGCGCGCTTTTTGTTGACAGGGGTTTGTGCTGCAGAAGTGCAGTTCGTTCTTGCGAAAAAATTTCTTCTTGAATACGTCTAAGCCAAAAATTTCGTGCGATGTTGCAATCGTCGACTGTGAGAGCTGACGAAGTGTTGGCTAATACGGCGTGAGACTTAGCAGAACAAAGTTGATTTATAAATTTAAAGAGATATGCGGTTACGCGGATGAGTCTCGGCCAGGATGAATATCGCGACGCGAGATCCCAGGGCTCTATTGGTTGTGTGAGATGCGTTGTTGCGCGAAGTCTTTCCTCGTTTGATAGATCAGTCGAGCGCGTGTCGGCTTGCGGAGGCCAATCAGATTCCGAGAGCCGCAACCACGAGGGGCCGTTCCACCATAGATGGTGAGTCGAAAGTTGACTTCCGGTGATCCCTCTGGACGCGCAGTCGACCGGATTGTCCTCCGTAGATACATGTCGCCAGGTAGCGGACGGAAGTCGAGATTGAATTTCCGACACCCTGTTTGACACGAATGTTTTCCATCTCGAAGGATGGTCGCGGATCCACGCGAGCACGACAGTCGAATCCGTCCAGCAATGGCACGGAACGGTATTTGCATGCAGGGACGTGCGCACAAATTCAATTAGTCGAGTTAATAAGACGGCGGCAGCCAACTCCAACCGAGGAGTGCTTATAGATTTTACGGGTGCGACCTTGGATTTACCGACGAGCAGCATAGAAGTGATTTGCCCGGAAATTGACACGAGTCTGAGATATACTGCGACCGCGTAAGCCGTTGTTGAGGCGTCGGAAAATCCGTGAAATTCACAATGCAACGTGTCGGAACTCTGCTGTATCCATCGATCTATCTTTAAGTTATTCAGACCCGCTAATGATGACTGGATCGATTCCCACTGTTTAATTAAATTAGATAGAAGGATATCGTCCCATTCCAATTTTTGCAACCATAGTTGTTGCAGAAAAATTTTTGCTACTACAGTAACGGGAGTGCTCCAGCCGAGGGGGTCAAATATTTTCGCTACGGTTGAGAGGATTGATCTTTTAGTGTTCGGTCGAACGTTAGGAAGCGCGGTGCTAAATTGAAACACATCGAGGGACGGATTCCAATTAATACCTAAAATTTTAAGCTGCTCATCCGTTTGTAAGATTTTCGTGCATGCTAATCCGTGATTTTCAACGGCAAGGTCTTCGAGAAGTTTTTCCGAATTGCTTGACCATTTTCGTAATTCAAATTTTCCGCGACCGAGCAACTCGCAAACTTGATCGCGAATTTGACGGAGAAGAGGAATATCGTCAGCGCCGAAGAGCACATCGTCGACGTAGATGTTATTTCGCAACACTTGAGCAGCTAAAGGAAACGTGTCACCGTCGTCGTTAATAAGTTGCCGGAGCACGCGCAATGCTAGAAATGGCGCGGACGCAGTGCCGTACGTAACAGTCAATAATTGATACGCTTGTAAATTTTCAGTGTCATTTTCGGACCATAGAATACGCTGGTAATCAATATCTCGCTGATCGACTAGTATTTGACGGTACATTTTAGTAATATCCGCGGAATAGACATATCTGAATTGTCGCCAGCGAAGGATTACGGATGCTAAGTCTGCTTGTAATTTCGGTCCGATTAACATGTGGTCGTTCAGTGACGTCGTATTCGTTGTTGAACAAGATGCGTTAAAAACCACTCGTAAATGAGTCGTTAGGCTACTGTCGCGAATAACAGGATGATGAGGTATGTAAACGCATTGTGCGGATGTTGAACTGGTTGTAATTTCTCGCATATGGCCGAGTCGCTCGTATTCGGCCAGAAATGCCGCATATTCCGCTTTCAATTCCGTGTTTAATTTTAATCGACGATGTAACTGATGCATGGATCGTTGAGCAATCGCATGTGATTCGCCGATGTCGATGGGAGGAGTTCTCTTAAAAGGAATTCGAACTACATATCGCCCATCCGCGCAGCGCGAATGCGTAGCGACAAAATGCTCTTCGCATTGCTGTTCTTCAGGCGTGAGTAGAGTTTGTCTTGGGATTTCTTCGAATTCCCAAAATTGGCGAAGTTCGCGGTCGAGAGATACCGAGCTTGCGCAGTGTTGCACCGTAATCAAGCGACGCGGAGAATTCGGAATCGCCGTCGGACCAGATAGGATCCATCCGAGAATCGTATTTTGAGCTATGGGCTGACCGCTACCGCCTCGGCGAATGCCATCGAGCAGCAGTTCGCTGTATAAATCGGCGCCTATAATTACATCAACAGGTTCGGAGCTGAAGGGATCCGGATCTGCTAACGTTAGATCGGAATAACAATTCAAGTTAATTGAAGTTGCCGTACGCGACGGAGAATAGCGGGTGAGCGATTTAAGAATTGACGCCATTGTTGTTAACATGGGACGATATTCGCTGGACGGCGAAATTTGAATTACTGCGGCGTAGCGAGATACTCCGGCATTTACGCATCCGACGGCAGAAATTGAGATCGGCATTCTGAGGCGTCGTAACTTTAAATTCTGAGCAAGTCTCGCGGATATAAAGGTCATCTCTGAACCCTGATCGAGCAGAGCTCTCACTCCCGCAGTTCGACCTTCCGGCAATCCTACTGTAACGCGAGCCGTCGCTAGCAAGACGGAAGGTCGAGAGACGAATTTTGATGTAGAGCATAAAGCGGTGACGGCCGCAGGAGCTGTCGCGTTTGACAGCGAATTCGCAGTGTTTGTCGTCTTGTCGCTAGATGACGAGGCAGAGTCGATGTGCAACATCGAATGATGCTTTTGTTGGCACGTTCGGCACGAATATTTGCTCGGACAAGAATTGACCGGATGCTTGGCGCTCAAGCAGTTTATGCATCGGTTCGCTTGTTTTATCGATTCTAACCGTTGATTCGGACTTTTCTTTAAGAATTTAGGACATTTATTTATAAAATAAGATGCCTTACAGAGTGGACACGTTATAGAAACGGATGCTGTAGCTGACGCTTGTAACCTTTTGCGATCGTGTGACATTAATTGCATGGGAGGGATTCAATTCCTCGAGAGCGCGAGCGCGCGATGCAAGAAAGCGATCGAGATCATCGTATTTTGGAATGGAAGAATCGTCGCCGCACTTCAATTTCCACGCTTTTCGTGTAGCGTTGTCGAGTTTCTGCGAAACGGCGTAAACTAAGATATCGCTTAAAACCTCTTCTGAAGAGCGCCCTAAATTCTTCAAAAAAGCGATCGAACGATTGGCTTTATCGCGCATTACATTTAACTCGATCGCGGATTCGCGTGAGACACTCGGTAAATTACATAAGGCGGCTACATGAACTTCGATGAATCGACGCTTGTTTTCGAATCGCGAGACAAGAGCTTTCCAGGCGATGTCAAAATTGTCTGCGGTGATCTGAATATTTTTTATGGAATCAAGCGCGCGACCGGTCAGACTTGACGACAAAAAGTGCATGCGCGCGAACGCTGACAAATCTTGATTCTCGATAATAAGCGGCTTAAATCTATCGCGAAACGTTTCCCACTCGTCGTAATTGCCCGAAAACGGAGGTATTTTGATCGGCGGTAGATGCGATAGTGAAAATGCGGAAATACCGTTTGAATGCACCTGATTGGAAGACTGGTTGGAAGTCGCTTTCGGCTCGATGGTCTCGAGGCACTCGGCCATGAAGTCCAAGGTCTTCAAGTAGACATCCTCGTGTTTGTCGAATTGACTATTCTTAAAATAGTCAACGTCCTCCCGCCTGTCCTCGGGGATGACCTTTTGTAGGGCGTGCATCTCGATGCATTGAGACCACGTCTCCTTCAGCACAGATATTCGTGATCGGATCTTTGGGTCAGTATAGTTGTCCTTTCCGATGTCCTCGAAGGTCTTCAGGGATCGAGAGATCGAATGAAGTAACGATTGTTGCTTCACCAAGAATTCGCTCATGATTGACATCGAGCGTTACGTCAACTGCACGTCAATTCGATGATATTTTTGCAATACCGCACCTCGATCCGGCTCGAAGGACCAGTTTTATGTTCACGTAATTTAGTTTAGTCTTTATTACGCGTCACTTGAGATATACCGGTTTCGCTCAGAGAGAGCGCGAGATGTCGGAAATTCTTTTCGCAGGACGATTAGCAGCGAGAATGATGAGAGCTCGATGGATAGAGATAGGGATAGCGTGAAAAGATAGGTAGAGCGATTGAAATAGGCGGATGAATTTGAGAGGATAATAAAGAGAGAGATCGAATTAACAGAAACAGGAATTGAGAGATATTTAATTGTCGAATTTCGAAACAGCGAGTTAGATACACGCAGATTATAAATTTTAATAATTTCGTGACGCACGACTATGTTCACTGAATCTCTCTTGCCGAAATTATCTCTGAACGAGAGCTGTGAATCTATCTCCTTATATATCTGGGAGAGATCTAGAGAGTTCGGAGAATCCGAGAGCGCACGATTCGTGTTTTTCGAAGATTCGGCTTACGAGCTATAATACAGCGATCAGGCAATAACGTAAGAACGTAAGAACAATGACGATTCTCACAATATTGACACGTTTCGGTGTATTCAGTTTTGCTCGATCGATCGCAAACATTTAAGATATTATTATCTCGGGATGCTTAATTTGATACAGAGTATGAAACGAAACAACAACGATAAATTCAGAATATAAATTTTGATTGAGTGTTAACAATTGGAAAGTGTATGCGTGGACGCAGTGGGTTCCGCCCCCCCCCTACGGAAGGGGCTCCACTTCCGGAAGATATAACCTAACCCAAACCTATTTCTGATTTTAAACTAAAATTTGGTTTGGGTTAGGTTATATCTTCCGAAAGTGGAGCCCCCCCTAAGGGAGGGCGGAACCCACTGCGTCCACGCATATACTTTACAACGCGAAGCGAGGTGCACCCCACAATTTTTGTGTGGATGGTGAAGTTTTAAGGGATATTTTTAAGCTGGGGAAACAATATGTCATCCTTGGGGAACATCATAAAGCAGTATTTTATAATAAAAAACTGAACAAATTTATTTTTTCGTTACTTTCAAGCTACAAAATTTTTACATAGGATCGAATTCTCCCTCAGCAAACGGAATGTTTTCCATATTTTTTTGAAATTAAAGAATCATTCGATCTTTTGTCGAGAGGACAAAAGTCTTTTTGTCGATCTTTGATCTCGATCTCGATCTTTTGTCATTTCGATCTTTTGTTGAAAATCCGTGAAAAATGAACAGAAGTGAACCAAACTTGAGCAAATGCGTGCAAATGGCATCGGAATACATGTAAAGTGAAGAAAATGCACATACACGTGATTTTGTCGAAAGTCCGTGAAAAATGAACTGAAGCGAACCAAACTCGAGCAAATGCGTGCAAATAGCGTCGGAATACATGTAAAGCAAAGAAAATGCACTTACACATGTTTTTGTCGAAAATCCGTGAAAAATGACCAGAAGAGAACCAAACTCGAGCAAATGCGTGCAAATAGCTAAGGAATACATGTAAAGCGAAGAACATGCACATATACGTGTTTTTGGCGAAAATCCGTGAAGAAGGAACATAAGTGATTTGATCTTTTGTGATAGAAGATCGAGGTCAAACGCTCCGATTCGTTCTTGTCTTGGGTAAACACAACTTTGGAAAAGATACACGCACAAATTAGATAAAAGCATGGTACTCAGAGTACCATACTTTGGTGTATTTTGTCGCACTTCTCTCCAAGTCCATTCTGTACTTTGTGTATGTGCATCTGAAAACAATTAAAAAGAAATTAATCTGTTTTTTTTGGGGGGGGGGGAGTAATATAAATTTATCAAAATTTTAAATATTTGCTATACTATGATAAATTGTATTTACTAGTACAAGGATCCACAAAGTTCATTTTGTGGTTCACTGATAAATGTTGGAACCTTTCATTGTTCAGGCAATCATATAAACGCCACATATCTGACATGATTGTTGTATCGGGCAAGATCCACGAAGTAATGGCTTCCAGTAAAGTTTCCTTAGATCTATTTGCGACAGGCATAAGGAATATTTTTCGAGACTCACGCTCGTATCCACCGAAAACCCATTTTGCTTGAAGCAAACGGCCGCGATTGTATTTGCGTTTGCCGAAAAGAGCTTCATCGATTTCTACAACTTTTCCTGAACCACCGACTTTTGTAGAATTTGCATCCACCCAGTACACGCAAATCTAAGAAATTGTAGAATTTTGAAAATTATTATATATACGAATATTTAGTGGGTGGAGATGCAGGGAGAGGGGCGCCGGCCCTCTCCGCCCATGCATTTATTTAAATACTTTGGGCTAGGTTCTCTTTTCGGTATATTTATCCAATTTTCTAATACAATGTTTAAATGCACAGAATATGTCTTACCTCGCGACAAAAATTTGTCCAGTCAGTAATTGTTTTACTGAACAAGAGGAGATCCGAACCTCTATTAACCTGGCACCCCCATCACGAAAAATCGGGTTCGGATATAGTGCATAATTAAGTGCTAATTAGTTGCTAATTTGTTGCTCTAAGCGCGAATTTATTGCTTCTACCCATTAGCAGGAAAATGATATTAAAGATGGGGGTGCTGACTTGCCATTAAGCTAGCACCCCTACCTCCGGAAAACAATTATAGCGAGTCGCAAATAAAAAAACAAGTACACTAGAATTTATTGCTAATTAATTGCTCAAAGATACTGCAAACAGATTTTGAAAATATTACATTTTTAAAGATGTACCAACATGACACACTAAGATCATATAAAAGTAGTCATGAAAAATAAGTAGCTAGCAACATCAATTTGCTATAAAATTGTTTTCTGCATTAAATGCTCTCAAAATAAACCATTTTTGAATTTATTTCTCGTAGTTTAACTAGAAAAATAGAGCAGAACGTGTGGCGGTGCTAGCTTGCCTACAGGAGTAAACTGTATCAACGCAATTAATTGCTGCTATGATTTTGGTCTTAAAACGTTTCCCTAATTAATTGCTCGTCAGATATATAATATCGAATTTATTGCTCAACGTCTAACTTAAAAAATTCGACCCGAACTTGTGGCGGTGCTAGCTTGCCTACAAGAGTAAACTATATCAACGCAATTAGTTGCTGCTATGATTTTGGTCTTAAAACGTTTCCCTAATTAATTGCTCGTCAGATATATAATATCGAATTTATTGCTCAACGTTTAACTTAAAAAATTCGACCCGAATGTGTGGCGGTGCTAGCTTGCCTACAAGAGTAAACTATATCAACGCAATTAGTTGCTGCTATGATTTTGGTCTTAAAACGTTTCCCTAATTAATTGCTCGTAAGATATACAATATCGAATTTATTGCTCAACGTTTAACTTAAAAAATTCGACCCGAATGTGTGGCGGTGCTAGCTTGCCTACAAGAGTAAACTATATCAACGCAATTAGTTGCTGTTATGATTTTGGTCTTAAAACGTTTCCCTAATTAATTGCTCGTCAGATCGGGACTGTGTCCGATTGGGAATGTGTCCGATCGGGACTGTGTCCGATCGGGATTGTGTCCGATCGGGACTGTGTCCGATCGGGAAATATCGCTGTGTCCGATCCGTAATGTGCGCAATCGGGACAATCCCTAAAAAACTATAGCGTTAAACAAGCACGTCAGTGCAACAGCTGACGGAACCAAGCTAAGCGGACAACCCGACAAGCAGAGCAGTGAGGAAATCACGGCCAAGCAGCGGACACCTGAGTAGGAACGTCAGTGTCAACAGACCAGCAGACGCGACCTACGACAACGTTACGGACAACGCATCAACAGCGAACGACGACTCGCCGTCTCACCTGACAACGCCGGACAGCCAGCCGACGAGCCAACGAAACGCAGCGTTAGCAGCCGAGCGATACAGCGAGCGAATATGCAAGCCGCCGTAATACTGTAAGTCCGAACATTATAATTGTAATACCGCGTGAATGTCGGAAGATAATAACGTTCCGAAACCGCCGATAGCAAACCGATCGTGGTTGCATAACGAACCTGCGAGGCTAACTCTAAGAGAACTCCAGACGCCCCGAAACCTCGATAGCGCGCGTAGAAATTTAGAATCACAATATTCAAGCGATAGCGAACCCGAACCGTTACCCGAGAACGTCGTTAGCGAACGCGACTTCCAATTCACTAGCTTCGACGCTAGCCTATTCACACACAACGCGACTGACCACAACCACGAAAACCAAAACGAGACACGACGCACGAGACCGTATATAAATAGAACTCCAAGCCGAGTATCATTGCGACGAGAATTTTCCTTAACCTCTTACGAGAGCGATACCTTCCGGAAGAAATCTACCAATTGCAAGGAAACAACATGTCCGTTCCGCACACACCTCTGGATCAATCCGTCGCGAACGTACACCCGACCGCCGTCAACAATGAAATAGCTCGACTCCGACAAACAATCGGTCGCTTGAAGCAGCAAATAGATGAGGGGCTGCACACTCCCTCCGCGGCAGCGCGCCAGGAACCAAACGATAACAATCAAATCCTGGACGTACTAAATTTAATCCGCGCAGACATCCATGCACTAAGCACGCGAGTAACGCGAATAGAAAACGCGGACACACAAGCATACCACCGTCGAGAAAACGATAACGACGAGTATCGTATGACATACCGACGAACCGAGCGCGACATAGGAATCCGCCGTAGCTCTGAATTACATGTCGCTAAAAGAAGCCAGAATAATGATCCCGGAATTCGACGGAACTTCGCGAAACAAACTGCAAGAATTTTTAAACGCCAGTACGTACGCGATACAAAACATTAATCCCGCGGAAGAAGAATCGTTAGTTCAAGTTATCTTATACACCAAGCTCAAGGGAAAAGCCATGCAAGATTTCGATACGCGAGACATACAGACATACGAAGAATTAAAACAACAACTCGAGACGTCCCAGTAAACACGCAGGGATCATTTACGTAACAATTACATAATATTCTATACATATATGTTACAGTTCATTAAAACAAAACTATAACGTATCAGTTATGTCAATAACTTAATGAATCTATAATTGTTACATAGAATTGTTATGTAATTTTGACGTTACTTTGTTATGTAACATTTATGTAATTTAGTAAATGTAAATGTGTATTCTCTAAAAGTTTTGTAAATGCTACGTAATTTTAATGACATAGTTGTAACGTTATATTAAATACGTAACATTTATGTATTTTGGTGAATGTAAATGTGTATACTCTAAAAACTTCGTAAATGCTACTGTTACGTCCTGTGGACTCCACGATCCTTTTCTTTCCCACGATCCGAGAGCGCGTGCAACTTTGGGAAAAGTCATAAAAGTTAAAATTTCTTTGAATTTATTATGGGAAATGCGCCGCGTAGGCGCTAGAATGATTAGGAAATAAACACGCGGACTTAATAAACTCATGGAATATAGACACCGTGACATTTTTACGAGACAGAATCTGGAGCAAAAATTAAGAAGAAAGGGAAGAAGCCATAAAAATAAGATTCCAGAGACATTCTGTGATACTCTGTCTATATTTAGATGGCAATCTATTGACAGTTTAAACTAAGGTATGGACAAACTGACACTTTCCCACGGCAGAGATCTTCAATAAATGATAACAAAACAAAAGACGGACACCTATAACCTCGGATTGACACCCAAAAG
Source organism: Lasius platythorax (assembly GCA_963971435.1). Taxonomy (NCBI): domain Eukaryota; kingdom Metazoa; phylum Arthropoda; class Insecta; order Hymenoptera; family Formicidae; genus Lasius; species Lasius platythorax. The sequence goes on along the minus strand of CAXASD010000080.1, from coordinate 3,131 downwards.
CTGCACGCGTACTCGGACAGCAGACGCGACATACGCATAACCACTGTCTCAAGAGGGTAATAAAAGTCAACCCCTCTTCATTGGCGGGTGCATCACGCGCTTCCTTAAACATAAATTACGGCGAACAAACGCTGACACCGAAGTAATTCTTAGAATTTTTCGATTTTGGAAGACGCTCTCCGATTCGCATAAAATAAAACAAACCCTGCGATTCGTCACACCTTTCTAACTTACCCCACGGAGGAGGTAACTATAATTCGTGAGAAGAATAATTAAGAATCCTAATTCGTCTACATTTTCCAGTGACTAAGCGGAGGGCGTGTACCAAAAATGCAATATCAACCGAGATTTTCTCGGAGCAAAAAGACTTCTTCACTTCACTTCAGTTTACTGTATTACCGCGTACGATAGTACAGCCGACCGCGCAACAAATTCCGAACTCAGATCCACAGTTTACATTTCAAAAAGATTCAGACTACTCACTCTGTAACTATCCGCGAGTGAGTGTAGTGGCGACAGTGTTCACACAAATAATTGTGAAGTGCTCTACGGACAACAGCGTTGCACCCGAGCGGCAGGGCTCACTACACACCAGCGACGCAGAGCTTACAGGGAACATCACCGCAGAGACCGAGCCCACCTTTAGATTAAAGGTCAACCTTTCACGTCAACGCTCTCCACAAGTAGTAAGTCGTCCGAAACTGCATAATTCTCATATTCGCTTCTCTCAGAGTAGCTCTTGGATCTTTAACTTAAACTCTTATTATTTAATTAACTATTTAATAATTTTTTGTCGCTAGTAAATAAATTCAAATAGGGAATATTAATAGTTGGTTAAAAGGAGTCGCCCGGCAAGCGAAAGACGCAGGTTCGATTCCTGCTTCAGCGACTTTTCGGACCTATATTTTTCTCGCCTATTTATTCACGGGTTGGAGGATGATCAAGGGAATCTTGTAATCTCAAACCAAGAGATACGTCTCCCTAAAAATATTCTTCCAACTTCGCCCGTGTAAATTATTTGCTAGTTGGGTCGAATTATATTAATATTCCCTATTTCTTATCATTTAATTGTCTATTGTAAAATCTCAATCTCCTCCTTCAAATCAAAATTCCAACCTCGCAATCATCCTTGGTTTCTATCAAGCTTTAAAATTTCCTCCACTCACAACTCACACTCACACATCGTTAAAGAGTTTCCTGCTTATTGCAGCGAAAACTCACGATACACACACACACATCGTTGGCGAGTTTCCTGCTTATTGCAGCGGAAACTCACGATACAGAAACATCGTTGAGTCTCCTGCGCTATAGTGGCGAAGACTCGTGATTCAATTACATCCCCCGTCCGTCGTTTTTTGAGCCTCCAGCTCTATAGCTGCGCGGACTCACGACCTGCCTTCCTTTCCATTTAGAACTATCATCCTGACTGTTCTCATCTGTATAGAAATATAGACATTATTATGCATATATATATATATATATATATATACAGGGTGTACGGTAATAATCGCCCCACCCGTCACGTGCAGGTAGAGCGCGTTAAACCGAATAGAAAAGTCCTCTACCGTTTTGCGATCTTCGAAATAATGAACGAGAAATTAATTAATAAAAAGCGGCCAATCCGTGCAAGTTCAAGCGCGTGGCGAAAAGGCACAGCCCCAGTCTTCCGTGATCACTAGGCGCGCGGCGGTAAGAGATAGCTTGTTTACGCGGTTGCTAACGCACGACGAAACGGGGAGGAGCACTCCGCAAAGGACAATAGCTATGTACGACGCGTACGCGCGCGTAATGTTAAAGCCCCGCGTTGAAATATTCTCTCTCTCTCACACACTCTCTCTCTCTCTCTCCCCCTCTCTCTTTCTCTCTCTCTCTCTCTCTCTCTCTCTCTCTCTCTCTCTCTCTCTCTCTCTCTCTCTCTCTCTCTCAATTAATCATTTAATTAATCAATCAAAACCAATCTCTTTTTCGTGCGCTCTTCCTCTCGCGCTCTCTCTCTCTCTCTCTCTCTCTCTCTCTCTCTCTCTCTCTCTCTCTCTCTCTCTCTCTCTCTCTCTCTCTCTCTCTCGCGGAATAAAAATTGTATGTTATCATTTCCGCACCACCTTGCGGTAGATAACACGGCGCATTTTTTTTAAAGTGGTATCCCCAGTAGGTTTAATCCACTCTCCATTATCCACTATTTCAATGTAATAATTGCTCGAAGTGCCTCCCTCGTTCTCGCAAACAGAGTTCGGCCCTTCGAGTAATATTACGTGTGGCGCGATACGCCATTTCCGGCGTGATAGTATTAAAAGCTGCGAGAATTGCTTCTCGTACCTCAACTTCCGTACCATCACGCCTGTACTCGATTAAATCTTTAATGTGTCCCCACACAAAATAATCGAGCACATTCAGATCTGGCGATCGCGCCGGCCAAATGATTGGGCCACCTCGACCCATCCATCGGCCCGAATAATGCGCGTCTAAAAACGTGCGTGCTTGCCGAGAGAAATGTGCAGGAGCCCCGTCATGCTGGAAAATAATTTCCATTCTGTCATGGAGAGGAATATCTTCTAAGAGACCAGGCAACAAATTTTGAAGAAAATTCCTGTATATGTCTCCATTTAAACGGGGCGGTAAGAAATAAGGTCCGATCTAAAAATCATCAACAGAAAATTATTTGTTAAAACCGCGAAAGAAAATTCCTTAACTTACTAATTGTAAGTAAATTTATTACTTACGATTCGGTCCGCTATTATTCCGGCCCACACATTTATTGCCCAACGATATTGGAACGCACGTTCTCGAACGGCGTGCGGATTTTCTTCCGCCCATAACAAGAAGTTACGGCTATTAAACACACCGTTCGGTGTGAAGGTAGCTTCATCACTCCATAAGATGCGGTCGGGGAAAAAATCATTTCGCCGACACTGAGCGAGAAACCCTGTGTATGTTTCGCCGATTGTTAATATTTATTTATTTATTTTTTTTTTTAATATCGCAAAAACATTAAAATAAGATAATAAAAATACCTTCACAAAAGTAGACGCGTTGTTCTTCGTCTCTCGGCAAAAGTTGTTGCACTTTTAATACTATCACGCCGGAAATGGCGTATCGCGCCACACGTAATATTACTCGAAGGGCCGAACTCT
>CAXASD010000078.1:0-14049 GCA_963971435.1 Lasius platythorax | reverse complement strand
ACTACAGATTGATTTGATGTATGTAGTTTTATGTTAGTCTTATGTTTCATAAATTCTTGTTTTTAATTGTCTTTTGGTCTGACCTACGTAGGATGCGGTGCAATCTTTACAATTAATTTTATAAATGACGTTATTGTTGCATTCTGTTGGTGTAATGTCTTTGTGTACTTTGATAAATTTGTTGAGGCGGTTAAAACATTTGAAACCAGCAGCAAACTCTGTTCCTCGAAATGAGTTACAAACATATTCCGATAGATTTTTGTCATAAAATAGGCACGATTTACAGTCTTACAGACAGAGCGTTGCTTCTATCTCACCCTCAATTTCACAACAAAAACATAACACTAGTAATCAACACACTTCTGGATAATGGTTATCCCCTTCATTTTATTTTCAAATATGTTCATGTCAGAATAAAAAAACTTATAGCCACGGAAATTAAAATTCGGTTCGGAACGATGGTAAACAAGGAAAAAAATGAAAAAGCAGTAGATTCATAGCGGTTCCTATATTAAAAATCTATCGGAATATGTTTGTAACTCATTTCGAGGAACGAGTTTGCTGCTGGTTTCAAATGTTTTAACCGCCTCAACAAATTTATCAAAGTACACAAAGACATTACACCAACAGAATGCAACAATAACGTCATTTATTAAAATTAATTGTAAAGATTGCACCGCATCCTACGTAGGTCAGACCAAAAGACAATTAAAAACAAGAATTTATGAACATAAGACTAACATAAAACTACATACATCAAATCAATCTGTAGTTTCCCAACATATCACGGAATATAAACACAACATGGATTGGGACAACGTAAAAATATTAGACCATGAAACCAATTATTATAAGAGGTTAATTGCTGAAACAATTCATATAAAAAAACAAAAAAACGGTCTCAATGCTATGGAAGATACTGAATATTTAGATAGATCATATTTTCCGTTGCTTAAATCCTTCTGTCATACAAAAACATAACTCACAATATTTATTTCTTAATTTTGGTCTCACCTACAGAAAGATATATAAGGCTCGGTTACCGAATACACCACTTTATCTGTTATCGAACGCCCGTAACAACAGTGTTTATCAATTTCAAGTTTACTGACAATTATATTATGACTCATCACTCATATAACTTTAAACATATTAAATTGTTTTATTAATTGACTATAACTTTTATATTATAATTTTAATTTTCGACAATTTTACAAACAAAGGTGAGCAAATTTAGTTATATTGTAAAGTGCAATCGTACATCACACCAATACACACAATAATTTTATAGTTTGTACAAGCTACCTCAACGATGTTTCCGACACACATAACACATTTTCACCAGCAAAATCCACACAGGGTGAGTGATTATAAGAAACACAACAAACATCATGTCAACTCCAAATTACGCAACAAATATCTGGCGATCCACTGTTATTAATAATTCTCAATCATATTTCTCAATCATATTTATCATCAATATCAATGTATTCATTTATTTACGGCTGAAGAGACACAAGTAGTGTTGAAACGTTCCGTTCTAACAAATCATGTATATCTTTTATTTTTAATAAATTCAATTCTTTGTCAAACATCACTATATGCTCGTTACAGGCCTATTTTATACCTATATATTAGTGATATATATATATGTGGCACCTATTTGGTAGATCAACACAACTGGAATTGCACACATTCAAGGATACGGTTCAAACAATATTTCAATGATTGTTTTCTGGCGTTTTATTTTTTCAGAATCTGGTAATCGTTCTAGCTGCTTGGCGACGAACATGCCGAATATTTCTGTATCTGAATTTCTGGTCGTTGCAGAGGTATTTGCAGTTGTAATACGTTGATGCATTGTTTGACAGAGTAATGATAGGGAGTTTTCCAGTTCAGACGTCGGAATTTTCTTTTTAGCTTTCGCTCTGTGTATCGTTCTTTTAGATGATGCTGTGCTAGAAGCAGGAGAAGGTGGGGCATCTTGTGGCAAAAAGCTTGAAGTGGATGTTCCAGAATCATCCAGATAAGATTCATGTGAGAATTCGGGAGCCATCAATAGAGAAGAAGTAACTGGACGTTGAGAGTGTTTTTTTCCGAAGGTGGAAGAAAAGTTTGTACAAGATCTGTTAGGGAAATCAAATTCAGATGGTAACTGGATAATATTAGTTGAGTCTTCTGTAAGTTCATCTTTGAATTCAAGTGACAATCTAGGTAGATGTGTGGATTTTTTCGTGATACTTTTTGGATAGAAGCAGTAACTTGGGTAGATGTCAGTTCACAGTCTTTGGTTGCTTTGAACTGGAAACGTTTGTGAATGTTCTAGTAAAAAAAAAACATAATGTACATATGTACAATAGGATAAGACTGTGTCAGAGAAAGGTAGCACTTATTTTCTTCTTTTTATATGATTCTCCAAAAACAGCATTGATTCATAGAATGGGAATAAGGGCCTCCGAGTAGCTCCATTGCCGCTTCGTGTATCAGTTGTTTCTCGTAGACGCTATTCTTTCCCAAATCTCCCACGCAATCGAGTCCATCGTATCCGACAATCATTCACTACAAAAAAGAAATAAATTATTCTTAACAATACTTGACATGAGACGTAAACTGACATCACTTATACATATAATAAATCTTACTTGACATATTTGTTGACAAAGCTATTTTTCTCCAAGAATTTTCTTTCATGAGATTGTCCTTAAAATCTTTACTTTTGTGATTGTAAAGATGAGGATATCCTCTAACTGTTTGAATCAATAATTCATCGATCTCTTTTACATTTTCATTTTTTTGCACATCGTCCTGATCGTCGACATTTGAATGATCGACGAAAAAGTTACAATACTTGTTATGATCACTCATTTTGCACAGCTCACAAATGACGTTATAAGCACATGAGAATGTTATAATCTCACTAACCGGGTATCAAATTTCGAATTGAATCTTAAACGAGCGGGAAGATTTGTGATATATTGGCTGTCCGCAATACATAAGCCGTAAAAATTTCAACGATACGGAATTTTTCGACACTACGGCTACGGGCTACGGACTAAATTAGTGGGGATGCATACTCAATTGTGATTGGTCGATTCCCTTACGGTTACGTCTTATGTCGCTACGGAATTCTATGTGTGATGGCCTTAACACGCACCCCGTTTGCGCAGCCTTGAGGAGGCCCCGAGCCATCGATCCTGGATCGCGAGGATCCGGGAATCAGCCTGTCGCGGACCATTGTAAAGTGAGGAACTCGGACCGCCGCTATCGATTTCCGGAACTTTTGAGAAGAACGAGCCGTTGTCGACCCGCAGTGCTCGAGAGGACCTAGGTGCCAGTGAGGTTGCCCTCCGTTATTTACGCCACGTGCGATCGCGTCCGGGATTGCGTCATTCTGTCGTCGTCGCCGTAATTTCAGTGATTTTGGTGTGCGGGCTACGCCCGATAATTAGCGAAATTTTTAGTGGCGCGGTCACGGCGACAAGTGATTTCGGTCCCCGGAGCCTTCAAAGTACAGGCCTCGTTTTCGTATTATTTCTTTCGAGGTATCGCGATCGCGGTAGAATCTTTATCGTCTCTCTGGAGATTAGTGTCGCGGGTACGTTGTTGCATGTAAATACTTCGTCGTTGTAGAGTGTCAAATGTCGAAATGTCGAATGTCTTATGGGTGAGAAAGCGTGACTGTGCGTCGTGTACGGTTTGCGTGTCGGTGCGTTAGCGGCACTTAAAGCGTGCATGTGTGTGCGAGTAATGCGTCGCGTGTAATTTCCGCGTTCGTCGGTGTGTCGATTTCGCTTATTCTTCGACTTTGTATCGAAATTTGCGCTGCGAGTAAAAACGGCTGGCGAAGCCGCAACGATCGAGGATCGTCGTTATATTACGAGGTCGGGAAAGACCGAGCCAGTGTTTCGCACGCCGTTGTAAGAATTTTCCACGTCGAGCAAGTCATCCAGGCTCGCAAAAGAATCGCTACCGCCGAACTGGGCGAGTGCCGGTAATTAAGTACCATTATTTACGACTCGCTGAATATTACTGAGCCGTACTATTGATATTATTTCGCCTGTTTTTGGCGAAGAATGTGTTTAAAGTATTTCATTGTTATTAATTCGTATTGCCGATTTTCTTAACCGTAATTGTCGTATTATCATTATTCGGCTTTTCTTTATTATCACTTATCTCTGCCGATTTTCTCAATATTATTTATCTTATCATTATCACTCATAAACTTTCTATTACCAACTATCATTGCTTCTCTTTTTTTATATATTATATTTAATTGAAATAATACGCTACCCTATTACAATAAACCCGCTTTTATTTATCTTATTTATTTGCATTTTTTGTTGTTATAGTAATTAACGTCTGCAATTTCGGCCGTCTTTGTCGTTTCCCGTGTCTGTCGCCTCTTGCCCAATATCGCGTTCTGTCAACCATCGCCCTGCCCCTCTACCGTTAGGCGAGCTAGCCAGCCCGTGGCGGATCCCGGTAATTAGCGTTCGCGTAATCTCGTCGATATCGCGAATTGACGCGTGAAAGACCGCATCTGGCGCCCAATCTTCAGTTTTCGCGTTAAATATTCGGTTTTCGTCGCGGCACGCGCGGAACTCCCGTCAACCCGTTCCTTCGCGGCACGTTTCCTTTTCCATATCCTTTTTTTCGTCTTTTTGTCGTCGACTTCCCCTCACGTCTCTCGCGTACAACGAATCGATTCCCCGTCGTTGGCGCAACGAAAGATCCGCGCGACGGCGAGAGCGGGACGGCGATTACGTCCGTTCGTAAAGGCAATAGTCGTCGCAATACATATATTTCACAGAAATTAGCCATCTTCGCAGTGGCGGATTTACCAAACTTGCCGCTCTACGCATTTGAAATTTTGCCGCCCCTCAAACTTGGCTTTAGATCAATTTTAATTATCAACTCATTTTGTTGAACTGTTTCATTATTAAATATTTCTATAATGTATAATGTATTAGAATGGAACTAATAAAAATGTTAAGGGGGTTTATTTTAAAAAACGACCCAACTGGCAAAAAATAGTCTTTATTATAATGATGTCATAGACGACGTTTCGACCTTTGGTTTAGGTCCTTTTCAAGTCTTAAAATAAAATAAAAACATATACAAAAATTAATTAAATTCGGAAGATAGCAAACAATAATGGAAGAGTGAGATGACAGACGAAGAAAGGAAAACGAAAACAGCGCAAACCTTAATTAACACTAACCTTAGATGAAATATTCATATAATAAAAATTAGTGAAAACTCAGCATCGAAATAATAGATGTCAAACAACGTTCCTGTCAAGAGCAATGATACAACACATACTGAGAAAGAGAGCAATGTTTTAAACGACTTTGATGATGTTATCGTAAATAGGGTTTAAATTATCTGTGTCTTTTTGTAAGTTGATCGTGTTGTTATGTTTTTTTATGAAAAACATTTCGGCAATTTGTGAGCTGGCAATATATCATATTTTCTACACCGAAGTAAGAAAATTAGCTGCTGTTTTGAAGTGAATATCCTTTTCTTGGTAGTTATCCATGATTTCATGAGGAACGTGTACTTCCTTCCGTAACATTGTGAGATCATCCGAAAGAATATTACTTTAATTAACCTTTAATCGCATAAAGAAGAGTGATTCTATAAAAAAGTTCTACAGTCTAATTCGAGGTAACAATTTGTCTCTTAATCCTTTTAAAGAGATTGATAGATCTAAATGGCTTGTGAATCTCAGTAATAAAAAGATTCCTGATAATATCTTAGACATTCTAAGCTTGGGTGACAAATTTAGTATACCGGTCAATCAAAACGACAGAAAAGACCGCATTAACTCAGTTGTCGAGGTCGCTAAGAATTTGGAAATCAATTGTTGTAAGATTCCCAATGAACTAGTGGATTCGACAAGAAGCGCAGTAGTAAAGCGTGGATTTTACTACTGCGTGGATTTTTATGCAAAAACAAACACGTTAACTATATAGATAGACATATTACTTCGAGTTTTAATGTTTGTCAGAAGTTTTTAAAGAACAACAAAGACATTTTAGTCACAAAAGCTGATAAAGGTCAAACCACAGTTATTATGGACATGAAAAACTATACCGACAAAATGAATCTTTTACTTCAAGACCAATCTACCTATAGTAAATTGAAAAAAGATCCCATTAAAAAACTGACGACAAAAATGAGTACTTTAGTCAAATCTTGGCGTGATAATGATTTGATTGACGCATCCACATATAAACATCTTAATACGACCAACGGTAATCTTCCCAGATGTTACGGTTTGCCAAAAATTCACAAAGTTAATGCTCCCTTACGCATTATCGTGTCGTCCCTTGGGAGCCCGGTGTACAATATAGCGCGCTTTATCCATGAGATACTTGAACACTCGATTAGAAAACCTTCATCGCACATCAAGGATGGATGGACGTTCGCGAAAACCATTAAAAACCATACCATTAAAGATAACGAGGTGTTGATCTCTCTGGATGTTACGTCATTATTTACGAATATTCCGAAAGATTTAGCCCTTAAAGCTATTGAGAAACGTTGGACGGAGATTTCTGACAGGACAACTTTCAGTTTACCACAATTTCTGTATGCTGTTGAAACGGTGTTAGAGTCAACTAGTTTTTGTTTTGACGGACAATATTATGAACAGATATATGGCACTCCAATGGGATCTCCCTTGTCACCCATTTTGGCTGATTTAGTCATGGACGAGTTAGAGACACACTGTCTTAATTTACTGCAATTTGATATTTCGGTTTACTATAGGTATGTTGACGATATTTTTACTATTGTTCCGCGGACTGAGATTGATACCATTTTATCTACTTTTAACAGCTTTCATCAACGCTTGCAATTTACGCATGAAATTGAAAATAATAATGTGATTAATTTTCTTAACACGACTGTTATCAGATGCGGAAGAAAACTCTTGACGAATTGGTACTTGAAACCTACCTCTTCGGGTAGATATTTAAATTACCATTCTAACCACCCCTTTAATTATAAAATCAACACTATCAATAATTTGGTGGACCACGCGATTATGTTATCTGATGATCGGTTTCATTCCGAAAATATACGTACGGTTAAAAAAATCTTATCTAACAATTGCTTTCCTCCGAAAATTATTGATCGCTACGTCCAAAAAAGAGTATGTACTTTAAGAGAACGGAAAAATATGACTATTAGTGTTGATAACAACAGCAGAGCGTTCGATATCTCGTCATGCATTTTATTACCTTACATAAAAAATTTAAGTGACAATATTAGCAGAACAATTAAAAAAACAAGCTTAAAATTAATTTATACAATACCGAAAAAACTTGACAAATTGATTAAACGAGGTAAAGACAAGTTATCTAAAACGGACAAAACTGATATAGTATATAAGATCGACTGTAACAAATGTGACGCCACTTACATAGGACAAACTAAAAGACATTTGAACACTCGAATCAAAGAACATATCAATAATATTAAAGTGCATACGAGTAACCATAATGTAATTAGTAAACATAAAACTGAATATATGCACGACTTTAATTGGACATCTCCGAATATTTTACATTGTGAAAGGCACACGAGAAAGAGAGAAATTGCCGAAATGTTTTTCATAAAAAAACATATCAACACGATCAACTTACAAAAAGACACAGATAATTTAAACCCTATTTACGATAACATCATCAAAGTCGTTTAAAACATTGCTCTCTTTCTCAGTATGTGTTGTATCATTGCTCTTGACAGGAACGTTGTTTGACATCTATTATTTCGATGCTGAGTTTTCACTAATTTTTATTATATGAATATTTCATCTAAGGTTAGTGTTAATTAAGGTTTGCGCTGTTTTCGTTTTCCTTTCTTCGTCTGTCATCTCACTCTTCCATTATTGTTTGCTATCTTCCGAATTTAATTAATTTTTGTATATGTTTTTATTTTATTTTAAGACTTGAAAAGGACCTAAACCAAAGGTCGAAACGTCGTCTATGACATCATTATAATAAAGACTATTTTTTGCCAGTTGGGTCGTTTTTTAAAATAAACCCCCTTAATTTTTTACTTCACTGGCGACACGAGTATAAATTCAAGATTAATAAAAATGTCTCCATTCAGTTTTTCAACATTTTTCGGAATGATAAACGAAGAGTGAAGACGTTGATTTTTAGCATTGATTGCGGCAAGGAAATCGTTTGCAGATTAACATGTACATATAAGAATCTCATTCTATATAAAAACAGGAATATACTTCATTCGAAAGAAAAATAGCATAAAGGATTTTCGGATATACGTATTTTGGAACAAAACGCGTGGCTTCAAGACTCGTACGTGTATTATTAAGCCGGGTCTACACGCAACGTATTGTGCACTTCGCGTCATGAATGCCTTCCCACCTGAAGATAGCCGCGTTCCAGTCAAATAAGAGCTAGACGCATCGCATCTAGTTATTTGTGCATCATGACTGTTGGTTTTTGAAAGAACCGGCAACGTTTTTCATCAATTTGACAGCTCGAAGCACAGTCTTATATACCGTGTGGCTCGAACTATTTGCATACACCCACCTACACACACACACATTGACAGAGAGAAAGAGAGAGAGAGAGAGAGAGAGAAAGAGAGAGAGAATTAAATTAAATAAACTAAAAATTATTAAAATTAACATAATTAATTAAAATTAATTAAATTAACTAAAAATATTATTATAAAAATTAATACTTTTCAAATTATACAGATTAATACAGATAATAACATTATGACATAATGTTTTGTAAATCTAAAAATATATTATTAATTATAAATTATTAAAGATAAAATTATATACTAATAATTATAAAAATATTTAGCATGCTCTATGTGTGCTTTAAGTTTTATCGGTGATTAAACAATCCGCATTAGAATTCAATCGTCTTCTAGTCTCTCTCTCTCTCTCTCTCTCTCTTTCTCTCCCCTTCCCCCTCCCCCTCTCTCCCCCTCCCCCCTTTGTGTGCGTGCGTGCGTGCGTGCGTGCGTGCGTGCGTTAAATTCCAATTGGTGATGGTAAATAATATAATTTTATCAATATTATTTGATATTTCATATTACATAAGGACATTTAGGCTTTATGAATCGGGAACAAACAGTTATAATAGTTATCGCACAAACAGCTCGTCAAACAACACAAACAGTAGGATGTAGTAAAAAAACAGTATCATTGTGGATTTGAAAGTATGAAAAAGCTTTGAAGCTTTACAAAATCATAGAAGAAATAACACAGGACCAAGAAAAACTACAGCTCGTCAAGATATTGTCTAGTTAATTGACGCGAATTCCTTTAATCCTGCTGCATCAGTTTACACAACAATAATTATCCGATTTCGGTAAGCTCAGTAAGACGTCGCTTGAAATTGGCTAAAGTTCATTCGCATCCACCAACGAAAAAAATTGCACTCACTCAAAATCATCGAAATCAAAGAGTGTAATTTGCATTAAAATATTTAAATACTCCGCAGGAAGAATGGAATACAATAATATGGTTGGACGAAAAAGTATTTAGTTCGGTCGAAGATGGGAGACGCAGAGTGTGGCGACCGAACGGAGAACGCCTGAATCCAAAATACGTGCTCCCTTCTTAACATAATGGAAGAATTATATTAGGATTTTGGGGGAGTATGACATCCTCAGGATTAATGGATATCGTAGAAATATCGCCACACATGAATGCAGAAGAATGTGTGGAAATTTTGGAGGAAGTCCTGAAACTAGTGCCAGACAAATATATCCTGAAGAACAATACCCGATTATTAAGATCGCACAAGACAATAGTGTTGTACACACTTCAAGAATAATCCAAGCATGGTTTGAAGCAAATCCTGATTTTGAACAACTAATAATAGTTATATTCTAATTCTTCGCTCCTTATTCAATGTTTCTCGGCTGTATGGTTTAATTAGGTCTGAACGCATTGCAAAGGCTTCATCACCAACAAAAACGTATCCAAGAGCTCGATTTGAATTTGAAATATATCGAGGTCCAGGAATTCTCAGGTCCTTGTCAACGAGTTTTTCATAAAATTTAGTGTTATTTATAACTCCTCCATCAGAGATTCTGCCGTTTGTACCTACATCGCAATATATAAACTCACAGTTAGCATGAGCTATTGCCATAAGAACTACACTGTTTGTTTTCTTATAGTTGAAAAAAAGATCCACTTCCCTTAGGCGGTATAATTCTGACATGTTTACCGTCAATAGCGCCTAAGCAGTGGGGGAACTGCCACTTGCTTTCGAAATCAGCTGCAATTTCTAACCATCCTGCTTAAGTTTTGAGAAACTGGAACAAAAAATATCTTAAAAATACTAACTAAACACTAATTAAAAAACTAAATCAACAAATAAATCCAGCATTATTTCTTTAATCACTTTCAGCCTGAAGATGACACAAATCAAAGTTACATTAATGTTGAATCCGTCAAAACGCCTGATACTCCTGCCATACCTGCTACTCCTCGACTTCAGGTTGTGTAGGTGGATCAACTTCTAACACTTCCCGTCCACAGTTTTCATCTCGAAAGAGAAAGCTGCCTTCAGATGATGATAAGACAACTGAGATTATATCGTTAATTGGGAAAAGAATAGATTCTTTAAAGACAGATTACTCTTTATGCTTAATATGTAGCCAACAAACTTCGAATTCTTAATAGTCAACAGAACATATTTGCCCAGAAACTGATGAACGATGTTTTTATTTGAGGCAGAAATAGAAACATTGACTAGAAGTTTCAAAGTTATTGGTTTAAGAGAGCCTCAATATCATTTTGGCTCACCTGAGACCATTATGGATGGCAACAACACATTTCACCACAAATTGGACAGTATCAGCATATTCCACAGCAAATTGGACAACAACAGCAAATGCCACAAAGAAAATCAAATCCGTTTTTCGAAACTGTCAGGTCAGGTGACGTTAGCTCAGGTCTTGTGGATTACTTCACAAATTTTGAGGATAACAATGCAAAGTACAAATAAAACATTTTATTTTAAGATATTTTTATAAAAATTTAATATGCTACTGATAAGTTTAAGATATATTTTATTATAAGTTATATTTTATTATATTTTATTATATATATTGCGACGTATTATTTTTACCGGAATTATCACTCGTCCTGACGCGCGTGACGCGTGACGAGCCCGGGGAGGGAGAGCTAACGTCGTCAAAAACAAAAAAAAATCCAGGGAACAGGAGTGTAAATCGTTCCGCGCAAACCGTAATACTCCGGAAGCCTTAAGACGCGAAAATTATTGAATTGGGCGCCAGACGCGGTCTTGCACGCGTCAATTCACGAATACGCGATAAATCATACCAATACCTTGAAAGTTGGTAAGGCGCTTCCGATATTACGGGCCGACTAGCTCTCCTAACGGCAGAGGGGCGGGGCGGTACTGACTGGATGGAAAAAATGTAAAGGAGGCGCGACGGAAAACTATACTCGACAGAAACGGGCTAACGAACACACGGGGATCGACAACGAAACAACACACGCAATATGAGGAGAAAAGTATAAAGTTTATTAGAGAAATGATATTAAAAATAATAGAAAAATTAAGAAGAAAAAGAAATAAGCAGCCAGAATGAAGTAGCAAACAATAACGTGCTCAGAGCAGTGCGATCTAAATATTAGTATGCGATGAAAAGAAACTCAGCACGAATAAAAGAAATAGCGAATCTTACTTCTGAACATGAATTATAACGCAAGAATAAGCAGGCTTCTGAAAAGAACTCCTCAATTGACAATAAGAGTAGTAACAAAATCATCAATATCAATAATAATCAGAAGTCGACGTCCGATTATTAGGTGTCGTAACGAACGCAGTAATTACGCTCTCTCGGGTGGATTTAGGCTGCGAGGCTGAGCGGCTCGAAAGTACGGCCGGAAGCCGTATCGAATTACCGCCGCGATCGACATTATGCCGCAGGCCGATAGACGCGTCGGCCGCGAGACGTTTTTCGGACGTCCCGCACGCAGACAATCGTAGATTTCCTTACTGTCAATGATTATCCGACAACAATTACTATACCGAAGCGACAGAAAGACGATGACGTAACAAGTTCGGACGGAGCCGAGAAAGATCTTCGCCCGATAACAAAATTGCGATCCGCTAACCGCGACGCGAAGACAGGCTCGAAAAACGCGTTATACAATAGTTACTCTAGGCACGACATTACGTCCCGCTAACGCGAACGTAACGCGATTTACTATCTCTCAACCACGACTAATTACGGACGCTAATCATTCCTCACCATTCGTTAATCACATGCACACGACGACACACGAACGCACCGATAATCGGGCGAACGCAATTACAACGACGAAGTTATTTACGCGACAAGCAATACGCCAATCACACCGACATACGATACCGACGAACGCGTACACTATAATCTTCACAATGCCGTCGGGATATTCTGGCCGGATCACAGAAAAGTATTACATTCACACAGAGCCGATACGCTAAATAATAACCGGAACGCGTAGGCGCGCGTTGACTTTGCCACGACAATTCACTAACGACGCGAAATTACAATGACGCAGTTTTCTCCGTGCGCGGGCCGACAACAACAATTTCGCTGATTTCGTCAATTCCGCGCCATAAACGAACGAACACCAAGCGCGAAAATCGCGACTTTACCGTCGCTTTATCGTTAAGCGCAGAATAAACACCGCAACGATTCGCGTTATCCCGAGCTCCGGAGAGACGAAAAGCTTAACATTTAGCCGTCGCGACAATTATCCCTGAGCCCTCGCCGCTTGACGTCGGTCGCATACACTAAATTCGGAATATTAACAATTTTATAATTATTTAGCTCGTGTTATAAACTAATATATAGGTATAAAATAGGCCTGTAACGAGCATATAGTGATGTTTAACAAAGAATTGAATTTATTAAAAATAAAAGATATACATGATTTGTTAGAACGGAACGTTTCGACACTACTTGTGTCTCTTCAGCCGTAAATAAATGAATACATTGATATTGATGATAAATATGATTACGAAATATGATTGAGAATAATTAATAACAGTGGATCGCCAGATAATTGTTGCGTAATTTGGAGTTGACATGATGTTTGTTGTGTTTCTTATAATCACTCACCCTGTGTGGATTTAGCTGGTGAAAATGTGTTATGTGTGTCGGAAACATCGTTGAGGTAGCTTGTACAAACTATAAAATTATTGTGTGTATTGGTGTGATGTACGATTGCACTTTACAATATAACTAAATTTGCTCACCTTTGTTTGTAAAATTGTCGAAAATTAAAATTATAATATAATAGTTATAGTCAATTAATAAAACAATTTAATATATTTAAAGTTATAAGAGAGATGAGTCATACTATAATTGTCAGTAAACTTGAAATTGATAAACACTGTTGTTACGGGCGTTCGATAACAGATAAAGTGGTGTATTCGGTAACCGAGCCTTATATATCTTTCTGTAGGTGAGACCAAATTAAGAAATAAATATTGTGAGTTATGTTTTTGTATGACAGAAGGATTTAAGCAACGGAAAATATGATCTATCTAAATATTCTGTATCTTCCATAGCATTGAGACCGTTTTTTTGTTTTTTTATATGAATTGTTTCAGCAATTAACCTCTTATAATAATTGGTTTCATGGTCTAATATTTTTACGTTGTCCCAATCCATGTTGTGTTTATATTCTGTGATATGTTGGGAAACTACCGATTGATTTGATGTATGTAGTTTTATGTTAGTCTTATGTTCATATATTCTTGTTTTTAATTGTCTTTTGGTCTGACCTACGTAGGATGCGGTGCAATCTTTACAATTAATTTTATAAATGACGTTGTTGTTGCATTCTGTTGGTGTAATATCTTTGTGTACTTTGATAAATTTGTTGAGGCGGTTAAAACATTTGAAACCAGCAGCAAACTCCGTTCCTCGAAATGAGTTACAGACATATTCAGATAGATTTTTAATGTAAGGAACCGCTATGAATCTACTGCTTTTTTCATTTTTTTCCCTGTTTTCCATCGTTCC
>CAXASD010000076.1:0-33682 GCA_963971435.1 Lasius platythorax | reverse complement strand
AGTTGTGCGTATAGGAAGTTGGGCTTTGTCATGCGATCTTGCAAATATTTTAAAAATACTAATACAATTAGATTACTGTACTGTACTTTAGTAAGACCTCACTTGGAGCATGCAGCCATTGTCTGGGCTCCGTACCAGACCAAATACATCAAAATTATAGAGGGAATACAGCATCGTTTTCTCCGCAGAGCTAGCTTTTTTACGGAGAGCCCGATGCAATTTACAGACCACTCATATGGCGCCATCTTAAATAAATTAAAGCTTCTTACATTGGAGAATAGGAGAATATTTCTTGATTTAGTCTTCCTATACAAATTAATTAATGGTCGCATTATATGTTCGGAATTATTAAGTGAGGTAAGGCTGCATGCTCCTGCAAGACAGCTCAGGAGCAGACAGGTTTTTCATGTAGAATCACACCGTACTGCATATGGCAATTTCAAGCCTCTAAATCGAATATGTCTGTTGGCCAACGAATTTGGCAACGATATTGATTTTTTTCATGCTTCTCTAAATTTAGTCAAATTGTTGTTAATTAAACGTTTAACTTTAGTTTCCTAAAATGTGTGTGATCTCGTCTAGTCTTTTCTTTAAATTTAAATTTTTGTCTTTAATTTTTTTTTTTCGTTATTCTTTTATATTTCAATATTATATACATTTCCGTTTCTCTGCTATTGTATTATCTTATCGTTAACTATTGTTATTTTTTTTTCTTTTTTTTTCTATGTATTAACTAAAGGGTCTAGTTACTCGTTTAAATAAATAAATAAATAAATAAATAAATAAATAAATATTCAATATCTTTGATGCCACTATTTATTTTGTTATGAACAGAATTATTGTAGTTTTCTCGATATCTAAAAAAATCGTCGAGTCTTAATAATTTCTTACGTTCAATATCGCGTTTTCTGTCACTTGCGATGAAGTTGGAATCTTGACGAAACGGGCGCAAAATATTAATCCTATCTCTGTTTTTGATTTGTTTACTTATCCGGTAACTTGTATCTTTTCTTGTGACTTTCATTCATTTTACATTTTCCTTCTTCTCCAATTCTTTGTATAACGGTTCTTCTCGAATGGTTTTTATTCTTTGTAGATCTTTCTCTCTCTGCTTCTGTATACGCCCGATTTTGACGTATTTGTATTATTCTTTGCAGATTCCTGACTCTTTCATTTTCTTTATACATAGGATCTCGACGTGTTTGCGTCATTCGTCGTCTATTCTTTTGTCTTTCGGCTTCCTTGTATGATTTGTCGTATTTCTATTATTCTTTGTACGTTCTTTTCCTGTAAATTCTTTTCCTTTTTTAGTTTACTATTCAAAGGATCTTTACGCATATCCCTTATTCTTTGTGCGTTCTTTTCCTTTTCTTGTTTACTATACGAAAGATTTTGTCGTATTATTTTAATTCGTTCGACTTCTTTTTTTTTAAATATCTGGATCAAGGCTCTGAATAGCTCAAAATATCATAAAAAGGGAGGCTAATAAGAGCCAGAATTGCGAGATGTAAGCGCTAATAATAAAAATATAATTCTTTGTGAGTTTAAAAATAACGTTTATTATACGTTTCGATCCCAATTCGGGCTATCTTCAGTAACTGAAACAACAGGAAAGCCAAAAGAAATACATAATTAACAATTATAATAAGAATTCTTGTTTTATACATAAATAATTGAAGTCTTGTCTTACCGTGCAATGTCAAAATTTAAAAAGATGAATATCATACGGCCTGAACTCGCACGCGGGAACTCGAGATCCTTCAACGGTTTAAAAAAGTCGCCTCGGTAAACCTTTACCTTTACACAGCCCGCCCCGATTTCAATGACCTTGACATATATTGTCAAGATCATCACCCTGAGTAACATTCAGAAAGTTTTAGCCATCGGTCGTTGTTCGTTAAAAAATTATTAACAAAAAAGTTTGAAAAATATAGCAGTTATTTTGAGTATTGAAATGTGGAAAAAGTCATTAAAATTGTTGTGTGGGTGGGAAAGTGTATGCGTGGACGCAGTGGGTTCCGCCCCCCCCCCCTACGGGGGGGCTCCACTTCCGGAAGATATAACCTAACCCAAACCAAATTTTAGTTTTAAATCAGAAATAGGTTTGGGTTAGGTTATATCTTCCGGAAGTGGAGCCCCCCGTAAGGGGGGCGGAACCCACTGCGTCCACACATACGAGGTGTGGCTATTTAAAAACGGGACTGATATGAAAAGTGTACCTTATTTCAGAAATGTAACAATTTAACTAGGATCCCCTTCAATATAAGCTCCACCCCTATTCATACACCGCTGCATACGCGTCTTCCATTGTTCAAAGCAGCGGTGCAGCTCATCGGCTGTTAGGATCTTCAGTAGGTTCGCCGTTTTTTTCTTCACCTCCTCCACGGACTGGAAATGGGTTCCCTTCAATGCACTTTTAATTTTTGGGAACAAATAAAAATCGCAGGACGCCAAATCAGGCGAATACGGAGGGTGCTCAAGCACTGGGATTCGTTTATCAGCCAAAAACTGCTTGGTGGAAACGGCGTTATGAGCTGGCGCGTTATCTTGGTGTAGAATCCATGGCATCATTTCCGTACACCTCTGTCAACAACCGCAAACTTTCCATTGGAGATTTTTTCAATTTAACTAGAAATTTCAAGTTAATGCGTTGCTCGATTTTTAAACTCGGCATGATCCGGCAAAACGATAAAACAACGTCTGGTTCAAACAACGCGTGAGTGCAAACTAGATGGCGCAGCGGAACAAAAGTAGTCTCATTCGATTTGGGAGATCAAGGTTATAAACTACCCCCACTTATCCACTCCGCGTAGCTTACTTACCCTTTACGATGACTAGTCCCGTTTTTAAATAGCCATACCTCGTATACTTTACAACGCGAAGCGAGGTCCACCCCACAAAAGTTGCAAACCCATGTGGAATTGTAAGAACGTTCTGAGGTTTATAATTTTCTGCGCGAAGCAAGGTCCAACCCATATCGTCCTGTGATTCGGACGCGAAACGAGGTTTATAATTATACGATTTCACATGGGTTTGTAACTTTCTGCGCGAAGCGAGGTCCATCGAATACCTCCCTGTGCTTTGGATGCGAAACGAGGTTCATAATTGTACGGTTCCACATGAGTTTCCAATTTTCATAACTTTTTTTTACTAACCGAGCGACGGAAAAGGTGAATGATCTTGACCTCCTTAGAGGTCAAGGTCAACGTCAAGGTCAACCGGAAGTCATTTGGGGCGGGCTGTGTAAAGGTATTCAAACTGTGACATACATGAAAAAATGGATTTATCTACAGAAACGAATTACCAAAATAAAATTACGAATTACATTTCTGAATAATTGTATGAAACAGTATTGTCCCGCCTCACTTGAAGTGTTGCACACGACTTGTGACTAACTTTCAACATAGAACAATTTCCAAATTTAAGAACATATTAAAGAGTTTTTTTCGGGACGATAAAAATGAGATATATGACGCCCACAGAACCATCCGCTCAACACGAAGCGAGGTCATTGAACTCGTACGTCGTATCGCATGTATATTACCGGATAATACATGCGAAGCATTTTTCGGCAACCAAAACAAAACTCTCTATTTCTATCATGTGAGCGAGTGAGATAGATTGGATAGGAAATTTTAATGACTCTTAAGAAAACAAAAAAGAGCCACACACAAACAAATATATCCAATCCAATATTATTGTGCGGTTGTTACAGACTCACGGTTTACCTCAGTGCTGCGAAAAAATCTCCGTTCCTCTTCTTACCTCTCCCCTCGTTGACACATCCACCTTCTTCTCTTTTGTCTCCCTCCTACTCCTTATCCCCTACACCCTCGACCTTACACCTCGATCCTACTTTACAAATCCGCCTGCATCTATTTCTAATTTCAATAACAAATGTTCGTAAATCTAACTTTAATACACATTCCAGACAATGTACAGAGATTACTACAATTAGGCGACAATTTCTGTCTTCCTAACATGAATAAAGAAAGAACTACCTTAGAACTCATTAAAAGCGTAGAGCACAATCTAGAAAAAATCCCGGCGATTTCCAATCAGAAATAGATCTCTTCCTCTAATTAACAGTTTCTTCAACCACTCCGTAAAAAGATCAGTGGATAAATCCTTGATTAAAGCTTTGATCAGTACAAAAAACTTTATTTCCAACAATTCGAACATTATCTTTACTAGAGCGGATAAAGGCAACATAACGGTAGCTTTGGAAAGAGACGTTTACTTAACAAAAATGAATAATATTCTGAATGACATTAACACATACACAGTGATAAAAAAAGATCCAGCAAAATCATTGTCCAACAATCTCCGACGTTTGCTCACAGAATGGAAAAATAATAATTACATTTCCGAAAAACTATATAAATCTCTGAACCGCTCTGAGGTGACATTGCTGAGAGCATATGGATTGCTTAAGATACATAAGTTGGACTGCTCTCTCAGAGTTATCGTCTCTTCGAAGAACAGTCCTCTGTATTACCTGGTCAAGTTCCTCTAGGATACTATCCATGACGCCATACCGAAGGCCGATAGTCGGATGTAGCGGATAGCTTTCATCTGATTGAGAAGCTTAAGAATGTATATATAGACGAACATTCAAAATTAATATATTTAGATGTAGTTTCTTTGTTTACCAACATCCCACTAGATTTGGCGATGGATGGTGTTACGAAAAGATGGACATATATTGAAAAAAAGTGTGATATCCCGAGGGACGATTTTTTGGAGGCGATCCGTTTTATACTTGATTCTACTTATTTCTCTTTTAATTACACATGCTACAGACAGACGTATGGCACTCCTATGGGCTCACCGTTGTCGCCTGTTATAGCGGATATTACTCTCCAGGATTTGGAGAAATGGGTTCTCGCGATGTTGCCTATAAACCTCCCGTTTTACGTACAGTATGACGACGTCGCGTTGGTGGCTCCCTCCATGTTGAATGATGTACTAAATACATTTAACTCGTTACATCCGAGGCTTCAGTTCACGATGGAGGAGGGCGTCGACAACCGACTGAATTTTATTGATATCACCCTCATTGTCAATGGAAGTGCGATGAAATTTGATTGGTATCATAAATCGACCTTTTCTGGCAGATACCTCAATTTTGAATCGACACACCTCCTATGCCAAAAAGAGGCACGATCATTGGATTAACGGATAGAGTTTTCTTCTTGTCTCATCCAAGATTCCACTAAAAAAATCTGGAGCTTGTTGTCAACATCCTGTTAGACAATGGTTAACCCGCTTAATTTTATATTCACAACAATCCAAAATAGATTAAAATATCTTTTTAGAAAAAACAAGAAGAATTCGATCTCTGACAACACTGTTGATAAAGCTGAAAAACAAGTTTCTTCTTTCAATATCCCGTACGTTTCGATTATCTCTGAGCGTTTAGGCCATGTGATCCGCGATCTCAACATGAAAATTTTTTACACGAGTGCTAATAAACTTAATAAGTTTATCAAAGTACACAAGTATAATTTACCAAAGAACTCACACAATAATGTCGTTTATAAAATCTCGTGTGGTGATTGCGATGCTTCCTATGTTGGTCAAACTCGAAGATCATTAAAAACCAGAATTGGCGAGCATCGTAATCATAGGAACACGACTCAACATTCGGGAATTACGGATCACAGGCTATTAGATCATGAGTTTTGCTGGAACAATGTGAAAATATTGGATGAGGAACCGGTTTTAGGAAAATTACTAATATCAGAAATAATTTACATAAAACGACAAAAAATAGTCTAAACCTGCAAAATGATAGAGTATTTAGACCATATATACAGGGTGTTTCAGACCACTCGTCCACTCCTTTTATTTTAAAATGAGGTGCTAGGAAATTGGGACAAACATGTTTACCATAAAAGCCTATCTGAAGTTTCTGATGATGGTACTTTTATTTTTGGGAAACCCCCGGAAATACCGGAAATTGAGGGCAACTTAAAAATTTTAAATGGCAACATGGGGCAACATGGGTATCGTTGGGTAGAGCTTTTAGAAAAAAACAACTTTTGCTTGAAAAAAAATTTAGTCACCGTTATTGAGAAATGTCAAAAAACGTTTGCAATTGTGACGCTCGAACTTCTCAATTTCTTGCTTTAAAATATCGAGTGAGACTCGTGGTACGGATTATGGGCCAAACATTAACATTTCAAATGCTTTTTCATTCGAAAAAGGCATGATTTTCACCAAAAAGAATATCAGTCACTACACGGTAGACTCTATCGCGTAGTGACTGATATTGGTGAAAATCATGCCTGTTTCGAATGAAAAAGCATTTGAAATGTTAATGTTTGGCCCATAATCCGTACCACAAGTCTCACTCGATATTTTAAAGCAAGAGGTTGAGAAGTTCGAGCGTCACAATTGCAGACTCTATCGGTGACTGATATTCTTTTTGGTGACAAACAGCCATAACTTGATGAAAAAAAGTCGCACAACCATAAACCAAAATTCGTTTGAAAGCTCTTGAATTATACTTTCAGATGTCATTAAGTTTATTTAGAAACCAGTTTTCTTTTTGCCGCAAAAAAATGTTAAAAATGGCTAAAAACGCCATTTTTTGCTCATTATACCACAATTTACTCTAAATCCTGACGTGCTAAGTAAATTCAGACAACGGCATCGTGTTCAACGTGAAAAAATCTTCGGGAAACGTACTATCACACTTCGGAGAGAATTTTGTGTCCTACTGTGTTATAAGCGACATGAAGAATGCATTCCATAAATTTAATACGCGCATGTAGAGGAGATAAGCCGAGCTTTAAAGCATTGTCTTCATAAGATTTTTTATGAATTCGATTAAGATCATTCATCTCTCGAGGAGTCGCTTTACAAATGTAGCAAGTTGAAGATAATTTTGTGTCAGTGAGCGATTGAGCTGTTTTTCCATCAGTCATTGTATATAACATGTTATGTTTTACTTTAAATTTACGCCCGGATATATTTACTATTGTCTTATGCAATTTTGAAATTTTCTCTTCTATGTGTTGCACAGTTTTTTTATCAATTCAGGTGTTTTTTTGGTGAATTCAAACTGAATTGGCCTACAAAGTCTTGGACTTGATGGGCGTGAGTTTTGCCAAAACTGTTTCATAATATTGTCGTTCGAAACTAATTGAATCGGCACTGTAGATGCCATGTACATAAATGCATTAGATGCGTTTATTGAATTATCCAAAAACTTTTGCTTGAATTCATTTTGGCCGGAAGCCCCATCACACATCCCCATTTGGAAATTAAAATTAATTTTTCTTTGTCGATGTTTGCAATCGTTTTTATATCAAAACTTTTAAACATTCTCTCAACGGTGTGATCTAATAAATTTTGAAGATCTATTTCAGCTTTCTTTTCGGTTATTCTCATTTTTTGAGGGTAACATTCCTTTTTAGTCTCTAAAACTTTCTTATAAGGAGGCAAGATATCGAAACTGCTTTTTTTAATGTTTCTCGAATTACTTCATATTGATATTTACTCAAGTTTGCATTCGTTATCATTGCTAATGTTTGATTAGTATGATTAGTATATATTCTCGTGTTATATTAGTATCTGATACATTCTTGGCAGCCAAATTTAACTGTTGGATGGGAAAACTTTCACGAAGGTGCTTTACCTTATACCGTTTCGCTCGGTCACAACATTCTTCGAATGATTTTTCAGGCCTCGCCACCTTTTTTTTCGTTGGAGGTTCATTTTGTAGATCAGATTCAACTTTTTCAAGTTGTACTGTGAACACTCCGTTTAACTAATTTATATTTTTTTTTTGAATTTATTAAATTTTCTTTGACTGTTTTGCCAGTTTTTCTTCAACTGATACAGAAAATGTCTTTGAATATCTTCAATCACTTTTTCGATGTGATTTGTCTTCAAGTTTGGAAATTTACTTTTTAATAATGTTTTTATTTTGTTTGTATTGTAATTATTAGTTAGAATTATTTCCGACAAATGTTCACGAAAAATCGATAAAGTTGTCATTGTGAAATAATAATATGTCATAAACTTTAAGAATAGCTCATTAATATATTTATACGAATTAATTTATACGACTTAAAAATTGGAAATGCAAATGATAAGAATAAAAGTTAGATAAAATGAATAGTTTAGATTAATGTAAACAGAAAACAATGTGATATATACGTATATGGCGTGAGATGTACGTATGCGTGCGAGATATATGTACAGTGTGAGTGCGCGAGCGGTGAATGTGTAAATGTGCGGTATGTACGTGTGTTGTATGCGAGTGCGGATATATGTATATGCGTTTATGTACAAAATTGTGCAACCGGATTGGACAGTTCAGTAATTGTATTTATTAAAGATCCGATGATATATTAATCGCGATAGGATGCAGGTGATTTAACTTTCCGCGAACAGTTTCGGGCTTTGGTATGCGTATTGTGCCTGTGGAACTGTGTTGACGCGTTTTTGCCGGTGCGGCGATTTAAATGCTGAGCGCGTGTCTGGTAGATGCGAGAGCGCGCGGAACGCGAGAACGCGATTATAACTTATCTGCGATAATTATTTTTCGGCCTTGGTTGTTGTTTGGCGGGATTGCACTTGGGATGCGACGATTGACGAGAGCACCCGTCAGCGGCAGGAAATCTACTCCCTACCCGTGGAATTTTGTCGTCGCACGGTTCGTAAAGGATTGCGAATTGCCGAAAGCTCTCGGCGGAGACCGGGTGCGCCCGATCCCGTTTAATTCGGTGTTAGATTTTTAGGAGGCTCTCTTAGAGATGCCGAAAGCTCTCTGTGGAGGCTGGGTGCGCCCAACCCCGTTTTTTCTCTTTTTGGAGAAGCTCGTATTGGTTTCGGAATCGTATCAGGCGCCGTACTGGCTCTGAGCGGATCTGGAACCGGAGTGTGTTCTCCGAAAAAAGCGCTTGTTTTATACTCGGTTTTTGGCCCGATCGGGATTTGGCCCCGGTAATTATCGGCGGGACCGATTGTCTTGCCTAATTTTCGGTTAATTGTTCGGCCGGATTTGGAGGCGTTCGGGCGGCCCCGGCGGCGGTGTGGTAGGAACCGTCGCTTGGCATTTTCCGGCGGAATTCGGGGCGGTTCGGATCGCCGAGACGATGGCCCTGTGTTCGGATGCCGGGGGCCGTATATCGGCCGAATCTGTTACGATTTTAATGAAATTAAAAAAGGGCGCATTGCGCCGCTGCACCTTGCCCGGCTGGTGTTCGCCGGGCGGCAGCCTTCCGGCGGATCGACGGCCGGGTAATGATCTACGGAAGGATCGTTAATTTGCTTATGACTATATTCATGGTATGCTTTCAGGCGTTGATCAACAAATCTATAAATCGTGGACTTCGTCGAAAATAAATTATGTATTTAAATTCAGTAATAACGAAATAAAAATGATTGAAAACCGTTTGAAGTCCATAAAACCCACGCAAGATATTCACAGATGTCCACGACCTCTAAAAGACCGAGAAAAATGGAAGGCTTCGAAAATAAAATTTTGGATGTTGTGTTATAGTTTACCGTGTCTAGTAGGCATTCTCAATGATAAAGCTTTAGAACATTACTCATTATTGATAAAAAGCATGCATACCTTTTTTAAAAAAAATAATCAGTGAAAAAGATTTATTAGAATGTGAACGTGATTTATTAAAATTTGAAGTATTATATAAATATGAAGTATATTATCAAATATATTTTGGAAAGAATTCAATGACATTTAACATTCATAGTTTATTACACGTTGTTCAATCTGTAAAAAAATGGCAATCTCTGGGCAACATCTACTTTCTCTTTCGAGAGCAATATTTATCAATTAAAATTATTAATGAATGGTCTAAATGGAATGGACCAACAAATAGCAAAAAAATCTTTACAGATGGTACATTTTAGAACTGACAATGTTCAGTATTTGTCACCTGAATTAAAAAATTATTGTTCAAACTTATTCAATTAGAAAAATTTGTCTACATTTTATGCTTATAGGGAAGATATGGCTTAATCTTTATTGGGAAACATGATTTCAAACAGCATGGCACATGATTCTGCAAAATATACATATAAGAAATGTGTATATAAAGGTAAAGTTTTTTACGGTATAAAATACAAAAAAGAAAAATGCACTGTTGATACAATGATTCAATTAAAGTCAGGTTAATTTGGACAAATAGTGGACATAATAAGCTTAAATAATAAATGTTATTTCAGAATTTCAAAAATCTTAACTTTTGACAATAAACCTTTTAATATATTATATTACACATTGAAAAAATAAGGAGCGAAGATTTTGATGATATTACAGAAGTTTCTGTAACTGTTGAGAGTAGGAAAGTTGTGCTTGTAAATGTTCGCAATGCCCGATATTAATGTATATTACCTAATGATTTTGAGGCGCAATAAGATAGAATCTTATTAAGATGGACCTTTGTTGATTTTTTTGAATACTTTTAATGTATTTAAAAGCATAAATTTTTATAGATTCCGATTGCTTGCAGAATAAGAAAAATGTTTTTCACAATAAAAATGACAAAATCATTCTCTGATGGGTGATTTATTGGAGTTATAGAGGGATTTTCGCACTTTTACTGTATGAAACACTTTTCTTATTCTAAGAGGCATAAGAATCTGTAAGAATATAAATATTTTAACTTAAATTTCAAAAAGAGAGCCATTTGAAATACTGAGACAAACATCTGAGGCTTACCTTGATATTCTGTATAAAGAAGAGTGTTGTTATTTCATATTAGCAGTGTTGCGCTTAGATAACTTCAAATAATCTAGATACACATCAGATAAAACATACGCATGTATCTCAGATAAGATAAAGATAATTCCGGTTTAAATATATCTAGATAAAAGATGAATTAGTTAAATGTTTTATCTAGATACTTTTAAGATAATATTTACAATAATTTAGGATATACAGGGTGGACCAGTAACTCTTGCCACCTCGAATATCTTCGAGTCTAGAACAGTTACGAAAAAATTTTTCCTACAAAAGTTTTATAGTTTCAAAGGGGCCATCGAGTGGTGGTAACACAGTTTGTCGGGGTGGCGGCGCTTTGGAGATCTCAAGGTCAACTCTACTTTTTTAAATGGGACGACTACTTTTTTTGCGTAATTCGATAGAGGAGCTCAAAAAACGTTCGGAAGGTAAATTACAAGACTGTCAATTAATATTAAACATAAAAAATTTATAAAAAAATAGTTAAATTAATATTAATAAAATATTAATATTAATATTAATAAAAACTCACGCTTATAAAATGTGCTCAAAGTGATTGCCGCCACTATCGATGCACGCTTGGAATCTGGCTCGTAATGATTGCGTCAATCTGCTTATCATCTCGTGTATTGACGAACAAGCTGCAATTATTCAATGTTTCATACTTAGTGAAGTAGTCGGCACCTCTTTGTACATCATGTCTTTCAAAGTTCCCCATAAAAAATCCAATGGAGTCAAATCCGGTGAACGAGCTGGCCAAACCACACTACCTCCACGTCTTATCCAACGATTACTAAATTTTTCATTTAATTTTTGTCTTGCAACTAATGAAAAATGAGCTGGACATCCATCGTGTTGGAACCACATTGTCTGTCGGGTCTTCCAACAAAAGCCCCAATTCATGCTCCAAAAAATTAACGTAGGTATGACCATTTAAACGTCCATCGATGAAATAAGGACCAATTACTCTATCGTCAATTATGCCGCACCATACATTTAGTGACCATTGCCTCTGATGTTCAACCTGCCGCAGCCAATGTGGATTTTCCACCGCCCAAAACTGCATGTTATGCAAATTTACATTGCCGTAGTTCGTGAACGTAGCCTCGTCGGTAAAAAGTACTTTATTGAAAAACAAGGCATCGTTCTGGATCTGTCACAGAGCTCATTCACAGAAATGCACACGATTCATAAAATCATTCCCATGCAATCCTTGGTGAATGCTAACATGGTACGGATGGAATTTATGTCGATGCAAAATGCGAAGCACGCTGCTTCGACTTATCCCGGATTCTCGTTCAATTTGTCGCGTACTAATATGAGGATTTTGAGTCACCATTGCAAGAACACTTGTTTCAGTTTCTTCAGACGTTGCCGGTTTTACACGCTCACTCGTACAGCACTTTAAATTACCAGTTTGCCTAAGTTTATTGTACACGTTTATGAACGTTCGGCGCGAAGGCGAATTACGATCCGGATAACGCTCAGCATACAAATTTCTCGCACACACTGCATTTTTTTGACATTCCCCGTAAATTAAAAGCATATCAACTTGTTCTTGAAAAGGATACATCTTGTCGAATTGACTGATTTATCGATACTAATCTTTTCATGTTTATTGAACTCATAACAATAATTATCAATGTGATTCTCACGTGTTATGTGTATTGTAGTAATACCTCTCCAATGAAACGTAAACACTACCTTTCATAATAAACATACATACATACATACATACGTACATACACACACAACACAACAAGATAGCATACAACATTCAACACAACACACACACAACATACACACACACAAGACACATACACACAACAACACAACATATAATACAAGACAAGATAGCATACAGTTTTCAAATGAACGTGAAACGAAAATCAGTTAATCGTGCATGATTTATTCTTTTTATGAACAACTTGATGTGCTTGTCATTTACGGAGAGTGTCAAAAAATGCATTATGAGTGAGAACTTTGTATTTTGAATGTATATGAACACTTTTTTTAATAAGGTTCGAGGTTTAATTAGTACAAAACCACTGGAAACCTAAAGACGTATTTTTTATGGATTGTTTAGGATTAATATTAATCGACAGTCTTGTAATTTATCTTCCGAACGTTTTTTGAGCTCCTCTATCGAATTACGCAAAAAAGAATAGTCATCCCATTTGAAAAAGTGAAGTTGACCTTGAGATCTCCGAAGCGCCGCCACCCCGACGAACTGTGTTACTATCACTCGATGGCCCCTTTGAAACTATAAAACTTTTATAGGAAAAAATTTTTCGTAATTGTTCTAGACTCGAAGATATTCGAGGTGGCAAAAGTTACTGGTCCACCCTGTATAAAAATAATACACTCGAGACAATTACGGAAAATAGGCATATATTTCAATATTAATACATTATATTAATACATTATATGTATATAATAAGAATATTATAAGAGAGAGTTTATATGTACATATATTATATTATATTATAAACCACATACATATTATTTTTTATTTTTGGTACTTAGGTAGATGCACATTTTTTATGTATTTATTCAGACATTTTTTAAAAATTTAAAAACTAGTGTTAAAAATATATGGTTTATAGAGGTTTACAGTATAGTTAAATTATAAGTTTTTGTTTTTTAAAAACAATAGTTTTTCAAATGTACTGTCGGATAAACGATTTCTTCGAGGTACAAATATCTGTTGCCCGCAACTGAAAAGGCGCTCCACTTGCGCGGATGATGGTAACGTTGTGTTATACTTCAAGAAAATGTTTTTCATATTAGGAATGATTGAGAGAATCTAAATCTTTGGTTTTAGATTCTAAATATGACAGCGCCTCGATGTTACTACTAAGTATCAGCTGCATCGAACAACGCATTCCATTTTTTGTCGATATTTATCGATAAAAAAATCTTCCTCTCCACTACTACTAGATGTTGATTTGTTTACAACAAGAGAAGTATTTTTTGCATGAAAAGTATCTACTTCTTTCAAAAATAATTCTTTACATATCTCCATGTGACATTCTGGCACCCAATTTAACTTAAAGCGAGTTAAATTATAATAGCAGATATAATATATAATTTACTATCAGAACAGTCAAAATCATAAATATGTTTAAATCGCTTCTCTAAAGCTATTATGATTCCATCTATCAATGACTTGCAATATGACAAGTGAGTAAAACTTGAAAGCTTTTGTTTCAATATAATAATTGTAGGCGCTACTAAGCCTAAAAAACACATTTTTTCTCCTTGCAGAATATCAAGACTAGTTGCTAACGGAGACATAATCCTGACAAATTCTTCTAAAAATTCAATTTCATCCCATTTTAATTTTTGGAGTTTAAATTGTTAAAAGAATACATTGAGTTTAGTTTTACGAGTTAGGAGTTTTTGTATCGCATCAAATTGTGAATTCTACCGTGTAATGATTGGTACAGGAAATTTACAACCGCATTCATTATAAAGTATATATCAGATGCTACAGTACTACTACTCAATAGGTTCCATAAAGCATTTAGTTTTGCAAAAACAAAACGATAAACTTTTTTCAAAGCAATATTACCAGGATTATCTAAAAATTGTTTACAATCCGTTGTAGTAATGTGGTTTAATGTATGACTACAAGTTATTTGTGGAGATAAAATAACTTTATCACCTAATTTATCAGTAAAAGCATTATCATGATCATGAATGTAATTGTTTGGTGCAATTTTGTCAAATTCGTTAATCTCAATATCTGAATCCGATTCTTCCGTATCATTTAAAATATCTTCATTTTCTTCTACATTACATTGAATTCGATCAGAGCTTTTAAATCTCGTAACACCGAAACATCTGAAGACTTTGCCAAAATTTGTGGCATTATTAGTTACTATGTGAGTAACTTTAGCTACATCTAAAGTGAATTCTTTCAATATATGATGCATGATTACAGCAATATTTTCATAAATATGGTTATAACAAGTTCTCTTACAGGCTAAGCTATGATTTTCTTTCTAAAGTTTCTGAAATGAAATGAATCGTCATTTCTAAGTAACTTCTGCTTCTACACGACCAAATGTCAGAAGTTAAACATACATAATTTTGTTTTTCCAATAATGCTTTTAGTCTACATTTTTTTCTTTATACAATTTGTGTTAATGTCAGTGGACAGTGCACTTTTACCAGGCAGAATGTTTTTAGATGTATTATTTGCTATTCCACAAATTAAATTTCTAAACGCCGATTTATAAACAGTGTTGAGAGGACGCATTTCTTCAAATATATAACTTAAAATTAAATTGTGTATCTGTAAGAGGAAGAAAATATTATTTTGGAAGAATTTTTAGTGCATTTATTGTTAGTGCATTAAATGTTATACATTAAATTATACAAACCTGTTACACCAAAACGGATGTATTTCTTGCAAACAGTGCCATGCTTTGTATCTTTTGTTGCTCTGTAGTTTTCTTATTTTCTAATCTTTTTAATTTAATCTTCTGCATTAAATGAGGATGCACTTTCTAAAACAAGAACCAATAAAAGTAATAGAAATTTAACATAAAACGTTATTTTTTAAAATTCTAATAAATGTCTAAATAAATTTTAGAAATGCATCTAAATACCATAAATAAAAAATTAAAAAAAAATGTGTAACTTACATTATGATGACTGAAAAAATTTCCAGTAGATGTTCTGGAACCGTGTATCGTTTTAGGGCAATTTTTACATTGAGCTGTTATTCGTGAGTCCTCTTGTAATTTTGAAAAATTCTCCTCTTAAAATGTATGATAGAGAGGTTAAAGATAATGTACTTATCCCTTCATTTGTATTATTATTGTATTTATTTTATCGACTTCAATCTCCATAGTCTCCAGAGAACTTGAGGAGGTTAGAATTGTATTTTTATCTTTTGTTCAACCAAAAGTAATTGTGTATTATACTATTAACAGTAACAATATGAAAATGTATATGTACTGAAATATATGCTTACTTGAAAACTTCATAAAATATGTTTCTAGTGTCACAGAGCAGACGTTTAGGTTTCTATTTTCACTTTTCGTAGGAGCTGCCAAATTGAGAAACAAAGATTACATAGAAACAAAGATTACATAGAAACAAAGATTACATAGAAACGAAACAATTATTACAAATGCAATAATATCCATGAACGCTACTGATTGACTATGGGTGCGTTCCGTTTCATGCATGATGCGCATAGAAGCATGGAAATTCGTTCCGTTTCTCTTCATACGCACTCGCTGCATGCACGATCCAACCTACTGTCAATTGCGTTGCCGCCTCTTCCGGTGCATGAGATCGCATGGAGTACTTCATCTCGCGAGCTGAGGCAGTTCATGCGGCTTATGCATTTGATAGAAATTAGCGCGAATTTTAATTATTAAGTTAACTTAAATAACTTTATTTAAGTTTAGATCTAGATTTATATAGATTGAGCAATGGCGGATAAAATTAACGTCCCAGTTCTTTTCGGCGAAAAAGAAGAATTATATACAATTACAGTATCACCTGAAGAATATAAATGAATAATGAATGGAGGTAAATCGGTTACTAAAAATTCTCTTAACCTATAAAAAAAATACTTCTGAGAATATTATAATTCACTTTTGGATGTTTTTATTTCTTCAAGTGCTTTAATAGTTGTTTTTTGTTGATTTCTAGATCAAGAGATACTTCAAAAGTTAGTTAATAAGGAAACGGAGAGAAAAAGCGCTGCTGTGATTCAACAACTTGTAAATACCAATGATCAAGATTTGAAGAGTTTGGAACCTGTAGTATCACACACACTCGAAGGTGATGATGCTAAAGAAAGTCACAAAGATGACGATGAAAAAGAAACATTTACTTGGCCAGAGAAAGCTGTCATGCTCTTTTTAGAATTGTATCGTGAAAGAGAACATGAATTCACTGCTGGACTAAAACGTCATAATAAATTGTGGTCCAAGATTGCTTCGGAATTAAAGAACTCAAATTACACTGTTTCTGCTGTACGAGTTCAAAATAAAATGTCAAGTTTAAAAAGAACGTATAAGAAAATTAAGGATTTCAATGCTAAAAGTGGCAATCATAACAGTTGTTGGGCATGCTATTCTATTATGGATTCTATATTTGGCGACGAAAGCTGGGTTTCTCCTCCAGCTACAGCAAGCAATGATGGGCCAATTGCACCCAGTGCATTAGCATCTTCGTCATCATTCTTAACATGTCATTCTTTATCACAATCTTCCATGGATAACTTTGAACATCAGGATATCCCTTTTTCTAAATCCAAAAAAAAAAGTGGAAGTAATCTTGGATTCTTTTATATCGGATTTGAAGAGTAATAGAGATCAAATAAAAGAAGAAAAAAGGAAAGAACGACTGGAAAAGGAAGAAAGAAAAGAGCAAAAGTGGGAAGTTTACAGAGCAGAGAAAAGAGAGATGCATAAGGAAACTACTGAAATCCAAAGATCCCTTGTTTGCCTTTTAGGTAAACTTGTAGAGAAACAAAACAAATCCAAATAACTTTTTTAACACAATCTTTTATTTCATTAATATGAGTAACTTTAATGATATTTGATTAATTATTAATTACTTTCTTGATATCAAAAAGATAACTTAAAACTGTATTGATTTACTGCAAGATTTAATTTTATTTTATTTTGTGCTGTGTATGCTAATGTTAAGTTTATTTATGCATATTATTTGTAAGTCAATTCTGTCACTCTAAGTTTTAGATTCTATATTTGTATTTTTAGTTACCAACGCTGTATTTGAAATTTCTAATTGAATAATATTTTAGTTTTTGTGCCAAGATGTAATCAACAATAATAGATTTAGTTTGTTTTTTGTTTTTTTAAATATAGGACAACTATTTTATAGTGGTTCGAGCCATCCAACTTGTCTTTCTTTCAAGTTATAAAGTTATTATAAAATATATAAAATATTTTTTTCTATTAGTATTGTCACACGTTTTGTTAAATAAATTGCTAATGATACTTTATGTAATTTTGTTTTATTGATAACTTGTATATTATGGAGAACTCTATTGTTTTTTACATGAATAAAACACTACATTTATCAAAATATGCTATTTATTACAATATGTGTAAACTCATCATCCAATACAAAACATCGCAAATATTAAGTTAATACTACACTATGTGCTATTAATTTCTGAT
The DNA here is from genome assembly GCA_963971435.1 of Lasius platythorax. Taxonomy (NCBI): domain Eukaryota; kingdom Metazoa; phylum Arthropoda; class Insecta; order Hymenoptera; family Formicidae; genus Lasius; species Lasius platythorax. The sequence continues at coordinate 15,787 of CAXASD010000076.1, read as the reverse complement.
CATATAATATTCATTTCTATCTTACATCCTTATTTCATGCATAATTCTATTTTAATGTTGCCTAATTCAACGCCAGCCCCTATTACATCAGGTACAGCATTGTCTACATTTGGATATATCGCAACAGGAAACTCATCATTTCTTAAGATACAAATATTGTGAAGAACGCAACAAACTAAAATAACTTGTGGTATTTTTTTATATCAGTTAGGGGTAAGCAATCTAATAAAATACTGAATCGTATTTTTAGTAATCCAAAAGCTCGCTCTATGGCCATCCTAGTTGAGGACAAACAAAAATTGAAATTTTTTGAAGTACTGTAAGGTGGCCATTATCTCTAAATGGAACTATTACATGTGGATGAATTGCATATGCAGCATCTGCTACAATATGAGTGTCAAAGGGAAAGTATTCATTTGGCACTTCAATGTAATGAGCGAGTGCAGAATTTTTGAATACTCTTGCATCATGTACTGAGCCAACATGTCCTGCATAACAATGAGTGAATACAGATTTTGCATTACACACAGCTTGCAAGTGAATTGCATGAAATTGTTTTCTGCACATATATGAAGCAGCATCTTCCTTTGGAGCTCTAATTTTGATGTACGATCCATCAAGGGCTCCAATTACATTAGGAAAACCTCTTACTTTTAAAAATTCTTCAATGGTGCGATTTAGTACATCACCTTTTGGCCATTGAATAAATCTTGGTGCAAGACAATGTAAAGCGTACGTTATCCACCTTACTGCTCTGAATGCTGTTGCTTTTCCAACACCAAATTGAACATGTATTGATCTGTACAAACAAATATGCTACACACAACTATACAACCAAATAACGAAAAAAATATTAGTTACTACAAGAATAAAAGCAAATACCTGTAAGAGTCTGGAGTAGCTAAAAACCATAATGCTATCAACAACTGTTTTCCTGGATGTATTTGCTTTCTTCCTGTTACATTTGTTTGACATAAAGCTGGCCCAATTAAATGTAAAATTATTTGATATGTTTCAGGAAACAACCTGCAAATAATAAACATAACAGTTTAAGGTTAATTAAATCAGAATTATTTTCTATAATTGCTGTTACAGCTTCTTTTATAAAAGAAGAAGATTTATGCTTTTTAAGCAACAGTAGTGATAAAAGTGAAATTCTCAAGTGATGAAGAAGAAACCAAAGAAAACTAAAAGAGCTTCAATAATATCATACAATTTACCTGAAGTGTTCCTTGAATTGTTGTCGTGAATATCCTGACACAACTCGTTCAGCATAACCTGTTAATTTTTCACAAGGAATATTCACTCCTCTTGTGTTTCCCATCATAAGAATAGCATATAAAGTAAAAATATCAGTTTCCTCTTCATCATTTGAAAGTTCACTTTCATCACTGCTGCTGCTTGAAAAACATGAGTCTTCTTCTTTTATCATAAAAGAAGATGAAACAGCAATTACAGAAATTAATTGCGATTTAGTTAACCTTAAACTGTCATCCATGTTTGTTATATGCTGCATGGACTACATGGAATTTATTCCGTTACTAGAAGCGCATGGTCCATGCATGAAGTGTGTTTAAGAAACGGAACAGATTCTGCACTTCATGCCCTGCGCTAGTTACTTATGCGTTTCATGCATGAAACGGAACGCACCCTATACGCATATACAATACATACTATGTGATTGCATTCGTGTGCTTTTTCGTTTTCAATCTGGCAGTTTTAGCGGAAACACGTAAATTCGGCAAATATCAAGAGTAAGTTCCACTTGGCAACAATTACGAGTATAGGCCGTGTCCACAATGTCAATGTCCAATCGCATTGATGACTTTGTCAAATTGACCAGTGCGATTATACAGGGTGTCCCATTATAATATTTCCACGCAATTATCTCCCGAACTATACATTGTTCGAAAAATGTTTCAAATATAACTTACTCTGTTTCGAGGGGGACAACTTATTATGGACACAAGTCTCTTGTCTAGGTAAAGAGATTTCAAGGTGATATAATTTGTTTTTAAGAAAAAATTTGTAGTTGCGATTTGGAAATTACATACTTTTTCTTAAAAACAATTGTGTTTTCTTTACATCAATTGATTTCTTTCATTATTTTGTGCATAAAAGTATTGAGGTAAGATCATCAAAAAATGAATATTTTATGAGATCTTTCATAGTTTATATAAAATTATGTCAAATTAAAATATAAAATATAAAATATTTCGTAAACCATTCACTTTTTGGTCATCCTACTCTTATAACTTTTTATGCCAAATATTACGAGGAATCGATTTATATCAAAAAATTAAGGTGGTTTCATTTTAAAAAAACAAAAGTCATCTTGAAATCTCGGAGGCACCTCCACCTAGACAAGACTTGTGTCCATAATAAGATGTTCCCCTCGAAACAGAGTAAGTTCTATTTGAAACATTTTTCGAACAACGAATAGTTCGGGAGATAATTGCGTGGAAAGGTTATAATAGGACATTTTGTATATGCAGTTGTGCCATTTCGTCTGCGATAGCTCTTAGGACTCTTGCAGACAGGACGCGTCAACGCGTTACGCGTAATGTCTAGGAACGCGCGACTAGAAGCGACGCGATAGCCGATCAATATGCTGCTTTTCCATAAGAGCAAAATGTTGATTGGCTACCCGTTGTTCCTTACGCGTTGACGTGTTCTGTTTATAAGCCATTAGGATACAGGGAGCGCGCTATCAGCGCTATTACATTATTCTATCTTTATTGCTTATGATATATAAAACAAGAATAGAATGACATAATAGTGTTGACAACGCGTTCATCCAACACGTAACCATATAACAAATTCGGTACAGACTTACACAAACTCTGAACTTGTGTTGCTGCATTAATATTACGCAAGTGTAGTTACCGGCCTGCAAATATCATAATATGATCGAATACACGGTATTCGAAAAAAATTGCACTCACAAGGGAACGGTCGGAAGTGTCCCTCATCGATTTTGATGGGCTTTAAATTTGTAGAGCATCAAAAAATATTAGACCCATATTTTTTTATATGTGCTTTTCTCAACGTTTAGGGATTAAAACGGCCCCTCGAAAATATCGGACTTTTTCATTTTTAGCGAATTCCTTCGAAAATATAAAGTATATGAAAAAATGTTTTATACAAAAGTTTTATGATTTTTTATACTCTTTACAATGGCGTAATCACATTTTATAATCACATTATATTTTGCAGAAACTACCTCTCATGTATATAATATTTCTGAACCTATTATAATGGATTCCGAAGGTAAAACAATTAACATTTTACCTTTAATAGAATCAAAACATAAAACCAGAAAAGCATGGAACTGTAATTCCCTTTGTAAAATGGAAGATATTTTGTTATTAACGACATTATTAACGATTTGAAGTGTTGCTTTCAAAAATTTTAAAGTATACATTAAACTCTTCGTAAATTTTTATGTTGTTATCATAATTGTAACAATCAGATACATCAAGATAAACTTGGTCATTCTCATGGCTGTTATATTGATTATAAAGTATTTAAATCATGGTTTTTATTTATTGAGATAGTATCTCCCCATTTTCCGATGATACAATACATTAAAAGATTAATATATGATTTGATCAATTTAAATAAAAAACTAAATAAATTACATAAAACATTAAATGATGTTGATATAAACACTCTCCAAGATATTGCAATTTAGGCTCAACGAAAAGGAAAGCTTTTACACAGGTTAATGCGGAAATTAATTTAAATGAGGATGAAATTTATTTTTAATATAACTTAGCTTTTAAAATTTACGAAACGATCAATAGATGTTCCAATTAGATTTCTTGAACAAAATATTGCTTTAAAAGAGACATTATCATAAAAGTGTGTAAGAAATATGGTACAACAGTTTGGAACAATTTTATTAATGATATAGGATTAAAAATTAATGAGAATTATATTATTTGCAAATTTTGTGATCGATATTTCAAAAATAATAAAATGCCACCAACATGCAGAATCAATAAGCTCAAAGTGCTACCAGTACCAAAAGAAATAACAATATTAAATGATTACGAACAAATTCTTATACAACGAGCAAAAGCATTCCAAATTGTGTAAAGAGCGCATACGGTAATATATAAAAATCTACCGCATAGGGAAATGATATCAAAAGTGAAAGGCAGAACATTCCACTTGCCATTGCCGTTAAACGAAACTTTAAAAAAGATTTGTTTTTTGACTGAACCTATTAATCTAAATCATGAACTTCATATATTATTTCGTGATATTCCAACTAAAGCAAATATAATCTGGGAAAAATTAGTCGATGTAAAAAAAGTATAGACTGCTTTAATATGGTTAAAACAAGATAATCCTATATATTCAGACATTTTACTACCAACATCTTTTGAAAATTTGTTGCATTCCGGATTACAAAACGTTGAGTTTCAAGAACATGATTCAAAACTTTATGACAAAACTTTGGAAGAAGATAATGAACAAAATGAAAAAAATAACATTTTTAAGGAAGAATGCAAGACATTATTGACTCAAATGTCGCAAACAAACCAATATTATGAACAATTTACAATATATCCAATGAATGAAAGAAGAATAAATGAATCTGCAATTACACTTTATCTTAATGGTAAAAATTCAAGATATTCCATTGGATAATCGTAATAAAGATTTGGATACAAAATGTTTCCCTGATTTATATTCATGTGGTAAAAATGGTCAACATGAAGATAGAAGTGTCCGGATTACTAATTTCGAATATATTAAAATGAGACTTATGTCGCAACACTCGCAATTTCGATTAAACATACAATATCTTTTCTATTTATTACATGATAACAACATGCGACAATTAAATAGTGGAATATTTTATAAAATGAATGTTACCAATCCTCGTGAAAAATACACAGCTGCTACTTATTTGGAGCAATTATCTAACCAGCAATTTGAGTCTAACGTAAGTACTATATTTTCTAACAATATAAGTAATAGGCTCTGTTATAAAATAAATTGAAAGTAACGGGCTAAATGAGAGCCAAGGAGCTGTTATGGGTGCGCAAATAATTCTTTCTTCTTTTGGTTATTGTAAAAACCTTTTATTACGTACGTTTCAGTCCTCCTATCGGACCATCATCAGCGGTGTCAGTAATTAACTGTCATTAAACAGAGAAATAATAAGAAATAATATTACAAAGTTATATACAAAAAGTCGTTGACGATTAAAATTTAGTTACGCGTGGATAATTAGTTCTTTAGTCGGCGTTAGGGTTGTGGATTATAATTTTTCCATAGAAATTGATTTACGTACGAGATATGTTCGTGAGTTAATTTCTTCGTGATCATCACGGACCTTACCAACTAATAAACGAAATAATTCCTCTCCCGGTTCCAGTCGTGAAGGAAAAATTGTCGTGGTTCTTAAGGGTTGTCGACATTTTGACTGTAACTTAATATGAGAATTAATTTCTCGTTTGCGAATAAATTTGATTGATGATAAAACGATATGTTGGTGGAGAGATGTCTTACTTCGTCGAGTGGTGACAGGACCGTGAGCCGTGAGAGACGATACACAACTGTCGGTTAACATTTCGAGATTTAGTCGTCGCGTGACATTGTGCGTGCGTGTATAAACAATATGGATATCGAGATGATTGTTTTATCGATCGAATGACATAATCTGGCGCGCGATAGTTTAAATTTTTGACATTCTCTCTACTGTCGTGAGATAAGCCAGATGCATACTTTCGGTGTCGGTTTGTAGATTGAGGCTGTTTTTTTGCCTCTTAATAAAAATCATCTCCGACATCAACCGTTTTTTGTATGTATTTTCCTCATCCAGGATTTCCACCTCATCCCATGCGAACTCATGACCATTTAGCCTGTGATCGGTGATGACAGAGTGCTGTGACGTTCTTTTATTAATGTGATTGCGATGCTCTGTGATGCGAGTTTTAAGTAACCTGCCTGTTTGGCCTACGTATGAGGCATCACAATCTTTGCATGATATTTTATATACTAGGTTGTTGTGTAATTCTTTTGGCAAGGGATCTTTTTGTACGCGAATGTACTTCCGTAATTTATTCAAGCTAGTATAGGACAGCTTTGCTTGTAGATCACGAATCACAGGTCTAAACTGTTCCGAAATTGTTGATATGTACGGGATGTTGAAGTAACTAAAATTAATCAAATTATTTATGTCAAAGTTATTCGTAATGCCCGAATTTTCGTTGTTCTTATTATGTAATGAAATTAATTTTTTGAGTCTTTCATTTAATGTTTCAAATGTGAATTTTAACGGGTAGCCATTGTTGAGTGTCGTGTTAATTACGAATTCCAGGTTTTTTTGGTGAAAATCTGGATGTGAAAGACGGAATGCTCTATCTATAAGGCCGATGACGGTGCCTTTTTGTGGCAGAGCGGGTGTCGAGACTCGAAATGTAAATATCTCCCTGAAAACGTTGGTTTGTGGTACCAATCAAAGTTAATTACGTTGTTTCTGATAATTAGAGTGACGTCTAGGAAATTAATTTGGCTGTCCTCACCCTCCTCCATGGTAAATTGTAGTCGTTTATGTAATGAATAAAATGTTTGTAATATATTGTTACACATGGAGGAAGGCGCGGCCAACAAAATGTCATCCACGTATCTATAAAAAAATGGGAGGTTTACTGGGAGAATCTCGAACGCCCTCGTCTCCAGATCTTGTAGAGTGATGTCGGCGATGACCGGAGAGAGCGGGGAGCCCATGGGTGTGCCGAACGTCTGTTGATAGCAGACATTGTCGAAAGTGAAATAAGTAGAATCCAAGACAAACCGGACTGCCGATAGGAACTCGTCTCGTGGTATGGTGCACTTTTCTTCGATGGAGCTCCATCTTTTTGTTACGCTCTCCAAGGCTAGATCTGTCGGTACGTTGGTGAACAATGAAACCACGTCTAGTGATAGCAGCTTGTGGTTGTCTGGAAAATGCTTATTCTTTAATTTTTCGACGAGTTGGAAGCTATTGTCGATTCTGCTGTTGGCTGTTGGTATGGAGTTGTGTATGACGTTGTGTAAAAAAGTGGCTATTTCGTACAACGGGTTATTTTTCGATGATACGATGATACGGAGAGGGCAACCCGGCTTATGAATTTTTGGCACCCCATAGGCTCTCGGTAATACACCGTCCGTACAGTTGAGTCTTTTATAATTACTATCTGTGATATAATCACGTTTTTTCCATCTCGCGAGCGTCTCGTGGAGATTTCTAATGAGTTTTTTTGTGGGATCCTTATTGACTATCGAATAAGTATTCTTGTCATTTAGAAGAGCATTCATTTTATTCTTGTAATCTGTTTTATCAAGGGCTACGGTTACGTTGCCCTTGTCTGCTCTTGTGAAAATCAAGTCCGGATTATCGTGTATGAAATTTTTCGAGGCGAGCGACGCATTGATGATCTCCCTCTCCAAAGGTGAATTCTTGAATGTATAATTAGAAAGGTTGTTTATGATGGGATTAGTTCTGTTGCGGATGGTGTGGCGGATATGTGCTGGGAGTTTGCCAATGTTGTCCACGCATTTTATGAATTCCATTGTGATTGCGTCTTTATTCATTGTGGGCAGACTGAAGTTTTCCCCTAATTGTAGGAGTCCTTGTACTTCTTGTGGAATCTGCGTGGAGGATAAATTGACAAACCATTTGTTCTGGATGTGTAGAGGAGAGGGAGATGGATCTTGGAAGTCGGTAGGATTGAGGATTATTTTGTTAATAGAGGAAACGGAGATGGGAAAATCTGGTTTGAGAGAGAACATCCCATCGTTAATCGTCTCTATTTGAATGTCATTGCCTGGTGGAGGGCATGTGTTTGGTGTCACGTCGTTTGTGTGCAATGGCGTGGCATTGAAATATTGTACCGGACGGATTTTCTGTTTAGTGAGTCTATTATGTTTATTCGTCAGCCACAAAAGTTTCCTCTCTATTCTTTCACGTTCGCTCGCGAAATGGAGGCGGAGAGATTTGTATTGCGTATTAAAGAAATCGTTGCATATTGAGAGCGGCACCGTATGTGTGATATGTCGTACCAGTGTGTAGCAGCGTGTGCGTAAGACTCGGATTTGCTCATGCGCGTCATATATTTCGTTCCGCATCATGCTTTTAGCGAACCTTTGTAAGATGTTTTGAAATTTTTTGACGGAAATGTTGTTGTGTAAATTAGTGTCGTAACCTTTGAACCGATTTAAATGTGGTAAGATGATGTTAGATCTGATACAATTCTTTAAAATCTTGATGCGTATCCGCATGATAGATATAGATTTTTGTGCTTTTATTCACGTTTTCATGTTGTTGACTACTTGATTTTTAAAGTTACGTTTAATGAATTGAAAAAAAGTTTGAGAACGCATACTTTCAGCCAGCGTAAAATTACAATATAAGTAATAGGCTCTGTTATAAAATAAATTGAAAGTAAAAAGGTTTTTACAATAACCAAAAGAAGAAAGAATGATTTGCGCACCCATAACAGCGCCTTGGCTCTTATTTAGCCCGTTACTTTCAATTTATATTTTCTAAGTTATGGAATACAAAACAATATTGGAGAATACCTAGAAGTATAGTTTGCATTGTATGATATGTAATTAGGAACCCGCTACTTGGTTTGTTACTCTCAGTCCATGTGAGTGGTTATGGACCGATTTGATAGAATATCTTCGAGAGATAAATGAACCAATTGCCGATCAAAAATCTGCAAACGAGCTTATTGCTCTCGATCCTGTATCAACTTCGAGATTCGTAGGTAATAAATTTAAAGCTTGATTTTATTTAAATATGACAAATATTAAGGCTCACAATGATAAAAATCAAAATATAAATTGAAGGGGAGAGAGCCGTCGCTGGATGTACGTGCAATTATTTTTATTATAGTAAATTAAGTGTTATAAAATGATATAAAAATTTAACGTTTCGGTCTTACATTGGACCATCTTCAGCAATGGTAATTACATATACACATTTTAGTATTTTCAAATAGATTATCGCGTACGAAATATCAATATATGCTAACATTGATTGTTATAAATAAGTTATTTGAATTAACCGCTGCAACAAATAATGTCGATTCAATAAAACCGGAATATAAATGAAAATCAAGTAATTTACAATACATACGTTACAAAGGTGTCAGCCGAAAAAAACCGAGATAAATCGAAAGAATCGAGAGATTGTTCATCAGTAAAAACGATGCGGAAATACATACTGTAATTAAATAATTAAAAGGTTCGCTCAAGTTCTCAGTAGTGCTATTGAAACGACCTTACAAGTGTGCAAGGAGAAAAGGACACGATGAGCATGGGTATGAACACACAAGTCAGTGGCGGATTTTAACATAACATTCACACGTATCTCTAAACGGTTCATTTGCGGACCCATGTTTACTGAGACTTTTTTGCTTCTACTAATGTGTACATTTCATCATCACATTTTGTACCATCACTTCTGAATCACCCTGTATATTAATTATAAGAAATTATAACAAATCGACATTGCTTTGTACGACTAAAATTTGGCTAATTTTTTTCGTCGTCAATCTGCTACGTTTTTCATTACATATTTGTGCCTCGCTTTGGAAAATATTCTTTCACATGAGACCGAGGTTGCGAGGATGCAGAGCCTTTTGAGCATTATTTTATATGAATTTGGGTATAGATTTTTTCTTGATTCCCACCAAATCAGAGGATCGTTTGTTCTGGTAATGTGGAGTTCGGCCAAATATTTGTCTAACTCTACAACTGTTGCAGCAGAGGGGTTGTACCTCCCTTGAAGCTGGCTTATTGCGGCATCAAATTCTTCCCAGACTGAGATTGTCGAAGAGGATGTTGCTAAAAGAGGTGCGAACGGTTGGGATAAGGACTGTGGAGATTCCTGGCTAGTACAGGCTCTAATTCTCGCTATTAGAACCTGGTATGTTGCCTGAAACTTGTTTTTATCCCCAAAGCCCTGTCTTTTAAATCTGAGATCTAGGAAAATCGATTGGGCAATTAAATCATTTCCTTCTCTTCCCTTAAATCGGTTCACCAAACCTTCTATTAATCTCTCCTCTAAATTTTTTATCATTGACGGTAACGTTTTATTCTCTAAATATATTTTCACTTTTCTGATCATTACCCTAGAGAAAACAGAAGTTTTTGATAGGCAAACAGTTTTTCTTTAACTTCACTATTATTTAACTTGCGCACTTGTATTGTATTTTCACTTCTTTTCGGCATCTTAGTTTCCTTTGTCTTCGGTTCGTTTATTATGCTTAATTCCTCCGTGTTTTCTTCGCTCTTTTCTTTTACACTTTGTTGCACTTATTGTTCCTCTGTATTTATACTGTCCATCTAATGTTCATCACTCATGTTGACCAAAGTCTTTTCAGTATCCGTTATTTTCATACGCTTCGCGTTTTTATTATACGCGACCGTATTTTTTTCGTTTCTTCAGTATATCTGTTGCTTCCTTTTCTTCTCTCAGCATTTTCCTTCTCATCTGTTTTGTTAGATGTTTATCCCATATGGTTAATTCGTAATCTCCTTTTGGTATTTTCTGTAGTTTCTCGCCCATTTCCCGGCACGAATGTCTTCCTAATAGTACGCATAGTTTGCTGCCTTCCAAGATCATCGCTTCCACGATGATTTTCCTCTGCGCAATTACGATGTTTAGATTAACTGCTCTAATCTTTACTTTTTTCTTTATTTTTAGGTACGCCGGTATGTTTTTGGATTCTTTGATTCTCTCTAATTTCCGGCCCTTGGATTCGATTAAATCTATCGTTGCTTCTGTTACTACGTTGAATTTTCCTCGATAATCGAATATAATTTTTGTTTGATGTCCTTCCACCGTTTCCACGACGTTGTGTAGAGCCCGTTTACCCGAAATTAATTTCATTATTTTAATTTCTCGAAACATTTCTCATTCCTTTTTTACTAATTAACGATTTCCTTTTTTTCAGGTGCTGTTACCCTTCTTGGTCACTCATCATTGGACTCTTCATCGATTTCCTGGACTCTTCTGGATTGGAATTATTCTTCTTTGTTTTCTTGGTAAGTATAATTTTACATTCTTTTGTACTCGTTTCCCTTTTCGACTTTTGTTGCATGTCTTTTATAATCTGTCTATCTCCTGCGATATTTTCTTTATTATTCGTTCGGTTTGCATCATGTTTATTTGAATTGCTGGCTTTCGCTAATTTCGCTTCGCGGTGTGGTTTCAGTTGCCTCGAATTGAACGTTCCGAGTGTGTTTTCTTCGTCGTCTTCGATTATATAGGCCTTTCTTCTTACCTCGTCGCGTATCCTATATGGTCTATCATATACGAGATGAATTTTTCGCGTAAGCCTGCGTGTTTGCGAGCGAATGCGCGCAGCGAAAGGAAATAAGACTAGAAAAGACGGCACGAAAGACGAAGACAGAGAGATGGCACGAAATTATCTAAGTGACGGCACGAAATTATAATGTCTTAATTATTAAATACTAATTACAGTTCATATACAGTTCGAGTTAATTTTGACTTTAGCACTGAGTTACAGCACGAAAAGCGAGAATAGCAGTAAAACGAATCGATTTTCTAACTACTCCGAAAATTGCCGATATATGTTTGCGCGTCCGTGACTTACGATAAAAGGCGAGTCTCGCTTTGTGCGCTGAGCTTTTATTATCGTTCGTTTTCTAGAAGGATCCAGGCTGTCCGAGAAAACAGCCTCATTTCCGGAGACAGTTTTTTTATCAGCAGCCTTTTGTTTGGTGTCCTTCAAAACGAACGTTAATTGTTATTCGTTTTGATCTTTGATGTGAAAGTTTGTTATCGCGGTCGACTTTCTGTCGGCCGCAGAGTGGCCACCCCTGATTGGGCGCCTGTGTCGTAAGCTCGCATCGATAGGTGGAAAGTGACGATAGGCTTCGTTCGCGGCCCGCATGCGTTACGCGTGTCGTCATTGCTAGCAAGAAATATAATTAAGGTTTCGATTTCGAACATCCTGCCCGTCTCGCCCGGAGCACTCGGCGAAATTAGAACCAGTTGGGGCCTGAGCGGCCCGCTCTAATTTACGGCCCTGAGATCGACTGTAAATAAATGAGCGGATCGTGTCAAGCACGTGTGACAGTAATGCAAGTGCGTGGAGGAGGTGAGCGGGGCTCTGAAGGAGCAATGTGTTACTGCGAGTGTAATTGAGTGGTCGCAGCGCAGGAAGAGGGAAAGCGACGAAATCGGCATGCACCCGGCGTAACGTGGTGAGTACAGATTCGCGACAGCGTGCGGTCTAACCTATCGCACGTGCGGGCTGTATATGCACGAGGTAATTTCCACGTGAGAGTCAAATTATACATCTTATACACGGCGGCTATGACATTATTAAATTTCAATAACATTAAATTTCAAGGTAGCTGTCGTTTTATAAATTGCTCAGAATGTTGGAATAAGTAATAATCAAAATTATAATGTGTTCGATAGCGGTTCAAAATTGTCAAGAAATACACGTAATGTAACACACACACAAGCAATGTATTTTTACATTAACACAGTTTAATATTTACAATATATACAGTTTATATACACTAATCTGAGAAAGATTATTCGTGAATTTGAGTAAATTCGCGATTCTCGCTCGAAGTAAGCAACTCCGTTTGCAAAAGAAATGCGCGATGACTTTCGATAACGACGTATGCGAAAAGCGATCTGGCCGCGAGGCGCGCGCGGTCGCTGGTTTTATTAGGATCGTTTTCCAGAATATTCTGGACCTTTCAAGATTTAGCAAACAAGTTATAATGAGATGACTCTCTGTGTTTATTTCTGTTGTGAAAGATTTGTCTTAATTTTGTTATTGAATTTGACTGCTCGAAGATTTATGACGGCCCTGAAGGTGATAATGAAAAACAGAATAAAGGGGCCGTACGTTATCTTTTAAGCAGCCAAATTTTCTAACAGAGAAATCGTTATTTTAAAACTATTGATGCTGATCTTTTTTAATTGCAAGCGCGAAAGCGGCACTGCTGCGCTTGCAGCCGTTTTAAACATAATTAAATTTAAGCCGTATTTCATATGGAAGGATAAGCACAATTTTTTTTTACATTGACGCTTGGTTTGTTGTGTTACATTTATTGACCTTCTGTGATTTCCGTTCTCTATCCGTCTCCATGTGTTTATCTCATTCGGTGTGTAGACGTTCTGCAGACAAGTTCTCAGTTTTTATCTGTTTTGACTTAGTTTAGTTGTCTTATTCTACCGGACAATTTATCTGTCTGACTATTCTAATTTTTCTTTTTTACATCTTTAATTTTAATTTTACATCTTTAATTTTAATGTGGGACATGTTTAATTTATTGACAATTTTATTTTCTTGACAATTCTTTTTTACATCTTTAATTTTAATTTTGGACATGTTTAATTTATTGACAATTTTATTTTCCTGACAATTTTTCTTTACATCTTTAATTTTAATTTTGACATCTTTAATTTATTGACAACTTCAACATAAGTATTCTCTTGTCTGTTTTATTTCATCATTTACATCTGTTTATATTTTTTCCGATTACTATTTGCAATGGACTTTTCTTCTTTTTACATACATCTTCACAATTTTGCCTATTTTTTTGCTCCCACTTTTTCTACACCGTCAAAATCTTCGCTCACTCACAGCCTTTTGCATCTCTGTTGCGGCCTGTCTATTGTCAACAATTATAATGACAGTTGCGTGGTTTCGTGGACTATATCATACTTATGATTCACCTTCTCATACGATTTGAGTGTCGCCGTTTTTTGGGTAAATGCGCTCATTTTGAGTTCCTTTTCACGTGGTCATTCACGGATCATGGATTGACGATTTTGCGATTTAACGCGATCTATATTTTATCGTACAGCGACTAAAAACTAATTTGTCATCGGCAACGATTGACTATCTTTTTCGTTGCGTTGCGTCCGTCTCTTTATAATTTACAGCGTTATATACAGATCTTGTCATGTCCGTTTTAATTTAATTAATTTTTTTAATGTTCTGCGCTATTTTATTATTATTTTCATTGAAAAGGACCGAAGTGGGTCGAAACGTCTATTTTTTAATAAATAAATTTTATTTCTTCACATAATACTTATAGTTTACGCACCGCTAAGTACCGCGTCTTGGTTCCAATTGGCCTTTCTTTCTATTTAATTGTTATATCATTAGAACCTTTTCTTCTTATCTATTTTTTAAACTATTAAGATATTACAATTAATTATAATAATAAATATATACAGGGTGAGGAAAAAGTATGGAAACCCCTAAATACCTCGGAAACTACGCATTTTAGAAAGAAATGTTTCATACAAAAGTTGTAAGGTTGAAAAAGGTCTACTTACTGATCTTATCAGTTTGACCTTGGATGGCGTCGCCAAGGTCAGGACAAAGTCACCTTGAATTTTTTTAATGGAACCCCCTATTTTTCATTACATATTCTTGTAGCTTATCTCGAGAGCTTTCCAAAACACTATAATTAAGTTATTTTTCATTGAGTACTTTTCGAGTTATAAGGCTTGAAATTTACAGTATTTTGACATAAAATACAAAATATCGTGTAAATCATTCAGTTTTCGGTAATCTTACCTTAATACTTTTATGCATAAAATAATAAGACCAATCAATTAGTGTAAGAAAAACACATAGTTGCTATTAAGAAAAAGTATGTAATTTGCAACATGCAACTGCATACTTTTTTTGAAAGCAATTATGTGTTTTCTTTACACCAATTGATTGGTCTTATTATTTTGTGCATAAAAGTATTAAGGTAAGATTACCGAAAACTGAATGATTTACACGATAATTTGTATTTTACGTAAAAATACTGTAAATTTCAAGCCTTATAACTCGAAAAGTACTCAATGAAAAATAACTTAATTATAGTGTTTTGGAAAGCTCTCGAGATAAGCTACAAGAATATGCAATGAAAAATAGGGGGTTCCATTAAAAAAATTCAAGGTGACTTTGTCCTGACCTTGGCGACACCATCCAAGGTCAAACTGATAAGATCAGTAAGTAGACCTTTTTCAACCTTACAACTTTTGTATGAAACATTTCTTTCTAAAATGCGTAGTTTCCGAGGTATTTAGGGGTTTCCATACTTTTTCCTCACCCTGTATACAGGGTCCGGTATCAAACGGACCAATGCTCGTGAGCAGGTAGAGCGCAGTAAACTGAAAAGAAAAGTCCTGTACCATTTTGTTAAATTCGCAATAGTTATTGCGTTATTAATTAAAATATCTGAGCTAATGAGCACGGGAAACGGTAGGCCGGAACCAGTAGACATGTAAGATATGGCTTATTTGTTTACATCTCTTAGCAACAAATATTACGCGTCGCTCGCCGCTCGTTGCGTCAGTGATGCCAGAAACAGGTCGCAAGCAACACGCAACCGTAGTGGGGAGAATGACGCACACAAGCGAAAACCACGCACGTGTGAGCTCAGCGTTTCGGCTAGCTTCGGATAGCAGAAGAGAACAGATATACTGTTTTCTGTCGCCTTCTCTACCGAGCCGACAACGAAGGCGACGGGCGATGCGGCGATGTTATGTTGCTCGATTCTTAATACGCGTGACAGCGTTAAATGTTTTCTTACAGCCTTCTTGTGTTATATATAAATAAAATGTTTTTTTTCACAACCTTCTAACATTATGTATTAAATGGCTTTTACAGCCTTTTGATATAATTTTACCTAAATATTTTTTAACTTTAGGGAAGTATTTATTAAAATGTAGGTACTTATTATTAAAAAAAAAATTAAATTTGTTATTTTTAAAAGACATTTT
>CAXASD010000075.1:0-17867 GCA_963971435.1 Lasius platythorax | reverse complement strand
CCTATGAACTAAGTGTAAACATTCAACGCGATACTTATTCGTAAACAACTTTTTAAAGTCCTACTGCGTCAAATATATTATGTGGCCGGAAACTTTTGCACATGTAAATATAACAATTATAATAATAAATATTTTCACGAACATAAATAATATTCTTTTACTATATTATTTTGTTTTCTATATCTCATACTCACATCTCATAATGGTAAAAAATCATTAGGTTTTTTTTAAATACATTAGAGTACGAAATGTCTCTGGCCCGGAAACTTTTGCACGCCACTGTATATTAAATAATTATAATTATAATAATTATTAAATAATTATTATAATAATAATAATTAATAATAATAATAATAATTATTATTATTATTAAATAATTATAATTTATATAATAATTATTAAATAATAATTATTATAATTATTAAATAATTATAATTATTAAAAATAATTATGAAACGAGAATTGCTAACTCCCCACTATCGGCCCGGCCCGGTCCGGCCCGGTTCGGCGCGGCGGCGGCGCGGCACGGCTCAGCGGGGCGTCGCGCAGCGGAAGTTTTATTTTATTTGGGATAGTAAAAATAAAGTGTCCATTCTCGAAAAATACTTTTCTTTTAGGAAATTTGACGAGGAATTCAATGATATTTTTTACAATTTCGTATCTATGGCGAGCGGTTGTTTAAACTAACTTTAAACAATTTATTTGTTATAAACAATAGTGATTTTTCAAATTACATCAGGGACATCAATTTTACGAGAAAACTGATGTTTTTAGCTTTAAAATAAAAAAAAAACCTTTTTGTTTCGTTAAAATTTACCGGAGATACGGCGATTTGAAAATGACCATGAAATGCATCGCGTTAAAATTTAAAATCCCGATATTTTTCGAAAAAAATTAAAAAAAAAATCTCGATACACGTGTTCACTCATTTTGTATCTAGAACACGTCAAAAAATTATGAAGCGATTTAGCAATGGGTCGGTCAAAAACCGTTCGGTTTGTAAAAGAATGACTCATATGTATTATGTGCACAGAAAACATGCAAAATATGAAAGATAGTTTGGTAAGCCGCGAAATCGAGAACTGCCGTGGACTAATAAAAGTTGTGAATAAAAATGATAGTATATATCTGGGAAAAAATCCTCATAAAATAATTGATGCCTTTACTTGCAAGAAAGCTCCCAAAATACAGATTATGAAGAATGGCAATGATCTATCTTTAAAGTCATTAAATATCCGAAATGACAATTATACTGTCGTTAATACATGTGCGTTTGATAGCATTTGTCAAATATTATTTGCAGCAGGACATGATTTACAAAACATTTCTCAATATATGGAAGAAACTGGAGAAACAAATTCCTTGTTTAAATTAATTGTTCATGTGGTGAAAAATGGAATTAGCCGTTACGTTTACAAATTGCGCGCGCAAATTCTATCCGATATTTTTCCGGTATCCGACATCGGTGGAGGCAAATATGTCGATTGTGAAACTAATGTCGGTTATCTAGCTGGTATATTATTGAAAGAAACCCCGAGTTTTAAGGAGACATCTCAGTGCAACATTGGTTGTCCGCCACGACATAAAAAATTATCTGTGGTGCAAATTGAAGAAATAAAAATTGCAGACAGCATAAATTTTGACGAAGTTGTCAAAGAAAGCGTTATTCTGGAAGGAGAACATCCTTGTTGTACAGAAGGCTGTATTGGGTTGGAAAAAACAATGCTATGTGAAACAGGCAAGTAATTTACATTTTTCTCATCTTCTACTCATCTTTTAACATAAATGTGTGTGAAACAAATAATTATTTCATTCCAATTTTCCAATTATCGGCAAATTACCTCATTTCACTCATTAAATTATTTTCGTTTCTTTTCCAGGAGATATTATTCTATTTGAAATATTTACCACAAGTACAGCAGTTAGTGACGTAAAGATGACTGACATTAGTCGATGCTGTATAAATCCTCTAAATAAAAAAACGTACAAATTAATTGGCATCGTGTCGTATAAGAGACCTATAGCAACCAGAAACGTGCAAATGGGGCACTATGCAGCAGTCTGCTTAAGAGCGGGAACATGGGTAGAATATAATGACTTAGAAAAAAAAGAAAGACACATCAAAGAAAATGCTAGAATAATACCAGCATTATTAATTTATGCTAAAGAAAGATAAGCATTAAAGATAAGATCCTGAACTTTGTTTTATTTAATATATATTAAATATATTTTGTTAATAATTTCTTCTAAGTTTATATTACTAAAACATGTGATTTTGTTCTGTATTAAAACATTGTGTTACAGTTAATATTTTCAGTTAATATTTTTCCTCTCCTTTAATAAATATTGTTAGCGTCGAATATAGAAAATATTTTTTAGATCTTCAACTATGCATTACTCAATCGTAATTTATTAAAAGATTGACGCAAGGGTAAATTATACAAAAATACTTAAATAATACACATCCTATTATTCAAAGATCGAAGGTAATTTCTAGAGAAACGGCAAAGATACAAATTCTCAAACTCTATATTTTCGTGCTGCAAATTATCCCGAATCGAATGTACAAGTAGCGATTGATTCTGCTCGTGGAAAGGGCTACTTTACCCTTGTGCTTAATAAGGATCGGGGGTAGTTTCCGAACGAACGGCGGGGGTACAAATTCTCAAACTCTATATTTTCGTGCTGTAAATTATCCCGAATCGAATGTACAAGTAGCGATTGATTCTGCTCGTGGAAAGGGCTACTTTACCCTTGTGCTTAATAAGGATCGGGGGTGGTTTCCGAACGAACGGCGGGGGTACAAAATCTCAAACTCTATATTTTCGTGGTACAAATTATCCCGAATCGAATGTACAAGTAGCGATTGATTCTGCCCGTGTAAAGGGCTACTTTACTCTTGAGCTTAATAAGGATCGGGTGTAGTTTCCGAACGAACGGCGGGGGTACAAAATCTCAAACTCTATATTTTCGTGGTACAAATTATCCCGAATCGAATGTACAAGTAGCGATTGATTCTGCTCGTGGAAAGGGCTACTTTACTCTTGTGCTTAATAAGGATCGGGGGTAGTTTCCGAACGAACGGCGGGGGTACAAAATCTCAAACTCTATATTTTCGTGGTACAAATTATCCCGAATCGAATGTACAAGTAGCGATTGATTCTGCTCGTGGAAAGGGCTACTTTACTCTTGTGCTTAATAAGGATCGGGGGTAGTTTCCGAACGAACGGCGGGGGTACAAAATCTCAAACTCTATATTTTCGTGGTACAAATCATCCCGAATCGAATGTACAAGTAGCGATTGATTCTGCTCGTGGAAAGGGCTACTTTACCCTTGTGCTTAATAAGGATCGGGGGTAGTTTCCGAACGAACGGCGGGGGTACAAAATCTCAAATTCTATATTTTCGTGGTACAAATTATCCCGAATCGAATGTACAAGTAGCGATTGATTCTGCTCGTGGAAAGGGCTACTTTACTCTTGTGCTTAATAAGGATCGGAGGTAGTTTCCGAACGAACGGCGGGGGTACAAAATCTCAAACTCTATATTTTCGTGGTACAAATCATCCCGAATCGAATGTACAAGTAGCGATTGATTCTGCTCGTGGAAAGGGCTACTTTACCCTTGTGCTTAATAAGGATCGGGGGTAGTTTCCGAACGAACGGCGGGGGTACAAAATCTCAAACTCTATATTTTCGTGGTACAAATTATCCCGAATCGAATGTACAAGTAGCGATTGATTCTGCTCATGGAAAGGGCTACTTTACTCTTGAGTTTAATAAGGCTGAGTTTAATTAGGGGTTGTTTTGAGTAGAATGGATCAAAATATTAAGTTTTTATGGATGGTACAAATTAGTACAAATTCAGTCCTTTGCATTTCTGTCTTTTATTTTCTTTTTTCTCTTTTTTTTTAATGGTCCTGCTAGCTAAATATTAAAGGTAGCAGCACCACGGTTTTTTTTTTAATAGCACAAGGTACAAAATTATTATTAATGGTACAAATTAGTACAAAATGGGTACTAAATAATGCAATAGGTCTAGTTTAATTCTGCTTGTTTGGTCTTGCTGGCTTAGTGGAGGTTATATTTATATATATATATATATATATATGTATATATATATTAGGGTGGTCCTTATTTTTCGACTTTCGAATTTTTTCCGCGGCACCCCCCAGAATGTTTCCAATCTACAAAAAAATAATCCCTGCCAAATTTCAGCTTCATCGGACAACGGGAACCCGTGCCCCGTGCCCCCGGCTCGTTAAACATTTGAGTACCCTTGTATTAAACTTTCTACACTATCAACATTGGTTTTTAAAGCGTATTTTCCACAAAAATCGGCCTAGAGGACTTTCCTTTTTTTTAATATGTGTGTCTTGCTTTTCTGCACCGTTTGAGACTTTATACGTCTCATTTAAACAATTAGGTGAATTGTTAATGACTAAAAAATATAAATAATAAAAAGTTATTGCATTTATTGTTTGAGCTGGAAAAAATGATATATGGGCTACAAAAGTTGTAATAGCATGTTTGGAGGACAAAATGAGTTTAAAACATGATGAATTTCATGTTTTTATTAATAAAGCGATTTTTTAAATTTAACATTACATAATAATTAATAATTTTATTATAATCGTAATTGTTAGTCATTGGCACCACCTTGAATAATTCCAAAAAAACCTTGTTGAACAAAAGACTGCAGACTTTACTTCTGAGTTTAAGAGTTAACAGTGGAATTTTTCCTGTTCGATATTATGTGCAAAATTTTTGGCAATGACTTTGAGAATTAATTTCTTTATCCGTTTGCGTTTACTATTTTGTATATCATAAACGCGACGACAACGGAAAATTAGTTGGTCACGCACAAGAGACATATCATTATTACAATTTGGACATTTTCGTACACTCTGAAGTACTTTATGATTACATAAAAAATCAAGAAGTAGATTAGAATCGCGGCAAATACTTAGAAATTCGTGTAGTTTCATTATTGTTCACGTTCCGAAACCTTTACACACTGTGACGATCCCTAAGTAAATGACGAATGTTCTTCGTCGAAAATTTATGAAGGATTCAAACGTAAACAAACCAGTTGAGTCACTTTGAAAACATAAATAAACAGGCTATACCACATGAGTTTGCAACATTTCACGCGAAGCGAGTTCCACCCATCGAGGGGCGGGGGGATGCGGGTGGGGGGCCAAAGGCCTCCCGCACCCCTTCTTCGGTGTGTGTGTGTGTGTGTGTGTGCGCGCGCGCGCGCGCGCGCTTTCTGTCCACTGAACCAACACACACACACACACCGAAGGGGGGGTGCGGGGGGCCTTCGGCCCCCCACCAGCATCTCCATCGATGGGTGGAACTCGCTTCGCGTGGAATGTTGCAAACTCATGTGGATTATTTTTTATTTTTCTTTTTTCAGCTTGTATCTCCGAAACTATTTGAGTCCGACCCTTATATATATATATATATATGAAATTACTCTGCAAGACCCCCCCCCCTACAACATATTTAAAAATAAACAAAATCGGAGAGGAGACCCTTTTTATGCATAAATACCGATCTTTTCTTTTGTTTTGTAAATTATTTTTCCTTTCTTGCTGTATTTTCTTGTAGATTCTTTTTTGTATCTACACGCTGACTCATCAGATTCTTCCGAAGAATCATCCCTGTAAGAAAGTCTTCTTTTCTTTGTCTCCCTTTTATTGTTTATTATTGTATTTTTGTTAATAATATACCTTAGTTCTCTTGGTATATTTTCGATTTTCTTGATTTTAATTTTACATTGTTTAGTGTTACCTCTTTTTGTTTTGGGTTGTGAATTGTTTTGCGGAGGAATATTTTCTTTGTCTTCTGTGTTTATCGTTCCCTCTTCCATTGTTGTCGTTGTTGGTATTTATTGTTTTTCAATACTTGGTAGGTCTACTTGTATTGTTTGTTCTTTTGTTGTAACTATATTTTCTTCTTCTTCTTCAGATTCTTCGTTTGGATCATCATCGTCTTCGTAAGATGTCTCCATGCATTGTTCATTGTCTTGGTCTTTTTCAGGTTTTTTTCTTTCTCACGTTTTCTGGATTGTCTTGTCTTTGTTGCTGTGAGCATTTTCTAATGTCTTCAAAATATGTTGGGTTTGTATTTGTGTCCTTGTAGTGCCACATTTCTTTTGCCAATAAAGATGTAATCGTTCTAGTAATATCGTCTCCTTTAATTTCATAAGAAATTAAAGTTGTTTTATTCTCCGTCTCTTCCAGTTGAACATCGTATTGGATAGATGCATTGGACCGTTGCTATTGTACTACCATCTTCGTTCTTCAACATAAATTTATTCATCACACGGGTGGTATCGCTTTCGATATGGTAGATTTGTTTTAGAAGATTCACCGTGTCCTCTTCATTGTCCGATTCATTGTGTGAATCTGGCACGGTTTTAAGCACTTGTATTAATTTTTGCAGTTTCTTTATTCGTGCTTTTCTTCTTTTTTCTACCTATAACGTCTTTTTCTTTGTCTTTAACATTTCGCGTATTTGATATTTAAGTTCGCGTTCTTGTACAACTAGGTTGTCCACATACTCATTTTTCACAATGTCTCGTTCCATTGTCTCCATTAGCACTTTCTCGTACTTTGTCTTTTTGTCTTTGTCTTTGTCGACACTCTCGCGGTCAGCGACGGAATGGTACTGCAAGGCTGCCAGATTTCAGACGCAACAGCATGCTTAGTGGAGGGGGTAGGCTGGGTAGGGGAGGGGGTAACGTCTGTGTGCGCTCGACGCTCGGCCGGTTACGGTCGGCTTCGACCGCTCCTTCTCTTTTGAAATCTCTCGAGCTAGCGATGCGACTCTCCCCTCTCTCTCCCCCCTCTCTCCCTCTCTCTCACTCTCTCTCCCTCTCTCCCTCTCTCCCTCTTTCTCCCCTCCCTCTCCCCCCTCCCTCTCCCCCCTCCCCCTCTCTCCTTTCCTCCCTCTCCCTCCCTCTCCCTCCCCCCGCCCCCTTGTTATTTTTGTCACAAAATTCCCCCAACTTTTTTGTCAGTCAATTATCCAAATAGTCATAGAATATATCAAAGAATTATGGTGCAACATGACTGACATACCGAAATGACTTGAAAGAATGACATTTTTGGGCGGCCCTACCACCTACAAGCGACCCACTTTTTTGTCAGTCAATTATGCAAATAGTCATAGAATATATCAAAGAATTATGATGCAAAATGACTGCCATACCGAAATGATTTGAAAAAAAAATTTTTTTTGCACAAGTGGGTGGCTATACCACCTAAAGCGACTCACTTTTTTGTCAGTCCCCGGAGCTTTGATCATAGAATAACATTCTGAATCACGACAAAAAATTTCATAAGTACCGAAATAATCACGAAAAAATGGAGCTAGCTCCCCTACTAATAGGAAGAGAGAGAGAAAGGGAGTCGCATCGCTAGCTCGAGAGATTTCGAAAGAGAGAAGGAGCAGCCGAAACCGGCCGAACCCGTCCGAGCGTCGAGCGCACACAGACGCTACCCCCTCCCCTACTCAGCCCACCCCCTCCACATGCTGTAAGCATGTTGCGTCTGCAATCTGGCAGCCTTGTGGTACTGATGCTCGCTGCACGCTGCACCTTTTTTTATATGCTCCTGCCCTCTGCCGGTATAGTCCGGGAGGCAGCGACACTTTTTGTTGCATCATTTTGGTATGGCTAGTTTATCTTTCTTTTTACAGTATTTGTGCTAAAACATAGCAAAATGGCCGTCAGCTGCTACATCACGTGTTTAGGTCCCGACGATAAAGTCTGAAATGTGTAAAAAATAATAGTATACTTGACTTATATCGGCAAAGTTGAAACTTTTTGAAATATTAGTTTACTGCATAAAACGTAAGAAAAATGCTGTCACTTTATCTTCTGTTTGGCATGCGTCAGCTACGCATGTAAACGTGTTAAAAAAATGTAATCAGTTGACTTATACCGGTAAAGCTGAAATTTTTTTAAAATGATAGTTTAGTGCATAAAATGTAAGAAAAACGCAGTCAGCCAGTCGTCAGAGTGTTCAAACGTCTAACTGACGCATTTAAAGGTGCAGCGCGGCGAGTGTGGCAAGTCGCACGCACCATACGCGCAATACTGTTTCAAGGACTATTCTTCATGCATAGCCTATATCCGCAAAGCTAAACTTTTTTTAAATAATAGTCTACTATATAAAATTTAAGAGAAACACAGTCAGCCAGTCTGCGGGGTGTTCAAACGTTTAGCTGACGATACGAAAGCTCCACCGCGGCGAACGCGGGGAACATCAGTCGCCACGATGTTCGTATATTCGTCCAGTTCCGTCCCAGCGCAAGGGCAATTCTTGATTAATAGTCTTCAAACTTTCAAAAGTTATGTAGAATACGATTCTTCATAAAAAATATAATTTAATTTAATTGCAAATTAGTGGGTAGCATTAGTAAAATTAATGAAAGTTATGAAAATACTTGGAATAGAATTTTAATAATCTTAGTTAGCGTACTTTTACAGTATGTTTCAATAAACTTTTAACAAATTTTCTTATAAATAATATGTAGTTATAAAGTAACAAAAATATTAATTTTGAAGTATTAAAGTTTTATTTATTATTGATTCTAATAAAAATTGAATTTCTTTGCAGTTTTATGGTAATTATAATAATAAAAAGATTATTTATGATGTATTAATATAGGTACACAGAAGTAAATAAAAAGGCAATGCTTTTGTATTCAATGTTATTGTAATTGTAAAAATTAAACAAAATTAATAACAATAAAAATAAAATCATAAGTTTAGTATAATATACAGGAGGTTCATTCTGTTTCCTCCTTTATCACATTCGACGCGAACTTGTCATCATATTCACTATATATATGTATATATCTTCCTCTTCATCATTTGATCATAGTCATCATCTTCATCATCATCATCATCAGATACACGAGTTTCATTATCATCATCATCTTCTGATTCTGTAGTCGGCGTTTCTGTGGTATTGTCTGTAAATAAGTAAAATAATTATCAAGTACTATTTAAATATTACTAAAAATATAAAATAATTATATGAAGTTATGTATAATACCTGAATTTCTGTTGCCCTCATGCTCAAGTATTACATCATTAACTGATGCCGGTAATTGATCACCTTCGAACCATTTGAAGTCGTATGTTCCGTCATTTTCTTCCCAGCCACACTCGTTTAGAGACAATTCCGTGGGACATCGAAGATGCGCATTTCTCCAAACATTTGCAATATACGCTGTTTTTTTTAAATGCTGGCGCAGCTCAGACTCACATGGTGGCAAAATAGATGCATCGAAATTTTTGGAATTAATGCAGGAGAGTTCTTCATTATCGTGAAATTTGTAAGCCATTGTAAATATCTCTAGTCGTACTTCATTAATCTTATTAATTTTTTTACTTTTATAAATTTTACATACGAATTATTTCAAAACATCAAACACTGAGCTTTCACAGTTTGGAAAATTTCCTACATCTGAGTGCTTGTATAAATTTATCAGAGCCTTGCAGTAAGTTAAATGGGCGTTTTTTCCTTTTCGGAAAAACGTAGGATTGAAATCGCAGTCTGTTAATGCATGGAAGGCAGGTAGAGAAGTGCATAAATTATCTCCCAAGTTTTTGTGCAATTCTGTTACATTTATATGCCTTTGTGTATTTCCTACACTGACGTCCATCCAAATTTTAACCCCTGCTTTAACAAACTGCATGTTGCCCAGCATGATCACTAAAATATCTGTGTCAGAACATCTTATTAAAACATTTGCTTCATGAACAATTTGACACACATGATAAATTATTTTAGTGTCAGCTTTTTCATGCTCTGGGCACGATAAATCTTCATCTACAGTCCTGACAATTTCTCCGTTAATTACTTCGTACTTATAGCAGCTGTCATAGTTGACATAAACAGTTTTATTGCCAATGAAGGGTGCCATTTCATTGACAGCCCAACTGTCTACAAGGAAGTGCACCAAAGCATCTTTAAAATTAATATTTTTCAGCTCCGCTGAAAAAATCGAGGGGCGTACTTGCTCTGGCCCATTAATGTGAAAATAACGGCCTTGTCTTGTTCCCCTCAATTGGTGCTCGTTATTCTTAATTGACGGAGAAAATAGTCTGTCAAACATTATAATAATAATGTGTGCCTTGTTTGACGTAAACATTTGCAGAATTTTTTTTGAAAGATTTCTAAACGTGAGGGGCACCTCTTTAATTAAATGAAATATAAAGAAACCGTCAAAAACCACTACATCCACGCTTTGCGGTGGCTCGCTGTTAATTTCACAAGTATATTTTTCAAGTAATTTCAATAGCGCTGACTTATCCGTTTTACAAATTGTTCCATCTACATATATGGCATAGAGATAACGGAACAGGTCTTAAGAAATACGTTAAAACTTTATCAATGTTTAACGTTTTCTGCACAGAAATCATGAGAAGTCATCTAAACAAGTCGCACTGCATACGAACTTCAACTATTTTTCCAGATACATTAGTCTTCTTTTTTTTGCAACGTATCCGTAAAACTTAAAATTTTATTGCGTTTAATAGTTTTTTCAAACCTGTGTTGGTCTTGGTTGCATTCAGCAATAAATGTTTTATGCTGTTGATCGCCATTCTCTTCAACATGAAGTAAAAATTTTACAATGTTTTCATTAGCTGCTTGCCCATTACAAATATTGTATAAAAAGTCTTTATCCAATTCACTTGAAAAAGGGTTCATATTCTGCTTGATATTGCTAATGAAACTGTGAAACTGTTTACTGCTTTTTCTTATTCTGTTTTTTTCCAAGTCCGTTGTTATATCCTGACGTTTTCTTAAGCCGGTTTCTTCCATAACGTGGCTTATTATTTTAGATCGGATGCTGTGGCTCTTGCACCAACGTTGACGAGCCGAGAGTGAATTACTTATATGAATAACATCTGTAAATTTAAAATATATATATATACCATTATTTTCAGTTGTACAAGTCAATATATTTTTCATCTTTTTCGTCTTTTGACACTCAAATTTTCAGAGTTTTTAAGAAATTAGGATTTTTAAATTTGTTTTCTTATTTTGCTAGCTTATGTTATTGTAATACGTTAAAATTTAATTTTTAAATTCTATGAGAAATCTTAATTATTGACGAAAACTGATGAAAAAATTATAGAAAATTTTTGAAATTTGTAAAAGATCATAATTAAGTTACCTGTTAATTTATTTGCGGCATTTGCGTTTATCGTTTGTTCAAGCGTCAAGTCGATTGGTTATCTAGAAAAGGGCTTATCTGTTCTCTTCACGCCGAAAGATCCTCTTTCAAATTGCTCTTTTAGGCCAGGATGAGATTCATTTACTTTCAGCAAATTATTATGATATTTAACTAAATATCGTGCATAATTTGGTTGATTGAATATAAAAAATAAATTAGCAATTTTCGGCAAAACAAATTTAAATAATTCAAAGTCGGCCATTCGTATACTTGTATTTAACATTAAGTAATAATCTATAAGATGTACGTATATAATGTAGAACTGTGGAGTTTTCCCATGCTTGCCTTGAAGGGTTTCTTTTTCATACTTTTCATATTTATCGAACAATTCTATAAAATCATTGCGTTCTATAGTGGGAGTCACTGATCGTTGTCTTTTAAATGCCTGTAAATATTGTTGCATCTCATCACTTACTTGCATATTCTCTGCAATCATAAAACTTTCAAAATGCAAAATTTGTATTGCTAATAATACAATGGGGTGCAGTCTTTTACATCGGTTAAAGTGTTTAATCCATTATAAAGCGGTTGACAGATCCACTCGCTAATATTTCCGTATCTATCATTACATTACTTATTCCACAATTATCGATAAATTTACCGACAGCTTTAAAATAAGCCATCATTACGTGAAACGCTCCTAAATGTATAAACAAATTATCAAATTGAGGCTTGTCTGTACATTGTATTTAGAGCGCTACTTTTGCTATCGCTAAGTCATACGTGACTTGCATATATGTGTCGCATTCCTCAGCGAGACTTTTTGACATTGAAGCATAGTTTCTCTCACAACACTTGTATTCGTCGGCGATAAATTAATCGTGGTTAAATAAGAAATTTTTTGCTTACTAGATGTATCACTATAAATTAAATTGTTAAATCCCATCCACATTGACGTATTTGGTATTTTAAAAGCGTGAGAAAGCATCCATGCAAAATTAATTTGCTGCAATGATTTTATATTTGTTGGAACAGAAGAACGCGCTGGAAAATCAAGAGGCAGTAAATTGTCTATTAATTTTGGCTTTTTCGAATATGATTGCAATTCGGGAGTAATTGCATCGAAAGTTCTTCTTCTCTTTCTCGAATTTACTTCCAATGCAGAAGCTTCATCATAATTTTCATTATCCTGGATACACTCGATTATATGCGCAGCGTTGCCATCAAGATGTTGAAATATGATACCCACGGTATCATGCAAAGTATCTTTACCACTAGTAGTGTCGACAAATCTGTCGAAATTATTGAAGGCCACGCTTGTGCATAAATTTGATGATCGTAGAATATCTTCCGGACAAATATCCGACCGACTGCTAGAAGAAAAAGTTGCTTCGATTTCCAACTCCTCTAGTACAGTATAGCTGCAGCAATGACCATATTTATTTATAATATTGACTATTTTTTTACTGTTTGTCAACCCTTTTAATGTCATACCCAGAGAAATATGTTTTGAAGGTTTAATTCGACCATTTGAAACAGCATATATGACATCTTGGGCAAACGAATTAGCTATTCTGTGGCACAGATTACTGCGTTTACGTCGATAACTTGTACTGCCTAATAATGTAGAATAAAATTCTGTGAGCATGTTTGGTACTGAACATTCTCCCTTAATCAAATCATTAATGGTTAATTGATTCGGTAATTTATTTAATTCCATTGTACGAATTTCCTCTCTTAAAATAAGTGCTGCTCTTGCAACAATATCCTCCTTTTCCAATTTTATTAAATTGTTATCTTGTAATAAAACACCAGCATACGGTTTTACGAGTTTTTTCGTGTTCATTGTTATAATAGCAATTTTTTGGTTAAACGTATTTAGTAGTTTATCCTTTAAATGACGCGAAGGAAAAACTCCAGAAGAAATTCCAATTCGTTTGTACTCTTGTGTCAGACAATCGGTATACATTTTTTCCAAAGAATTATAAAAATATCAATGTTTCTTATCAATGACATTTTTGTTAATAAAAGAGCATTCTTCGTTATATGCTATGCTATGCATAACTCGCTTCTTATGCCAGTCTGTTTTTTCGCGCAGTGCTGCACGATGTGATTCGCATTTACTTTCATACGTTTTTTTACAATTACTGTGATAGTAAATAAATCGCTTTTGTGAAAATAAGCTTTCAATTCTTTGAAATAAAGCTGTATCATTCAGCAGGATTGCATTAGATTTTATCTTTTCAATAGTTCCATCTTTTTTACATATGAATAAATTTTGAAAACGACCTTGATGTCTTTTTCATTCGTAAGTACAAAAAACACATACGTTTACTTGTACATCTTCCTCTTGTGTGACTTCTTGTGTTCCTGATGCGCATGCTTCTACTTGTGAGGGTGATTCTTCTTGTGGGTCATCGCCTAATTGTGGTTGTGAGATATCGCCAGTCTCTTCTTCTTGAACACCGATTTCTCCGCTGAAAATGTTTTTCATTTTAGTTAAATAATAAAAATTGAAGGCTTAAAAAACAGAAAAGATCTTTTTTTAAATCAGCAATTTTATTAAAATCTTGAAATAAACATATATTTATTTTAAAAAATACATTTTCATTTGTGCGTAAAATTATGCTTCAAATACACTGAAGTAAATTTTCATTAAAATATGAAATTAATATTTAACAGTTTACACAAAATATGAATTCGGCGTCTGCACAGTATATCTATAACAATTCTAGTGCGCGCGTATTCTCACAGCGCACATAGGAGTATTTGAATTGAAAAGTCGGCCAAAATTATTTTTGTGTTCTAATAGCCTTTAAATAAGAGGATAAATTTATTTATACAATATAAGAGAGATTTCGCTTTTTTAGGAAGAATAAAAGGCGCATTTTACCTTAAAAATATATTTATAGTACAATTTATACATATATCAGTAACTTATATTAATACTATTATTTTAATCTGGCTGTCTATGATTCTTCATCTGAAGATTATCCATCTGAAGGTTCTTCTGAAGACTCTTCTTCTTCAGCTTCACTCCGAGCCACATTATCTTGACTTGGTGTTTCTATCATGGACGACTCAGGAATAAGCATCTCTAGGGTTTCTTTTTAAATGCCATGGATTTTTTTGCAGGTATAGGTCTCATGCTCGTTATGAGAGGATCAGAGCTTAATAAAAGCCTGTTTAGAACATCCATATTGCAATCCTTCCTAGAAAATTTTCTGGCATAATTTAAGCGGTATAAACGAAAATGCTTATTCCTTGCTTCTGCCGCCTCTTCTGATAATTGCCCAATTGGCAACAGGCATTTCTATAATGGCAGGTCCATGCATCAAAATTTTGTGTAGTGTGGGTGTCATAGGATGCCATGAATATAACTGTATATAAAGTTTTGCTGTGTCCATGGCATAATCACGGAATTTGTTGGTATCAATTTTATACCCACTGGATAATGTTTCCAAAATGATCTTTAATCGGAAAATTAATTGAATGTCAATACCCGTGATTTCAGCGGCAAGTTCCGGATTGCAGAAAAACCTCCGACTGGTATTACCATCATTGGTATTTCCGAATCCAGGTTTAGGTACATCAACAATGAGGCCCATTTTATTTCTGAACTCTTCTTGGATGACAGTATTTCTTTCTTTAACTGTATTTTTATCATCTTTTGATCTAAGTTGCCACTTTTTGACAGGAAGTTTGTATGCTAAGTGAAGTAAGCTCTCAAATAATCGAATTCTCGCATGTAAAATTGATAAACCAAACTGCAACGCACTTTTATTAATTTTCTTTGATTTGGTCAAATCGTAGAAATCTTTCGATGTAGCTCCGCAGATGTAACATTTCATCGTTGATCTTGTATCAGCCGAGTTACATACTTTTGCATTGACCATAGTGAAAGTCAATCTATGTTTCACTTCTATGCATCTATTTCCTTTAATCTTTGTTTTGTTAAGTGACTTGATTTTTGTCTGGATGTACTTTATCTCGTTCTTCGTTATATCCGTGGACTCCTTTGTAAAGCTTATTCTTATTGGTCGACAGTATCGAGGAGAAGATGGAGTAGGGTTTTGCCAAATAATTTTTTTGTCATCTGTACCGCAAATTACTTGTAAAGGTACTAGAGAGCTTTGAAATATATTAGCGTCTGAGTCTGTATTATTTTGAAACTTCTGTTTGAATTGGGTTTGTTGCGATCCGTCACACCCCCACTTCGATATTAACTCTAATGAACTGCATTCATTTTTACTCAGAGTTCCTACTACTTCTTGCAAATAAATCAGTAATCTTGCGGCAGTATAATCCAATAAATCTTGCAAATTTACTTCAGCCAAAGTATCCGTCACTGTATATGACTCAGGAACAGGGTAACAGTCTCTTTTAGTTTTTTGCAGTAAGCTGTAACATGGGAACAGTTTTTTGTCGCTCGTGGTGATGATTTCGTACTGTCTTCTGGACAAACCTGCTTTTATAAATATAGAAAGAGCTTTCAATGGGAATAGACGTTCTCTTTTTTCTGTCAGATTGTCTGAGTAGGCTTTTCTATATTTCTTCGCTCTTCCAGGAGATACAGTAATTTCTCGGAGAACTTTTGAAGCATCAGCCTTGCCAGATGCTCGTAGTTTCATCTGAGTGGCATATGTTAATTCTTCTGTGTCTATATTTTCTCGGATACTTTGTGTCTTTCTTCTTTTACTTCGTAAACTCAACTCTTCAAAAGACTTATTTGGCCGTCCTGGTCTGGTGATTGCAATGGGTAATTCAAAAGTACCTTGAAGCCAATTTTCATTATTTCTTCTAAATAATTCATCCTTTCTGTGTGCATCCGACTATCTACGTTTAAATTCAAATTTTAAGTTCGATATCTTAAGCTTCAGTTCTTTTAATTTATCATCGGAATAGGAATATCTGCTTAGTATATAATTTTCTAGATAATCTAACTTTTTCTTCATATCTTCTCCTTTTCGCTTTTGCATAATGTCGTACAACTGCCTCCTAAACATTACTCTCATACCGGATGATCCTAATAACAATAAAAAGAAATTTGTAAGATATTGCCTAAACATTGAGAAATTATAAATGTTTTGTAAACACCTTAAAAACTAAATTCGCAAAAATTCGCAGCTAATTCTTTTTGTAAAAGAAACTAGAATCTTTGGTCTTTTTTAACTTGTAAAGCTTGCTATCCAATAACACTCAGAAGAATAACAAAATCACTTGAGAAATATAAAGTTTGTAAAAAAAACTGAGTTTTATAATTATTAACAAAACGAAATGTAATACATACCTGCCACAGAAGAATCCATAGTGTAAAACTTAACACTTAATAACAAAATTGTGCAAATTAGAAATTTGCACATTGCTTCCTCACCATTTTAATTCGCTCACAAAGTTCCTCCTTAGAGGAAGCTAGTTTTTAAATTAAATTAAAATTATTAGTATATAATAGATTGTTGGCTTCCTCACAGAGGAAGCTTTATGAGCGAATTAAAATGGTGAGGAAGCAATGTGCAAATTTCTAATTTGCACAATTTTTATTTTTATATAACCATTACAAAAAATTTCCTTCCTTTAATAATAATTCCTTTAATAACATTCTTTAATAATATTCTATTCATATAAAAATATTTAGCTCGATATCTTAAAATTTTAGGAAGTTAGAGCGTACACAGACATTTCTAAAAAAATTCTAAATTTTATAAATATGAACCCCTTCACCGATTCAAACCAAATTCAATACCAACCATCCTTTATTGATACCCTATTCATGTAAAAATATTTAACCCTATATCTCAAAATTTGCGGAAGTTGGAAAAACCACGCTCTTTTTTGGAAAAATTCGAAATTTTATAAAAAATTTACCCCTTCACCGATCCTAGCCAAATTCAATACCAACCATCCTTTATTGATACTCTATTCATGTAAAAATATTTAACCCTATATCTCAAAGTTTGCGGAAGTTAGAACAATTACGCTCTTTTTTGGAAAAATTCGAAATTTTTAAAAAATAAACCCCTTTACCAATTCTAGCCAAATTCAATACCAACCATCTTTTAATGATACTCTATTCATGTAAAAAATTTAGATCGATATCTCAAAATTTGCGGAAGTTAGAGCAACCACGCTCTTTTTTGGAAAATTCGAAATTTTATAAAAAATAAACCCCTTCACCGATTCTAGCCAAATTCAATACCAATCAACCCTTAATGATACTCTATTCATGTAAAAAATTTTAGCTCGATATCTCAAAATTTACGGAAGTTAGAGCGACCACGTCCTTTTGGTGCACATACACACATACACACACACATACGGACATTTTTTAAAAATGTGATTTTTCGACGTTTTAGAATATTCTGAACACATTGGCATGAAAAAATGAAAAAAAAATTTTTTCACGAAAACTAAGCTTCCTCTATGAGAAAGCAAAATTATAAACAATCACTTTTAAACTGTGATGTTTGCGAAAATAGCCGATAAGAGATACGTGTATTATTCGCAACCGTTAATTTTCCACCGACAGCGCCGCTACGCGGAATTTCAGATAAAGTAAAAGGGTATGTCTTATTGTTCTATATCTATCTCCCTCCCGCAAGTAACTACTTTCATGTGCCTAAGTGTAATTTTTCCAAATCGATTTTTGACCGATTTTTTGATGCA
>CAXASD010000074.1:0-32811 GCA_963971435.1 Lasius platythorax | reverse complement strand
CATAGTTTGAACACAATTTCAACATTTTGACATGCAAATATATATAGGAAGAAGAGATATAAAAAATATGTACCGGGTGTTATAAGCGTTACAAAAATTTTTATCTCTAAAAATATTTCTAGAAAAAAAATGTTTTAAATAAAAGTTTCAGTATCTCAAGAGGGCATTCAAGGGGGTCATAGTTGATGTTATAGAAATGTTTGTAAGAGGCAATTTTCAAGCTTATTTTGATTTGATCAATCAGATCAATTTGCTTATTTTATATAGAATTGTTCTAAGTGTTTATGTAAATAGATTCTTTGTAATATTCTGCATAAAAAATATAAGGAAAAGTAGCCAATAATAGTTTACGAGATATTTCACATAATCTGACACATTTTTGATATAAAATAAAAAATATTTCTAAAATATTTAGTTTTCAATAATCTTACTTTTATGTATAGAATAATTAGTAGAATCAATTGGTATAAACAAACACGTAGTTCGCAGTGAACACCAAGTAACAGTAACATCAATGTTATAATTTCCCACTCAACAATGTAACTGTTACGTACAAGGCATGTTATATTGCAGTTACATTGTTGAGTGGAAAATTATAATATTGATGTTATATGTTACTGTTACTTGGTGTTCACTGGGTTGTTTTTACGAAAAAAGATATAGGTGCATTTTGCAAATTGTAAACTATGTATTGTAACTATGTATTTTCTTTATACCAATAGATTTGTCTAATTATTCTGTACATAAAAGTATTATCAAACACTAAATATTTTACAAGATATTTTTTATTTTGTATCAAAATATGAATATGTAAAATATCTCGTAAACCGTTCAATTATTGACTATTTTACCCTTATAATTTTTTATGCAAAATATTACAAGGAATCAATTTACATAAACATTTAGAATAATTCATATAAATTAATCAAGTTGACTAACAAAATGACCTTGAAAATTATCTTCTATAAACATTTCTGTAATATCAACTTATATCCCCGTTGAAATACTGGAACTTTTATTTGCAACATTTTTTTCTAAAAATAATACTTTTAGAGATAAAAATTTGTAATGTTTCATTTAGAACACTCACAGTAAATACATACACATGTGTATGATAAGTAATTATATTTATATAACATGTAACTCAATATAATATTACATAATATAATAGATTATATATAAATATATAAATATAATATATATATAAATATTATATTATTATCGAGGATAGAATGGGCCCCTCCATCGCCCATTCCCGTGAGAACGCAACCACAATATGTTTTTTTTTTCGTCTCTCCGATTATTGCAAACGAGACATTTGCATTGAGGCGTCTTTTTGCAACGATATTTATTCGAATATCACAAGTTTCTGATTTGATTATTTTTATTATTTAGGAAAAGGCGACAATTTATTTTCTGCTACAATTTTAAGAAAATGTTGCCTCATACATTCAACATTATTAGAATATGTCTCATTACAAGGATTTCTTCCTAAAGCTATAGTTGTAGCAAATGCTGCAGCAAAGATTCCACAACATGAACCATCAGGTTATCTTTGAACCTTTTCAAATATTATATTATTTTTATTTATTTGTGGATAACTGCGATGAATGTAATTTTTTTCTTTAGACACCAATTTATCGTATGTACAGCCGGGCATACTGCCGTACACTCGAAGCTTCGTGCCGTCAAAAGAAATACATCGCCAGTGATTACTGCAATTTCCTCCAATAATTTGTAAACTTTTGTCGCTACGACTTGGTTCAATTAGATGAGGATATTCTAAATATAGCACGTTTTGTGTTTCAAAACAAGAATATCTCTTATGACGCGCAAAAATCGGTCCAATGATTCGTCATTTATTGTACTATCTAAAGGTAATACATTTTTCTTTACTAAATCTAAAGGAGTAACCCAATTATCTAAAAATTCTTTTTGCTTTGCCATATCGTGTTCTGTTAGTTCTATATTTCTTGAGTAACTAACTACAATGCAATCATCATCTTGTTCTACATTCAAAGCAGTTATAGTTGTTTCCATTGATGAAATATTTGATTCGATACATTTCTTTTTTTTGGCATGTTTTCATCTTCTATACACTGTGGAAGACTTGTTCGTTCCATTCTTTTTTTAGCTACTTCTTGTTGAGCTTCTATTATATAGCTCGGATTTTTAATTGACATATGTCGATTATGTCGACTATCCAAGATTTCCGGAAGCATGCAATCGTAATAGAAACGTGTTAAAAAGGGCAGCATCTGATTACTCCAAAATACATTGTCCCTATTAACACGTACTATTTTCAAGCTTTTTGGCGTCCACACAGCGACAATACAATAATCTCGCTGCGTTATATTTAATTGGCCTTGAATTTAATAGAAAAATCGGTGATTTTGATTCATCTTATCTGGATTTTTCTTATCAAAGATGCCTTTCAGTTGAGGCAA
Organism: Lasius platythorax; assembly: GCA_963971435.1. Lineage (NCBI taxonomy): Eukaryota > Metazoa > Arthropoda > Insecta > Hymenoptera > Formicidae > Lasius > Lasius platythorax. Next base: position 30,364 of record CAXASD010000074.1, on the reverse strand, counting down.
CGTCTTAATGGCCTCTTCCGCTGTCAAATGCTCAGCTGATAGAGGACATTTAATTTCTACCAGACCATCTTTATCTATGAGTCCGTCAGGAGAAGCACCCAAGCATGGATTTTTAATATCAATAAATAATCCGCAAGTTTTTATCTTCTTTTTCAATGTTACGGCTAATTCTTTTCTCGCAATTTTTTCCATTTCGCGACCATATTTCATAGCCGCAGTATCGATAGAGGGAGGAAATAAAATGTTTTTTACAGTCGCGGCGCAAGACGTTGTCAGTCTCATGCGACATACGATTCCAAAATTAGACGCCGTCAACAGTTCCTGTCTCAATGAATGCCACAAATCTGAATCACTTTGCTTTATTGTATTACGTTCAATTTGTCTCCAATTTTTCCCATTTTCAAACAACTTTTCCAAATGATTTTGTCGAAGTTGTTCAAAAATATCGGGTAGAAGATCAGGTTTTTGTGATTGCGGACCGTAATGACAATCTGTTCCTGACTTCCTTTTACATTTTTGCCGTCCATTCACTTTCCGAGATTCTCTAGTTCTTGCAACTTTTGTTTGTCGTCGCTTTTCCAGAATCTCGACAACAGGAGGAACATTTTTACTCATGCTATTATGCACTTCCGTGAGAACTTGTTGCGTATTAAATTGCACAACTGCCCCCGCAATTCTAGCATTGTAAGAGCCTCGATTACCAAAATTAATGCGCTTACCACCAATTTCTTTGCAGATTATCGAATTGAACGACTCTGCAGGATTGTTGGTGAATTTGAATAATAAACTGTCGGAATAAGCGCTTAAATATATGATAGCCTTCTCTACTCTTTGGTAAAGATCGTGTAACTTGAGAAACGGTACATAATTTTTCTTCGTTTCATCAAGGTCACATATATGACCGCGTTCCTTACATCGTTTATGTTCACCAAATATATGACTAGGAATGTTTAATATATCTTTTTGTAATTCTTTAGCTTTATCATGGTGAGGTTGCTCTTGTTTTTTTCGTAAATCAATTGCTTCTATCACTTCTTTTCGTATGTTCAAAATGTTGCTCTTTACAACATTTCGTAACTGGACGAAACCGCGCTTTCTATGCGTTTTTTGCTGAGTTGTCTCTGCTACCGCCTTCAGCTTTTTGCATAGATTGCGAAGCAAATGATTGGTACATTCTATTTTTTTCACCGGTCACCATTTGTTCCCGATATGGTCTGCTATCAATGATGGCCTGATAAACGCTGCTATCACCATCGGCAATAACTGTTCTAAAAATTAATCCATGCATTTCCAGGCTACTTTTAAAGCCTTCTGCAATGGCGTCGCTCTCCATACTTGTGGAGCTTGCGTTACGATCGAAATTTTTATAGCATTTATGGTCTCTTGATTTGATTCCGTTTCGTTCCGCTACATCGCATACCGTGCAATATTTATTGCGGACACCGACGAAGAGAATCCTTTTCGTGTGGTAACCAATTATAGCACCAACACCGGAAAGAGAATCGTAGGCGTTGCCGTACGATCTTTTCATCCAACTACCATCCGCTATTACAGTTATGTACGGAATACCGTTTATAACATCGTTCCTTTCGAGAGCGAGTTGCTTTTCAATTTGGCCAGCCATTTTCATATTTTCCATGGCTGTTTTCTCAAAATCATCTACTAATATATCTCGATTTTTAATATAAGTTTTCTCGGACATACATGGAATGTTCATGGCTGCACACAGTTCTTCCAGCTGGGCAAAGCCAATTCCCACTATAATAGTTCCTGCTACAACAGCCTTATTAATGTCCAATATTTTTGGATCTTCGGGTTCTGACCAGATGTTTGCTTCAGTATTGCACATTTGGCACTTGAAGAACAACTGGGTTCTGAATCCTTTGGTTTTAGTTTTTAGGACTTTCCAATCTTTAAATTGGCACTCTATTCCTCGCGAATGATTATCAAACGTTCTGTGGATTTCATTCCACATATGAGAAACGTCGACAATGCGATGGCCTTCAGGCAAGTTTTCTTGTATACAACAACTATCTGGAAGGGCTTCGTTGTCAATAACAAGAGAATAGTTATCATCGCAATTGTCATCGACAATGCGACGGCCTTCAGGCAAGTTTTCTTGTATACAAGAATTGTCTAGAAGGGCTTCGTTGTCAATAACAAGAGAATTGTTATCATCGCAATTGTCATCGACAATGCGACGGTTTCTCTGCAATTTTCCAGCCAAGAAGAAGGCAATGCGACGGCCTTCAGACAAGTTTTTTTGTATACAACTGTCTGGAAGGGCTTCGTTGTCAATAACAAGAGAATTGTTATCATCGCAATTGTCATTTTGATTATAACTGACTCCAAGTATTGTATTACCTGGGTACTAATTTTCGAATCCATGTTGGGTGATTTACAAAAATCGATGGATTCATTGTCAGTATCCTTGGTAATCTTCATAATATTGGAGTTATTAGCTTCTTGAGCCTTCGCCAATTCCTTCCATAATCGTCGCCTACAAAGAAAAATAAATTATGTTATAAAATCTTGTGCAAAAAAATAAAATGTTACATTTACAATATAATTTTTTTACAAATTAAAAATAATTTTTTTTTAATATTTAAAAACATCTCTGAAAAATAAGTGCAATCCTTTGTTTATAAAATCTAAAATCAATAATAATTATTACTCTAAAAAAATGGCGCATTTAATGTTTTGACAACATAAATGCCATATTTTTCGCGAAACCAAAGCGCACATGCAAACCGCATTTGATATAAAATCGCCTCTAGAATTATTTTTTACAACCAGCACACGAATAAACCGCCTCTGGAATTATTTTTTACAACCAGCACACGAATAAACCGCCTCTGGAATTATTTTTTACAACCAGCACACGAATAAACCGCCTCTGGGATAATATTATATAATAACCAGAACGTTCATGCTAATCGTATCTGGTCCATCTGGTACAAAATATTTTTGAAAATAGCCAGCTCACGTATAGACCGCTTCTGGCACTAACTACTATAAAAATTGTTATTTCTATATATAAAAAATAAACAAAGGATTCTTATCTGTCAGAGATTGTACTCGTATCACGATTATTTGTATATGTGTATGTATACATAGTGTACAAGAATAATAAAAATATTGTGGCACAATATAATTCTAAATTCATAAATATTATATGTACATAAAATACCAAGTGATCCAAAAAGGTATTTTGTTGAAAAGTGCTCATTTTTAAAAAACAGGCACAAAGTAAATGAAATGTGTGTAAATAAAATTAAAATTACTTATTATTTTTACTGCTAATTATCGCTCTCGTAACTATTATTAAACAAAGTCAATAATTATATGTTACATTTTAGTTGGAATGTTTCTTTTTTTTCAGTTATGCGCTTGTACTTCAATGTCTGAAAATTTATATGGAAATTTTCAACAAGTGCATAATTGAAATAAATATTGTAAATATAGCTAATGTTTGACGAAGAATTACTTTTTCCAATTTTTGAAAATTTTTCTGTAATTGTTGAAAGAAAAATATCTTAAAAATTGCATTTTGATATCTAATTTGAATAAAATGGAATAATACTTGACATTTTACTTCAAAATAAATTTTTTAAAATCTTTTTGGATCATCTTGTACAAGAATTTTTATATATTATACAGGGTAGTATAATCCATCTAGAATCTCTGTTATTATAGAGATATGAAAATGTAATTACGAAAGTAGTACACTTTTATTTAGAAAATTATATTTTTCTTATACCAATTAAACAAAAAATTATTGATTATTGAAAAACGAGTATATTACGAGATTTTTCATATTTTTTGTTACAATGTAGCAAAAGAAAATTATGCTCCATAAAAGTAATGATGACTTCAAAATCTCAGAAGTGCCACTCATAGAAATATTATTAAAAATATTTATTTAAAAAAAAATTTGTTTTTATTTATTTGAAGTCTATTTCTCGGTCTAATTTTTAAACACCCTGTATATATATAATTATTTATTATAAACAGTACAAATAAACACTTATTATATGTCTATTTATTATGCACATACACATGTATATTATGAATAAGAACAGATACAGAAGGAAAGAAAAAATTAATTTATTTGTTATGGCCCAGTATTTCCGTGCAGCGATGTCATGTTATTCGTTGAGTTATGCTAAGACTCCATATATACGGCGAGCTCAGGCAAATGCATGCGGTAACCAATCAGGAGCCAGGCGCAAGTCGAACTCTGCCGGAGTCCGACTTGCGCCTGGCTCCTGATTGGTTACGCATGCGTTTGCCGGAGCTCGCCGCATATATGGAGTCTTAGCATTAGAAAGATCATCTCCGAGACGACATATAATCGTCTTGGAGATAAATTTCTTCTAACATCGTAGCATGAGAATACAGAGAATACGGAGCTGTGATATATTGCTTGTCGATATTTATAAAAATTCTCGCTCTCTCTCTCTCTCTCTCTCTCTCTCTCTCTCTCTCTCTCTCTCTCTCTCTCTCTCTCTCTCTCTCTCCCTCTCCCTCTCCCTCTCCCTCTCCCTCTCCCTCTCCCTCTCCCTCTCCCTCTCCCTCTCCCTCTCTCTCTCTCTCTCGTAAAATAATAGTGTTTTTCCACACCACCCAAGAGGTATCACCATTGGCGCGTTAGGTTTTTTAAAGTGGACCTTCGCCTGGAGCCCTATTATACCACACTATATGTATAATATTATATTATACTTGAAGATAAGAAGATAAAGGAGAAAATGTAGGGTATAAATAATTAATTCGAGAATTATTTATTTTTAATATTTATTTTTTAATATTTAATATTTAATATAAAATTTTTTACAATAGTGGGACCACTGCGGCCCCACATAACTCCACGGCCTCTGCCTCGGCCGCGTCCAGGGCCGCCTCTACCGGCCCAGCTGCCTCTCTTTGTGCCCCTCTGAAAATCTCCTCTGCCTCTGCCGCCACGCTGATTGTACCAGCGGGCGCGTGCCCGTCCGCCTCTTCTTTTTTTTTCTTTGTCTGAATAATAAACATATACATGATAAATAATAAATTAATTAAAATATGCATATAAATTAATAAGTAATAATAAAAAATGAAAAACAAATAATATACCATTTTTATTTTGCGGCTGCTGCTGCTGTTGCTGCAGTTGCTGTTGCTGCTGCAACAATTGTTGCCGCAACTGTTCAATTGATGAATTTTCATCCACCATTTTCCGTTCTTCCATTTGTTCTGCAAAAATAAAATATATATTATGTTGATATGTTATTGCATACTAGCAGGAGAGAGAGGGAAGGAGAGAGGGAGGCAGGGAGGGAGGGAGGGAGAGAGGGAGGGAGGGAGGGAGGGAGAGAGAGAGAGAGAGAGAGAGAGAGAGAGAGAGAGAGAGAGAGAGAGAGAGAGAGAGAGAGAGAGAGAGAGAGAGAGAGAGAGAGAGAGAGAGAGAGAGAGAGGAAAGAAACTGAAGCTTAAACTTTCTTAATACTTGAAAATTCGAGCAATTCCGATTGTAAGTCTTGATTGTTCTGTATATTTCACACATTTCTAAAAATATTCATCTTTTTTATTTTCATTTATTCATTCTCTTAAATTCTTTGTTTTTATTTTCTGTTGAACATAATGTGTGATGAATTAAGAAAAAGACCTAAGCGAAGCTTTTCAGAAGCTTGGCTTAGTGATGATCGATTAAAATCTTGGATACGCAAAGTATCATTTGATGATAGCCTTTACCATTGTATCATTTGCAATAAAAATATTTCGTGCAACACACATGTCTTAAGACATTCGGATTCTGCGTGGCACAAAAATAATATAGAAGAAAGCACATCATTATTATCAAATGAAGACAAAGGTTCAAATAAAAAAACATTTAGACAACAATGGTTAGATATTGAATTATTTAAACCATGGCTACGCGAAGTATCAAATGACATAAATTCATTTTTTTGCTCATTTTGTGATAAATCAATGGTTGGTGGTTTATCGCAAATTTATCGTCACGCAGAATCTAAGGCACACATAATGTTTGAAAAAAATAAAACAGCAACAAAGAATACGGACGAAAATATTAACATAACGGACGAATCACTTTTGTCGTTTGAAGAGCGAAAGAAATCAGCAGAAATTCGGTATGCCGCGTTAATCGCTGATAAGAATATTTCACATCAAACGGCAAGAGATATTCTCAGTTTTTTTCAACAAATAGGAAGAGATCCTACCGTGTTAAGAAGTATGAATATGGGTCGGACAAAATGTAAAAATATAATTTCGAATGTATTGTGTCCGGTAGAAACGGATCGTGTGGTCAACAGCATTCAAAATACCAAATTTTCCATTTTTATTGACGAAACGTCTGATATTTGTAATGAAAAATGGATGACGTTTTTTGTTCGGTTTGTCGATCCTGAGACATTAGACATTCGCACGCAATTAGTTAAATTAATTAATATTGATGCGAGAAATAGCAGCGCGGAACAATTATTTAATGCATTCTAATGTGAAATGTGGAAATTAAAAATTCCATTTTTAAATATCATTGCCTTATCATGCGACAATGCGTCTGTCATGATAGGAAAACATCTATCATTCAAAAAAAAGTTAGAAGAACTTTGTAAAAATGTATTAACATTTGCATGTCCATGCCATTCTGCTGCATTGGCTGCACATGCGGCATGTGCTAAAATACCAGAATATTGCGAAGAGTTTGTAAAAAAGATCGCGAATTATATTAACGGTAGTCCCAAGCGTACTGCTATTTATCAAGAATTTAGCGAATGTTTTCAGGAAACAAACCGTAAAATTTTAAAGTTGTCCGATACACGGTGGCTCTCTCACCATTCATGTGTTGAAAGACTTCTTGAGTTCTGGGATACTATCAAGCTTTTTTTGACCGAAATGGTTGTTGATGAAAAATCAAAATCAGGAGAACATTTATTATCTTTAATGCAAAATCCTGATGTTAAAGCATATTTGTTATTTTTAAAGCATACTTTAAATTTTTTTAATTCTTACAATGCATTTTTTCAAGCTCTGGAAACAAGAGTTCATTTGTTACAGCCAAAATCATTAGAATTTTTAATAACAATCTCAAAAAATTTTTTGAAACCAGAGCTTCTAAAAAATGTATGTGATAATATTCAGTTTTCTGAAAAAGATAATCAGAAATCTTTAAATGATATTAACCTTGGTTTTGAATGTGAGGAATATCTCGAGGAATTGAAAGAAGAGCATGCGGACATAATTGAAAATATTCGAGAAAATTGTCTGCAATTTTACGTAACTGCCGCCGAGGAAATTAGTAAAAGACTGCCCATTAAAGATAAATTTTTATCAAAATTAGAAGTTTTTCATTCCAATGTAGCATTATGTAATATTGACAGAGAAACATCATTTAATGATGTTTCTTTTGTCGCTCAGACCCTCGGTGTTTTTGACGAAAATGCTTTAAAAAAAGAGTGGCATACTTTACATCTGGATTTTACAATAGCAGAAAAAGAACATTTTTTAAAATTTAACTTTGATGAGATGTGGAAAAACATTTTAAAACATAAGTATCCCAATATGGTCTCTTTTGAATGCTGTTAGATCACTTCCAAATTCAAATGCCGACCCAGAAAGAATGTTTTCTTTGTTAACTGATTTAAAAACAAAAAAACGAAATAAACTTTCGTCCGCATGTATAAACGCTAGTTGCGTATTAAAATCAGCGTTAAAAGCAAGAAAAGAAAGCATTCTATACATGGAGATTAATGAAAAGCATTTGTCTCTCATGTCATTGGAAAAATTATATTCCATTACTCTTAAGAAAAAGAGAAGCTTAACATTACATGCTGCTGATAATGCCATTGCAAGTACATCATCAGCTAAAGATGTACAATAATAATGTCCAAAATAAAATAAAAAAAATATCTTGTCTGTAAAAGACATCACACTTGTAAAAGACAAGTGTGTAAAAAATATCTTGTCTGTAAAAGACATCGCACTTGTAAAAGACAAGTGTGTAAAAAATATCTGGTCTGTAAAAGACATCACACTTGTAAAAGACATCGCACTTGTAAAAAACAAGTGTCAAAAAAATATCTTGTCTGTAAAAGACATCACACTTGTAAAAGACAAGTGTGTAAAAAATATCTTGTCTGTAAAAAACATCACACTTGTAAAAGACAAGTGTGTAAAAAATATCTTGTCTGTAAAAGACATCACACTTGTAAAAGACAAGTGTGTAAAAATATCTTGTCTGTAAAAGACATCACACTTGTGAATAACAGTAGAATATAATATTATACATATAGTGTGGTATAATAGGACTCCAGGCGAAGGTTTACTTTAAAAAACCTAACGCGCCATTGGTGATACCTCTTGGGTGGTGTGGCAAAACACTATTATTTTACGAGAGAGAGAGAGAGAAGAGAGAGTATTTTATTTATATCACACATTGAATTTTGTTTCATGCATTTAAATAATGTTTTTATAAAATATTTAATACTCTTAATTAAAATCTCTTTTAAAAATAAAAAATTTAATTTTTTTTTAAATAATAAGTACCTACATTTTAATAAATATTTTCTTAAAGTTAAAAAATATTTGGGTAAAATTATATCAAAAGGCTGTAAAAAGCCATTTAATACATAATGTTTGAAGGTTCTGAAAAAAAAAACATTTTATTTATAACACAAGAAGGCTGTAAGAAGACATTTAACGCTGTCACGCGTATTAAGAATCGAGCAACATTACATCGCCGCATCGCTCGTCGCCTTCGTAGTCGGCTCGGTAGAGAAGGAGACAGAAAACAGTATATCTGTTCTCTTCTGCTATCCGAAGCTAGCCGAAACGCCGAGCTCACACGTACGCGGTTTTCGCTTGTGTGCGTCATTCTCCCCACTACGGTTGCGTGTTGCTTGCGACCTGTTTCCGGCATCACTGCTTGGGCCCCCCAGCCGAACCATTCGTGGCTCGGTTAAGGGGAACAAGCAATCCCACATAACCCATCGCTCCATCCCGGGGCATGGGTACCTATGAAGGTTTCCTCAGCGCATAAAAAAAATGATGCTGAAAGGCGGAGCCCCTCCCCCTGCACCCCCCTTCTCGCCAGCGCCCCGAAACGCGCACTGGGGGCTTCGCCCCCCAACCCCCACCGCTATCGTCGCCGGGCGAAAAGAGCATTGTGCCTCCAAACTCCAATGGTGACTAATACTTTTTTATAATCTGCCACGCTAGAGCCGCAAAAGCTGGTGTTTGCGTTCGAGTCACCGGCTATTATTACTTTGTCGACAACACGTAACGACAATAGTCCCGCAAAAAGCTCGTACCAAAAAAAAAAAAAATTTTTGGATCGCGTAGGCGTACGGTTAGGTATGATGTAATCAATGGCTACAAATCTATAGTGCCCCGTTTGGCGAGTCCACATCTCTATTTGAGTAGATTCGTGACGACAAATGGCTAAACTATTTTACTCGCCAGCCTTTTATTTTTTTTTCAACTCTTACAATTTGGCGGGGACGAATAGTCTGTGTTTGCAAAATCTAATGTCCTATACGCGTACCTACGATTCTTGGCCACGTGATCCTCGTCAACAACTTGTGAAACAAGATCTTACAACGACCTTCTTCTCCTCCTCCTCCTCCCCCTAACACGGGCAGGCATGTTTCGAGTGTTAAAACTTGCGACACCTTAAAGGTCCGTTGTTTAATAGATATACACGCAGCACCTGTTGCGTCCAACCGTGCTCGACTTTTCTGCAGCAGAAATTTTTGGCCACTGCTACCCGCACAGTGACGAGACCATTTCTCGTAGGATGGATAGGTCCCATCGCTCTAGTATCGTCCCTTATGCATTTACCGTTGCTCGAGAGCCAGCACCGAATCACCTCCTCGCTGCTTTAGCTGCTTATCATATTGCTGCCTCGACCGCTCCTCGACTGCGCCGCGAGTCAAGCAACCTCCCTTCCAAAAACAATAACCGCCGCGTATACAGCAAAGATCCACGCGTGGGATTTGACGATGAATGTTACAGCCGCCACGACTTGGGCAATCATCGAAATGATTCACGATAGCGTGTTCAGTGATGGACGATTCCAACGTTGCAAACATCTCGATAGATCGTGTTCGCGACATCGAATCTTTGATTAGTCATTGCGCGCACATAGACGATAAACCGATCCAAACAATCCAATAAATTTCGTCGGCCGTCAATTTGTTGTCCAATGTTTTTCGGGGTTATCGCAAAGTGTGTGGTGTTGGTCGATCGACTATCTAGATAACGGCAAAACCATCGATGCAAAGTATTACGCAGCATTGATGGAGCGACCGAACGATGCTAACTAACCCAAGACCAAACGTCCTCCTCATTTGGCAAAGAAGGTGCTTAACATCACTCGACGATGCACCAGCTCGCACGTCTTCGATTGCAGTTGCAAAGCTTCCAAATGCTGCGACACGCACCGTTAACCCACCCCCCATTACCCCCTACCGAATATAGCCGCCAAGTTACTCTTTTTGTTCCCCAACGTGAAAGATTCGACTCGCTGATAAAAATTCAACGTGAAATGCGATCATCGCTGAGACTATTACTTATTCCCAAGGGTTCACACAGGATAAACATATCCTGGTTTGTTGCTGCATTGATTAAAGTTTTGTAAGTTTATAAATTTTTTTGGATCCTCGATTCAACATTTTTGCTGCTGCTGCTGATAGTGCTGCCTTTGCATATTTCTGCTTAAAATGTTTATGCATTTTTTTGGTGCTGCATTTGTCGGTCGCTTTGTTATAGGCGGGGGGAGGGGCTCCGCCCCTCCCTACTGCACCCCCCTTCTCGCCTGCACCCCGGCGCGCGTACTGGGGGGCTTCGCCCCCCCCGAACCCCCCGCGGTCAATTTGGTTCGATCGAGCACGCTGAGCGAATCCTCGAAATCGATGATGATCGCATTTTTCATATATCGCAACAATTTTTCCCCTAAAGAGCTAAATTCGGAAAATTTAATTTTTTGTTTACAATTGGCATGGTACGTAGAAATTTATGATAATTTAAAAATCACGCCAAACTATTTACATTGGTCGTCGTACGGGAATGAGTTTGATTCACGTCGAGGAAAAATTTGCACAGACTCGACGATTTGTGATAATTACATGGAAACGTCCGTTAAAAAAAAAGAATAAGACAATTTTGGGATTATCGTATAACTAGCGTTCCCCCGTTACGGCTTCGCCCGAACTCTTCATGTATAGAAAGTTTATTTACGACAGATTCATTAACACCATGCCATTCACCATTTATGGCGAGCAATTTTTTTTAAACAATTATAATGTCAAGATTGAACCCAGATAATTTTTTTGTCTACTTAAGGACCTCTTTGTAGACTACATTGGTAGTTTTTCCCTCAGGTGTCAGGATTACCAAACTACTGGGTGAACTTACTCGAGAGCAGGCCACGTAGAATTGCCCATGTGAGAAGCAGCTTTCTCTTAAGTCAATCTCTGCCACCTTTAGCGACTGTCCTTGGGACTTATTTATTGCCATAGCAAAGCAGACTTTTAATGGGAACTGCAGCCTTTTAAATTCAAACGGGTAGTCTGATGGTGTGAGTGGTATACGTGGTATGAACACTGACTCTCCCTTAGCACAGCCGGTAAACACTGTTGCTTCGATTACGTTTCTTTGGAGGGTTTTCACTCGTAATCTGGTGCCATTGCAGAGTTTTGGTGGGCTTAGATTTCGCAGTAACATCACTGGAGTCCCTACTTTAAGAAAAAGTTTATGTGCTGGAAAACCAGGAGGGTTAAGGCTGTTAAGAAACTCCACGGGGTAGTGTACCGCATCGTCTGTTTGAACTACCGAATCTATACCGAATCTATAGATCTGTACTTCATTTCTTCCCCTTTGAATGACTTAAGTAAATAATCATTAATGATGGCCGCATTATCGTTTTTAGGGGTTAAAATAGTACGTTCACACAACCAGTCCATAGACTTCTCCCCAATATTAGCGTTATCAGGATATATTCTAGCTGTGAGATCTGCTATGGTCGTTACTATTGAGCCTAAACCTTCATGTATGGCCACTTTTCCTTCAGATTCAGGATATTCTCCGTCTCCTATTTTCAGTAAGAGTGCGGAAAATTGCTCAGCGGAGACATCACCATTTAAGTGGACTCTCATATTTTTTCTGACAGAGAGTTTGCAGATGAGTGGCCATAGATATGACGCTTTCACGCATGCATTGATCTCGTCAGCTCGAGTTCCTCTCGGTACTACTGGCAACGTCTGTCGAAAATCTCCAGCCAAAAGTACAGTGACTCCCCCCATCACTCTATCGTTGTCCCTAATATCTTTAAGGGTTCTGTTCAGTGCCTCAAAGCCTCGCTTGTGTGCCATAGTACTTTCATCCCAGACAATTAATTTACAGTCCCGCAGCACTTAAGCCATATTGCTTTGTTTTGAAATGTTGCATAGTGGAGTTTCTGCGTAGATGAGATTAAGGGGCAACTTGAAAGCAGCATAGGCCGTTTTGCCTCCATTCAACAGAGTAGCAGCAATACCAGAAGATGCAACAGCTAAAGCAATCCCATGATCACTTCTTATCTTTGCGAGAAACAAATTGATAAGAAACGTCTTCCCAGTACAACCAGGAGCATCTAAAAAAAATACTTGCCCAGTACTTGACTTAATGCGTTCAAGGACCTGTCGATAAATAGCAGACTGCTCATCTGTCAGCAAATTCTCGTTATTTGATACGAACTGTGCTAAGGCGTTTGTATCGTAACTAGTCTCCCTCAAATAGTTCCTATTGCCCAAAACTTCTTCAGTTCTTATTGGTTGAGGTAGGCCGTACTGTGATAAGCCCTGTCCTCCCAAGGTCAGCACTGCGTCCTCAATCCGAATCAGGCATCTGTTAAATACATCACTCATCATGTGCTGCACACTGCTTTGCAACTCTCTCTCCAACTGTCGCTTGATATCATCTGAGAGATTCTCTTTGTGCTTTTCCCAAAGACTCAGAGAATCAGATATTTGGCAAAATACTATTATTACCGTAAAGAGCTCCCGTATTTTTAAAGGAGAATTACACAGGGCGGCTTCCTCTATGGCAGCATCCCAGTGTTTATCATCTTCTAGCAAGCCTAATGCTTTACATGCAAACTGAAATGTGGGATGGAGGACACCATTCACAGTTTTCAGATCTGAAAAGAACGTTGGACCTCTGATCTCCTGTAGCAGTAGACGAAGATAATAGCATTCAGTGTTATTTGGGTGAACAGTATATACTCTTTGTAGTGCACTGTCCTTTTTCACTCCTGGCCAACCATCAACAGGCTTACCCTGCTTTCTTCGTGTAAACTTATTATTTCTCCACACAAAGTAAGAAGGAACTTCAGAGTATAGAAGAGTTCTGGCAAAATCGTCTATTTTGCATAGGTCGAAGAAGGCCAAAAGTGTAGTCTGAGGAGGGTTGGCAATCTTCTCGACTAAGTTATTGGAAGTGAAGTACACACGTTGACCATTCTCAAGGTGAACAGCGAGATGGATAATAGCAGAGTACTTCTCATGAATAGGAAACGCCAAAATCCTCCAAACAGTTTCTGAGCTGCTAATGTACCTGCCATTCTCATACATCTTTACTTCATCTTTCTGATTCTCTAAAGAAAAAGCTGCCTGATCACTGCCTTTATTCACGTATTTGCAAATATATTTTATAGATTTGACAGAGTTGCAATATTCTACATTAATGTGAGCATTGAAAGCACGTGACAGAACAGCGTTATAGGGAACCACCCAGCGATTGTCAAGTTCTTTTTCATTAATTTCTACAGTGAATCTACCGTCAGCTGGTGACCTTCTCCGATACTGCGGGTATCCATCATCTCCTGTTTGGGTATCTTTAAGAAGCGGTCGGGGATATCTTTTGCTGCAGTAACCTTTTTTCATGCATTGCAAATGAGGATTTAAGGTACCGCAAGGACCATGAATCATACTGGCTTTAACAATATCGTATAGGAAAGGATCTTGCTTAGGGTCAGGTATTTCGGCACATATGACTTTGTCGATCATGTCAGAGGAGATGCGCTGCTCTAGCCATAGCAAGATGTGGATATGAGGTAGACCACGCTTTTGCCACTCTAGAGAGTACATGAAACATCTTACTTTACCAAACAAATTGCCTTTATTTAACAGAGATATCAACTTTTTAATCTCAAGTCGGAACACTCTAGCTATGATATCATGGCGATCGTGAGCCTTTTGCCCTCGAAGCAGTGTATCTATGATTTCTTTCCATTCAGGGCTACATGTGAACGTAATAAATAGATCAGGGCGACCATGCTTGCGGACGTATGTCATGGCATCTTGAGTTCGCTCATGCATGTATCGAGGTCCTCCAGTGAAGGATGACGGAAGCACCACCATCTGACCTATCTGTGCAGCGTCAGCATCTTGTCGTCCCACGGTGTCTTTCAGATGAATGTAGCTTTCCGCTCTTAGTTGTACTTGGTTGTTCCTTATGTAGTTCAACCTTTCAGTTTCTATTTTAGCGTACATATCTACCAAAAATTGACTAAACAGAGAACGGAAATACACTATGTAGTTTTCCTCTCCTTGCCTGATCATAATGCGATGAGCATAGAAGCTTGCTGCGGAGACTGTCTTTTTTAAAGGCACCTTAGTCTTGGGATCATGCTGAGGCAGATCAATGGAGTATCCATCCTCGCCACGGCAGAACAGAAGCGGGTACTGCAGAGCATCGTACGATCGATGGATCTCGCTAATACGTCGCAGTGTATTATCGTGGCTCTGCAGGACAATATCTCGCTTCTCAAACTGCTGACCGACTACCACTAAAGCTACTTCATTTGTTGTTGGTGCGTTAAATCGACCTCTATAAGAGTCAGCAGGTCTTCTGTTTGCATGAATAATAACTTGAAAATTCTGACAGGTTGGAGGCACCTTGTCGAGGGTGGTCTTTAAGTTCTTTATATAGCTGTTGTAGTCATGTAGCATCATCTGGAGTTGTTTGACCAATCCTTGTTTAACATCAGGAAAGTTGTTGCATCTTAAACGCACTTCTCTTTCGTCCTCGCCCACAAAATAGATTTGCAGGAACTGGGCTTCCTGTTGAGACGCGGGCAGCAAACTTCCTACCAAGTGATATACTTGCCCTTGAACTTTGAAAGTTGGCATAAAGCCGTCCCCTACAACCTGCTTGGCTGCTTCCAAATGATGTCATTTGAAAGCAGCCGTTATATTTCCGAATATGGTCCATAAAGTGGGCGTGCTCGGTATGATGATTCATCAACAGACTATGCAGAGGTTCGGGAGGAGGCTCAAGAGCTGTACCTTGCCAGAGCTGTACCTTGCCAGAGCTGTACCTTGCCAGAGCTGTACCTTGCCAGAGCTGCAACACATACCTGATGTTTCCTCCTTCCACATAAGGGCATTACAATACTGGCATTTGTTGCTCATAGTCCCTAAACTTAATGTGCTGTCTGTCTCATAAGTCACTTCAGGATCATATGCCATGCCGGAATGAGCCTTGACCTTCCACGGAATTTGTCGCCTTTCTTCTCGTCTTCCAGGATTGCTAAGATCATAGCGAGACTGAGCCGCTCTGTGCACCTCGGGGTGATATTGCTGGTATTTGGACACCGCTGTTCTGTGCACCTCAGGGTGAGTTTGCTGGTACCTTGCCACAGCAGCACGGTTCACTTCAGGATTATTCCGCGCATAATTTCTTGCTGCATCCTTAAGTTGTTTCTTTCTTTTATTGTTAGTGTATCTGACGCGACGTTTACCAGTAGTCTTCTTAGGAAAAGAAAAAGATGACTGTAAAAATTGTGAGTTTATGTTGGGCTGAGAGAGCAGCAAAGTAGTAGACACTTCTTCAGACTGTGGCAGGTAAGCATCAAAATGGCCGTTCGAAAGATTTTGCGTAAAACGTAGTCTCAACACGGGATGTCTTTGATCACCAAAACTTTCATAAAGCTTACTATTACGGTAAACTTCGAAAAAAAACTCAAACTGTTGCCCAGCTGCCACCAACTCGCACAACCCACCATAAGTGAAAAGACGTGACAGGTCGTTAAAATATTCAGTATAATCAGTATAGTTATTCCCCACACTGTCGTGCGTCATAATCGAGAACTCTTCCCAGTTATCTACGACACGACGGACGATTAGCTCACATACCTCTCTAGCCATAAGCTGAGTACCATACATAAGATAAGATAGGGCCCGAAACAGGCAAGCTCCGTCCTATTATGGTAACAATAGCGTGAGGAATAATATCCCCATTAATATTTAAAAGTTCAACTTCCATATTCGAGAGAATTCAAAAATAAACTCTGATCATAAATCTTAATATCAAAAGTAAACTCTGAAATCTATACTGATAAGTCTTTATATCAAAAGTAAACTCTGAAATCTATATTGCTAAATCTTTATATCAAAAGTAAACTCTGAAATCTATATTGCTACATCTTAATATCAAAAGTAAACTCTGAAATCTATACTGATAAGTCAATATCAAAAGTAAACTCTGAAATCTATACTGATAAGTCTTTATGTCAAAAGTAAACTCTGAAATCTATATTGATAAGTCTTAATATCAAAAGTAAACTCTGAAATCTATACTGATAAATCTTTATATCAAAAGTAAACTCTGAAATCTCTATTAATAAGTTTTATATCAAAAGTAAACTCTGAAATCTCTATTAATAAGTTTTATATCAAAAGTAAACTCTGAAATCTATATTGATAAGTCTTAATATCAAAAGTAAACTCTGAAATCTATATTGATAAGTTTTATATTAAAAGTAAACTCTGACATCTGTAACTATAATATAAGATTCTATTCTTACTATGTGATTCGATTGCCACAGTCATTACATTCGGTCGAATAAACAGAGAAAAATTCAAGTATAGCGCGCGTGTATTGAATTTATTTGGATTTTTTGATATTTGTATGGGTAACCTTTGTATGAGGCTTTGGAGATATTGAGACATTCTCAAAAACTCATTTTTCCCCTTTTCATATTCCCATTCCCCATTCCCCATTCTCTTTTCCATTTTACCCTTTTATATATATAGATAATATAGATTGGGGTAAAATGCAGAAATTGATTTTTTGGTATTTGTATGGGTAACCTTTGTAAGCAAGAGCAAAGTCTATATCTCAGCAGGCTTCAGAGATATTGAGAAATTTGTAAAAACACTTTTTTCCCCTTTTCACCCCCTTAGGGGTTGATTGGGGTAAAATCCGTTTTTAGTGCGCCCCTACGTCATGCAAGGTATACACCTCCCAAATTTCAACTTTCTAGGTCCAGAGGTTTGGGCTGGACGTTGATGAGTGAGTCAGTCAGGACACTTGTTTTTATATATATAGATCAGTGCTGGGATTTACTTGCACATTTCGGCCCGATTCCGCGACTCACGCCTATTGCCCCCCACTCATCGCTCGCGCGTTAGCAACGAGTCGCCAGATACGCGTAACTAAGGACGCGGCGCTTCGTCTCAGGAGCGTCCGGATGTAAGAATGCCTAAATGTAATAATAAGACAATATTTTTCTAAAAGCACCGTGAAAATTCTCAATATTAAAATTTTTTCTTTAATATTTTATATTTCAGTGATATGTCACACGTACTTACGCTCGCACACATACGTAGGCACACACACATGAACGCAAACGTACATACGCATGCATGCACACGTACGTGCGCGCACATTTGCATTCGCATTTTGCTGTGTGTGCATATGTGCGTGCGTACGTACCTGTGCGTAAATGTGTGCGTGCGTACAGAGAGGGGGGCGGGGTGAGTGAGTGAGAGAGAGAGAAGGAGAGAGAGAGGGGGAAAGAGAGGGAAAGAGAGGGGGAGAGGGGGAGAGGGGGAGAGAGGGAGAGAGAGAGAGAGAGAGAGAGAGAGAGAGAGAGAGAGAGAGAGAGAGAGAGAGAGAGAGATCCTCGACGTTTCCCGATTCTCACTGCGTGGAGGTGGGGACGGCACGTGAGCCTTTTCGGCTCTTTCGAGAATTGTTATTTTTTTATTTTTTTACATGTAAAAATAATTTATGAGGGGGGCGCGGCGGCGGCGGCGGCGGCGGCGGCTACGATGACGACTATAGCCTCGACGACGGCGACGGCGACGGCGACGATAACGGCGCCGTCGGAGGCGGTAATCTCGAAGACGCCGTCGACGGCGTAAACAGAGGCGATGGCGTCATGGACGGCGGCTTCGAAAGCGGCGGCGGCGACGGCGTCGTGGGCGCCGGCGGCTGCGTCGTCGGCGTCAACGAAGACGGCGGAGGTGGCGACGTAGGCGGTGACGACGGCGGTTTCGGCGGCGTCCGCGGCGCGGGCGGCTACCGAGACGGAGATGGCAACGGCGACGGCCATATCCCTGTGACGACGGCTTTCGCCGTCCCACAGACTTACCACATCCTCGCCGACGACAGCAACGGCGATGTTTACGGCGAGGTTTGCGGCGGCGGCGTCCGCTGATACGTCGCGGCCGCTATCCCCCATAGCGGCGGCGGCGACGGCGGCGGCGGCGGCGTTAGCGACGCCTGTCGCGGCGGCAGAGAAGACGACTACGTCGTTCGGCTCTTCGCCGCCCGCGAGTGCGGCAACGACGGACGCGGCGGCGGAGGCGGCTTCGCGGACGAAATGTTCAGCCGCGGCCTCGCGGAACTCGTCGTCCATTTTTAAATTTCGAATCGCTGAGAAATCTGAAAAAAGAAGATCGAGTAATAGATGGAGAAAAAATTGTGTCCGATTCCACTCTCTTCCCTCGCGCGTTTCCCCTTATCTTTACCTTTATCTCCTTATCCTTTACCCTCTAGATCCTTTATCCTATCTGGGCTCTCGCTCGTTCGCGCTCTCTCTCTCTGTTTCTCTCGCTCGCTTCGCTGTGTAACCGTAAAAAGTTAACGATTAATCGGTAACGAAACAGTTTCTCGTTTCTTCGAAATTCCGTACGATTCCCGCGAACGGTGAGACGTACGAGATCGGCATCGGTCCCGTCTCGTAGATCTCGTCGAGATCTACGAGAAAGGTCCTTTGGTCGAACCTCGTATCTCTAACCGTTCGCGAGTTACGGGACTTTGAAAAAAATTTTTTCGAATAATCGACCTACGCGGGTTCCTTACCTCAGGGTTAGGCGCTCCCTCGGGGTAACAGGGATACTGAGCCGATCATCCGCCTTCGCTCGGCCATTTGGACTCCGGTAACTTTGAAACCGAGCGAGATACGTCGTCCGACCGAAGGACCTTTTCGATAGATTGAACGATGCTCCGTCGAACGCGAACAACCCCCACCCCCTAGCGACCCCCGTTAAGGGGGCGAATGCTCGTATCTCGTCAACGGTGCGACCTATCGATACGATGCAAGTACGGTCGTATAGAGTACCTCGAATACTTTTAAAAACACTTTTAGCGCTTCCATCCCCTTCGACCCTTAAGGGGGCGAATGCTCGTATCTCGCGAATGGTGGTGGATAACGATATCCGATCGCTCTCCTCGTCGAGGGCTCCTCGAACGCCTTTCGAAACGACCGTCGGGCTTTCACCCCCTACAACCCCTAAGGGGGTGAATGCTCGTATCTCGTCAACGGTGCGACCTATCGATACGATGCCGGTACGGTCGTATAGAGTACCTCGAATACTCGTAAAAACATTTTCCGCGCTTTCACCCCTTTCGACCATTAAGGGGGTGGAGGCCCGTATCTCGTAAACGGTGCCGAATTGAAATATCTAATCCCACTTGTCGTTCGGGGCACCTCGAATGCCTTCGAAACCACCTCTTGTACTTTCACCCCCTACGACCCTTAAGAGGGCGAATGCTCGTATCTCGTAAACGGTGCGATTCACGGATACCTATCCGACGCCGTCCGATAGCCCTCCGCGAACCCTGTCGATGAGGTGTAATACGCTTCCTCTCTACGGCTCGCGGTTTACGAGTTACGTTCGTTGACGAGTTACTTTCGACCCCGATAACTCCGAAACTATTGGTCGTACGACGATCCGCTTCGTGGCGGGAAATTCCAAATTTTTCGGTCCGATGATTCCCTTTGGTCCGGATGATCCCTCGATCTCCGTAAACTACAAATAGGCGTCGCGAAGACCGAAGAAATTTGAATTTCGAAATCTCCGAAACTATCGACCGACGGTCCTACGACTATCTACCTGCGGGAGAAAATTGCTATTGGCCCGAACGACGTGACCCTTGTGCCACCCACCCCCTTCTCGATCTCCTTAAACGAGCGATAAAAATAACGGAAACCGAAAAAACGACAAAATTTCGATCGTCGATAACTCCGAAACTATCGGTCGTACGACAACGAGCTTTCGGGAGAAACTTGCAAATTCTCGGCCCCGACGATCCCCCCTGGTGCGGTTCCTCCGTCTCCGTAAACGGGGAATAAAAATACGAAAGACCGAATAGCTTCGAACGTCTATATCTCCGAAACTATCGGTCCTACGACAATCGGCCTACGGGGAGGAGATAGATACTCTTCTCGCCCGACTATCTCCCTTGGTCCCGTTTCTCGATCTCCGTAAACGAGAAAGGGGGAAGAATTTCAAAAACCGAAAAACTTTGAACGTCGATATCTCGTCGAAGGAGAGGAGCCGCAACCTCGTACGTCCTATGACGAAACGAACCGCGCGTCGAGCCGCGTCCGACGCCGCCTCGACCTTCCCGCCGAGTGGCGCCGTTTTCGAGATATTCGATTTTTCCCTTCCTTCCCGAGTTTCGAAAATTTGTCGTTGTACGGTAGATTCGTAGACTCTCCGGACTCTACGCGACCCTACCGACTTCGTACTCGTAGGACGCGCCGTTTCCGAGATATCGCCTTTTTCGAACGGTCGCTCGTGCGGTACGTTGACCCCCCGGTGAGCCCTATCGGCACCGACCGACCCCATATTTTTAACCCTTGCCGTTTTCGAGATATCTTACTTCACCCCCTTAAGGGGATGCTGTAATGGCTGTTTTACCGATCGAATGCAAAATTAGCAGTATTTGCAATAACTTTTTATTAACTATACAGATCAATAAATCCTTTTCTACGATTAAAGTATTTATAAAAACGGTCCTCACTAATTATAATTCCATGTAAAAAACCAAAAAAAGTTAAATAATGATAGTCTGCTTCTTGTATCAGCTCGTAACAATATTTATTTAATAAAAAAGTTCTGCTGTTCGTCTGTGCATCAAATATAGCTAGCGTGAAGGGGATAACTTGAAGGAATATTAGTGAACAATTAGAAATGAAATTGCAAGTCTAATAAAAAAGTTATATGTAAGAAATCGAGGCTCATCAATAAAACAGAGCATATGATTAGTTGCGTGATGTCGCGATAGATATAGCTGTAAAATGTTGAACTGACAAGGACAGATACAACAGTTCATCCTTGTCTGTTTCATATGCATGTAGAATAATACACATATATGAAACAGACACACACACACACACACATATGCGTGAAACGCATTTTACATACAACTTTTTTATTAGACTTGCAATCTCACTTTTAATTGTTCACTAATATTCCTTCAAGTTATCCCCTTCTCGCTAGCTATATTTGATGCACAGACGAACAGCAGAACTTTTTTATTATAAGTATTGTTACGAGTTGATAGCTGATAGTGATACACACATGTACAATATAATGAAACCGTGATAAAATTTGAAAGGAATATAAAAAATATTATTTTATCATAAGTTTGTTCTCTTGTAATTCCCATATAATGCTGATAAAGATAATAAAAGAACAGACGAAATAGAACCGCGAATGAATATGTAAGAGAATAAATATGAGGAAAGTGAAACTAAGTGCGCAATTAGAAAGAGATAGAATGAGTGGGAAAAAGCACATAAGAAATTACAATATATATATATATTTTGCAATTTCTTATATATATACATATACATATATATATATATATATATTATTGCAATTTATTACGCGCTTTCTCTCACTCATTCTATCTCTTTCTAATCGCGCACTTAGTTTCACTTTCCTCATATTTATTCTCTTACATATTCATTCGCGGTTCTATTTCGTCTGTTCTTTTATTATCTTTATCAGCTTTATATGGGAATTACAAGAGAACAAGTTATGATAAAATAATATTTTTTATATTCCTTTCAAATTTTATCACGGTTTCATCACATTGTACATCATATACATACAGCGGAATAATAAAGAATAATTAATTTTAAAAATTAACATTTTATTCATATTTTGAAGCAATGCATTACAAAATTAAAATTTTTTACTACTATCATGGAAAGTGCTTTAAAAGTTTACAAAACAGCCGCGACAGAATAAAGCACACAATTGATGCAACGCAATATTCACTATAACGATATATATTCGTACTTATCTAATATATTTTGGTGTGAATGAACATTTGTAGAGCTATACAGATCATGGAAATAATTTTATACGTATCATGAAACTAAAATCTAAAAAAAACTAAAATATTGCACAGGAACAATGCTATCTATAATATATATATAATATCCTTGCTATAATTGATAACAGAGTAACTAGAAGAAAAACGAGAAAAAAAGAACTTGTCCAAGTCCCAGATAGCACAAGGTATTCGAAAAGAATTCATTTATATGTCACCAATTCTAAGTCCCTTTTTATACATATAGAATTCATTTTTTGAAATGAATTCTATATGCATTTGAAAAAGGACTCAAAATTGGTGACATATAAATGAATTCTTTTCGAATACCTTGTGCTATCTGGGGTGCTTACAGCCGTCGTTTACGCAAGGAACAAGATCAATCGGTCAATCGTTAGAATCGATATTACAAGCTATGCGTTATTACCTTATTATCACCGTTTTGATACAATCGAAATGTTTACGTATCGAGAAAGCGCGGTAACCGCGCGATTTTGCACACACAAAGGACCAATCTTTGCGATTCGATTATCGATTTCTCGTTCTTGGTAATTGGTAGATACCAATCTATCAACATAGAACATGGACCATTCATATATAAAAGTGATCATATATAAATGAGAGAGATGGGACGAGAAGACAACCAATCTCTCACTTTCTTATCTTAGAAAGAGAGAAAGATTAGCCGTCTTCACGTTCCCTCTCTCTCAATTAAAAAACTTTTATATATGAATAGTCCATGTTCTATGTCGACGGCATCTACCAACTACTAAGAACAAGAAATCAGCAATCCAATCGCGAAGAATAATCCTCTGTGTCTGCAAAGTGTCGCGCGGTCAGGGAAAATGCGCATGCTTTAATCTCATAGGAATAAGTTAATTCTTCTGTCTTTTCTTGGCTTTTTCTTTTATTCCTCGGAAGCTTCGACGCATATGGGCTTGCTAGAAACTAGAATAAATAGTAATTTATTTATTTTATATCAAAATATCAGAAGTTATTTATTTTATATCAAAATATCAGAAGTTATTTATTTTATATCAAATATGTGTGTGTGTGTGTGTGTGTGTGTGTGTGTGTGCGCGCGCGCGTGCGTGTGCGTGCGTGCGCGCGCTTTACGTAATTGGCGCAGTAGGCAGCGAGGTCTCTAACATACTGACGCAGTAGGCAGCGAGGTCTCTAACATACTGGCGCAGTAGGCAGCGAGGTCTCTAACATACTGGCGCGTCGCCTCCGCCAGATCCTCCATCCGTTTGTCGCCGAGACCGGCCGCGTAGCCACCCGCGACCAGATAAAACGACAAGAAGCCCGAATCGGCGGGTCTGGCCATCTTTGCCGACGAATTGTACGCCTTGGCGAACGTCACGAGATGGTGGTGTGACGGCGCCGAGGCGTGTCGGCAAAAGTATCCGAAATCTGCCAAAAAACCCGCCCGATACTTGTCGACCTTGTCGTCTAGCCCCTCTGCACCCCATAAACATAGCGGCTAGCGACTGCTGGTCGCGGGCTACGCGGCCCGAAAGTTTAACGACGAGTATGTCTTCGTCGTCGTCGTCGTCGTCGTCGTCGTTTGTACTGCGCAATGTATCGGCGCGGTGGATTTGAACTACATCCACGTGCGGATGATCCACGTGCGGATGGTCCACGCGCGCGATACGGCCGAGCAGGGTCTCGGCGCGTCTCTTCTCTAGACGCAAGCCGTGCTGAGCCACGTACAATCTCAGATAGGAGATTCCACAGGCCTCGCGGAGGTCGGTGGCCTCCAACACCGACGTGAGGTGGCGCGCGAAATCCGCGAAATCCCGTTGAAAAATGGGATAATCGCGATCCACCTCGTAGCGGGCGAAACCGACGCCGCCGCCCGCGGTCTCGGTGTCCTCCCGCAACAGTTCCGCGGCGCGCAGCACGACCTTGCGCATGAAAGCCGAGCAGCAAACCCCCAAGCGGCTCCTCTCCCGCTCGTTGGCGCGTACGGGCACGGGCACGTCCCGCAAAAATTCGCATTGGTCGTCGTACTGAAACAGTACGAGTACCAGGCAACCGTCGAGCGTGGCCAGACGAAACTCTGACCACGGTCGATCCTCCCGCGCGCTAGGGTCGCTGCTCGACGCTTCCCCCACCCCCCTTGTGTCGCCGCTATTCGTGCCGCCGCCGCCGCCGCCGCAGCGCGCTCGCCGCCGATAAACAGGGGCCGCTTTGACAGGTAGCGCGTCAGCTTAACATTTCGGCACCTTGAGATTGAGAACGGTCTCGTGTACAACGTACACCCCGTCTCGCACTCGAAGAGCTCCAATGAAGCCGCGCAAATTAGTAGCGAGTCCACGTCCTCCTGTATGCTGACGCCATCTCGATAATTTTCGAGAGGCCGCGTATCGAGAGCGTCGATAGTCGCTCTCGCCTCCTCCTCCTCCAACGAGGGCAGCGCCCTCCTCTCGCCCGACAAAGAAATTGTTTGAGAATGAGACATTTTGGCAGGTAATATGTTTCTTCCGGTTCGCCCATCATGGGAGCCCTACCGCGGTAGGGCTACTATCCCCGGGAAAGAAAAACCCTAACGATAGGTACCGAAACCGAGAAGCGGCTTATCGGGTGGTCAACCCCTATCGGCACCGAGTGACTCTAGTAAAAAGTGTTACGGGATAGGCCCGCGCCATAAATGATGCAAAAGGTTTTACGTCACCCCTATCGAGTGGACGCCCCCGATCCGAGCGGGAAGCTGATCCAAACCTCGGGCTAGACGGTGCCAGGATTTGCCCTACCTGGCTCCGGGTATGAGGAAATACTGACCGGGTAATCCTCCACACATGCGCCCGGTGTACTCGCTTCAACTCCCAAATAGGCTCCGTACAGCAAAGGCATGAGCGGTTCTTCCACGTTGAACATGTGGTTTCACGCGACTGAACGCTTATTACTCCCACAGAGGTCAGGTACTAACATCATGCCCCGCCACGGTCGAGGGGTTTACTACTCCCCTCTTGGTTAGTCTTTGGGAAATATCCACGAGCAACCGACCGCATCTCACGCATACGACACATCCATTCATCTTGTTCCCTCGACGAAGGAACGGTGCGCTCTTGGAGACCCTTCCACCCGGTCGTTCACCCAACTGAACCGAAGTCCGTGTGGGTGTTCCTTTTAGGCTTCAGCACCTAGCCCTCTCACCACGACAAGATGGCACACCACGAGAGGGATGATGTAGTATTTTATCAAATCCCAGACAGATTGATAATAAAAATAATTCCGTAGATAAAAATTAATAAAACCTTAAACATAAATCTTCACTTTACTGAAAGTATGAAATAAATTTAAAATATATAAAAACTATAACAATGATCGATATCATAATTTCAACAATAAAACAATAATTTCTTAAATAAAAGATATATTTCTTTATAACCTCAAGTTGCACAAAATCTTGCACTAGGATCGACTAAATGTACTAAATTTGTAAAATAAATCATTGCTAAACGCGCGTAGTCCAGATATTACCGATAAAAAATTTATGTGTTTATAGGTCAAATATGTTTCACCGATAGATAAAAAAAGTAAAGACGCAGTTGTTTGAATTATTTTCATTAGATGCCACGTTTTAAAAAAAAAAAAATATTCCTATACAAAATATCGTTGGAATGGCAAGTGCTAACGCTTCAGTTATGACCGGTTGTAATAATACTTTTTTTTGTCGCGTTTAAAAATCTAAATATCCGGTGTAGTATTATTAAATTGTATTTGCCATTCGTCCGAGATTGTGACTAGAAAAGCTTTTGAAAAATAGCAATAAAATTGTGAATATTTAATTATAAGTGTTGCTAATTATGTTTCAAATTAAAAAAAATTATACAAGACTTCTTGATAATTGGAATGTTGTTAAAAGTTATTTTCTTTTGGCTACTATAGAAGACAAATCTCAGTAGGCAGAGTCTATTTTAATACTATTAAATGATAATTAAAATAAAGCATATTTGTTATTTCAGTCGCGTAAAATTATAATTCACAAGTTTAACAGTTTTACGATTCAACAATTCCAGAGGCTTTAAAGCACATCGATACTTTAAACGTAAATGATGAGACAAATATAAAACATGTGACAGATATATACATATATATATATATGTTACTTGAATTTAAAATTTTTTTGCTAACTGAACCTTTGAAATTAATTCAAGAAATAATATTTAAATGTTAAGATTTTTAAAAAACATCAGTTTTGCTTCGTATGACGAAGGTAGGAATAAAATTGAAGACTTATAACCTATTGCTACGCGTTTAAGAAATATAGATAATAAAAAATTAGCAATAGAATGGAGAATTATACCTACATTTTTTTGTGATTCAGGAAAAAGAAATTAGTTTCTTTAGAAGTAGATGACATGTGTATAAAAATATTAGATTATAAAGATATTTACTAGGAAAAGATGTTGAAAAATTAAAACTCGTTGGTCGAATCTGTACTTTCTTCTCCTCTTTCAAATGCCGAATCATAACGAATATTTCGAATAGTAACAGACGTAAAAGAATTAAGAGAAAAATTCTTAATCCGATAGTAAGATTTCCTCAATTTGCATTGTTAGATCTAGTTTCGAAGCAGAAAATATTAATCGCGTAAATTTCAAAGTTGAGAATAGGCATCTAGAATTGCACAAATCACAATATTTGCTGTAATATAGTTGCTTTTAATATTATATACTATTATATTTTATTTATTTTTTTCAAAAATATATTATCATTTCTCTCAGTTTTAGGTTTATTGTTCTTTTGTTATTTTGTTGTTTCTTTATTATATTACGCGAGAATTTTTATTACATGTTGTACCATAATAAAATATCTAAATATAATTTATGAAAATGTTTCATAATAATTAAAATTGTATTAATATAATGTTTATTAATTTGATAGAAATTTATTTTATAATAAGATATAATATTTAATGTTATATTTCATTTGTTACAAAAAGATGTAATTTTTGTTTTACGGATACCGATAAGGTTTTTGGCATTTTTTCTTATCCTTGCGACAAATGTTGGTATATTTACAAATTCTGCAAAATGATTAACTTATTTTATTCACAATAAAATGTCCTTAATAATAATTTTAATACCCTTGTCTTTTTTTATTTACGAGATATATAAATATTTTATTTGTACTAATTGTTTAGTAATGTATTTTTTGAATTTCAATATATGTATATTTGTGAAAATATATTTTATTAAGGGTGACACTGCACCTTTTATTTCTGCAGTTATTACTATCTCGCGCATGCGCGAAAAAAGCGGACCGCCCGAGAGCACTGATCGCGATACGTCACCCTAAAGTGACACAATCACCACCCCTGCCCAACCCCAAATTCCACCCCAAATTCCACTCCAAAAACCCCCCTCGAAAAAACCCTCAACGGCAGGGAAAAAAGTAAACCTACCCTAACGGCGCCGAGTCGCCGGGCGATTGAAGTCAAGGCCGCCAACCCCTTCCAGCGTGACGGGCCGTCGCCCGAAGGCAAAGGCCCTTAGGGAGTCGCTGACCTCCCCTTATTCTCCCAAGAGAGAACGGTGTGCTCTTGGAGACCCTTCCACCCGGTGGTTCACCCAACTCAACAAAAGTCCGTGTGCGTGTTCCTTTGGGCTTGTGTTCCTTTGGGCTTCTGGGCCTAGCCCTCTCACCACGACAAGGTGGCACACCACGAGAGGGATAATGCGAGGATAGATAAAAAAAAGGGTGTGAGCGAAGAGAGATATAGAAAGAGTGAAATTTGCGACTAATTCACAATGACCAACTTGTTATATCCGAAGAATATTTGTATAAATAAAATTACTCACAAAACATTAATATTATTATAAATATTAGGCTCTGTTATAAAATAAATTGAGAATAACGGGCTAAATAAGAGCCAAGGCGCTGTTAGGGGTGCGCAAATAATTCTTTTTTCTTTTGGTTATTGTAACAAAAAACCTTTTATTCAGAACGTACGTTTCGGTCCTCCTATCGGACCATCATCAGCGGTGTCAATAATTAACTGTCAATAAACAGAGAAATGATATGAAATAATATTACAAAAAATGTAGTTATACAAAATAGTCGTTGACGGTTAAAATCTAGTGGAGCGTGGATAATTAGTTTTTTATCGGTGTTTGTGTTGCGGATTCTAATTTTGTCATAGAAATTGATTTACGTACATGAAATGTTCGTGCGTTTGTTTCTCCGTGGTCATCACGGACCTCACCATTTGTTAAACGAAATAATTCCTCTCCCGGTTCCAGTCGTGAAAGAAAAATTACCGTGGTTCTTAAGGGTTGTCGCCATTTTGACTGTAACTTTATATGAGAATTAATTGCTCGAATTTGATTGTTGATTAAATCGATATAATGGTGGAGAGGTGTCTTACTTCGTCGAGCGGTGACAGGACCGTGAGCCGTGGAAGACGATACACAACTGTCGGTTAACATGTGTCGAAATTTAGACGTCGCGTGACATTGTGCGTGCGTGTATAAACAATATGGAATATCGAGGTGATTGTTTTATCGATCGAATGACGTAATCTGGCGCGCGATAGTTTTAAATTTTTGGCATTCTTTCTACTGTCGTGAGATAAGCCAGATGCATACTTTCAGTATCGGTTTGTAGATTGAGGCTGTTTTTTTGCCTCTTTATAAATATCATCTCCGACATCAAACGTTTTCTATAAGTATTTTCCTCATCCAGAATTTCCACCTCATCCCATGCGAACTCGTGACCATTTAGTCTGTGATCCGCGATGACAGAGTGCTGTGACGTTCTTTTATTAATGTGATTGCGATGCTCTGTGATGCGAGTTTTAAGTAGCCTGCCTGTTTGGCCTACGTACGAGGCATCACAATCTTTGCATGATATTTTATATACTAAGTTGTTGTGTAATTCTTTTGGTAAGGTATCTTTTTGTACGCGAATGTACTTCCTTAATTTATTCAAGCTAGTATAGAACAGCTTTGCTTGTATATCACGAATCACAGGTCCAAACTGCTCCGAAATTGTCGGTATGTACGGGATGTTGAAGTAATTAAATTTAATCAAGTTGTTTATGTCAAAGTAATTCGTAATGCCCGAGTTTTCGTTGTTCTTATTATGTAATGAAATTAATTTTTTGAGTCTTTCATTTAATGTCTCAAATGTGAATTTTATCGGGTAGCCATTAAGAGTGTCGTGTTAATTACGAACTCCAGTTTTTTTTGGTGAAAATCTGGATGCGAAAGACGGAATGCTCTATCTATGAGGCCGATGACAGTGCCTTTTTTGTGGCAGAGAGGGTGTCGAGACTCGAAATGTATATATCTTCCTGAAAACGTTGGTTTGTGGTACCAGTCAAAGTTAATTACGTTGTTTCTAATAATTAGGGTAACATCAAGGAAATTAATATGGCTGTCCTCACCCTCCTCCATGGTAAATTGTAGTCGATTGTGTAATGAATTAGAAGTTTGTAATATATTGTTACACATGGAGAAAGGCGCGGCCAACAAAATGTCATCCACGTATCTATAAAAAAATGGGAGGTTTACTGGGAGAATCTCGAACGCCCTCGTCTCCAGATCTTGTAGGGTGATGTCGGCGATGACTGGAGAGAGCGGGGAGCCCATAGGTGTGCCGAACGTCTGTTGATAGCAGACGTTGTCGAAAGTGAAATAAGTAGAATCTAAGACAAACCGGACTGCCGATAAGAACTCGTCTCGTGGTATGGTACACTATTGTTCTATGGAGCTCCATCTTTTTGTTACGCTCTCCAAGGCTAGATCTATCGGTACGTTGGTGAACAATGAAACCACGTCTAGTGATAGCAGCTTATGGTTATCCGGAAAATGCTTATTTTTTAATTTTTCGACGAGTTGGAAGCTATTGTCGATTCTGCTGTTGGCTGTTGGTACGGAGTTGTTTATGACGTTGTGTAAAAAAGTGGCTATTTCGTATAGCGGGCTATTTTTTGATGACAAGCAAAGCTGTCCTATAC
>CAXASD010000073.1:0-12404 GCA_963971435.1 Lasius platythorax | reverse complement strand
GTGGGAGAAGCAATTAGCGAAAAGAAGAAGTAAGAAGGGGAGGCCGATGGGAGGAATGGTGGTGGGGGTTAGGGAAGAGTTGACAGATATAAAGGTAAAGGAGATAGAAGAGAGAGAGGAAGGGGTGATGGTGGTTAATGTGAGGGTGGGGGAAGAGAGTTGGAGGATAGTGGGGGTGTATATCAATGGAGACATGGAGGGTAAATTGGAAGTGATGAAGGAGTGGTTGGAGGGGCAAGAAGAGAACGTATGGACAATGATAGGGGGGGACTTTAACGCGAGGGTAGGGTTATGGGGGGGGAGAAGAGGGGGAGATTGGAAAAAGAAGGTCGAAGGATGGAAAAATAAATGGTGAGGGAAAGAAGCTGACTGAGGAGCTGGAGAGGACGGGGTGGGGGATTCTAAACGGAAGTGTGGAAGGGGATAAGGAGGGGGAGTTTACGTACACGGGGGGGAGGGGGGAATCGGTTATTGATTATATAATAGGAGAGGAAAGGGTGAAGGAAAGGGTGGTGAGGATGGAGGTAGGTGATTCTGTAGAGTCGGATCACCATCCTTTGGTGATATGGATAAGAAGGAAGGGCATGGGGTGGAGGAGATCAGGTGTGAGGAAGGGAAAACGGGGAAGGGGAAAATGGACGCAGAGGGGAGGAGAAAGAATCAGGGAGACTGAAGGCTGGGATGGAGAGGAAGATAGGGAAATAAATGAGGAGCTAGGACTAAGGATAAAACAGATTAGTGAGAAGTTAAAAGAAGGAGAAAAAGAAAGTACAGAGGCAAAAAGGAGAGGATGGTGGGATGAGGAATGCGAGGACAAAAGGAAGGAGGTGTGGAAGGTGCTAAGGAAATGGAGAAAGGAGGGAGGGAGTGGAGAAGAATACAGGAAGTTAAGGGGTGAATATAAGCGGCTGTGTAAGAGGAGGAAAATGGAAGGTGGTTGAGGGAAGCTCAGGAGGCAAGGACAGAGGGAGAGGTATGGCAGATAGTGAACAGAGAGAGGAAATGCTGGAAAGGGATAAATGAAATGATAAAGATGGAAGAATGGAAGGGGCACTTCATGAGGTTGCTAGGGGGGGTGGAGGGTAAGGTAGTAAGAGGAGGGGAGAAAAGGATTTTGGGGAAAGAGGAGGGTGAAATAAGTAGGGGAGAAATAAAGAGAGTAATAGAAAGGTTAAAGAAAGGAAAGGCGTCAGGAGCGGATGGGGTCCCGAATGAAGTGTGGAAACTTGGAGGGGAAAGGATAGAGGAGTGGGCATGGAGATTCTGCAATAGAGTATGGAGGGGGGAAGGGTGGCCGGAGCAGTGGAAGGATGGGGTGATTGTTCCGCTGGTGAAAAAGGGAGGGGGAGAGAGAGTGGAGGAATACAGGGGGGTGACATTGATGCCAACTCTATATAAGGTGTACGTGGGAGTCCTGACGGAGAGGTTAAAAGAGGAGATGGAGGAGAAGGCGATGCTTCCACCGGGTCAGACGGGGTTTAGGAAAGGGATGGGGGTTATGGATAATGTGTATGTGTTAAACTTTTTGGTGAATAGGCAATTAGGAAGGAGAGGGGGGCTGGTGGTGGCGACATTTGTGGACCTGAAGGCTGCGTTTGACTCAGTGGACAGAGAGATGTTGGGGAGGGCGATGAGGGAAAGGGGAGTAAGGGAAGGGTTAAGGTGCAGGATTGAGGAAGTATATAGAGAGACAAGGAGTAGGGTGAGAGTAGGGGAGGAAATGGGGGAGAGTTTTTGGACGGCAAGAGGTGTGAGGCAGGGATGTCCGATGAGCCCACATCTGTTTAATCTGTTGATAGCAGATGTGGAGGAGGTCCTGAGGAGGGGAGGATGGGGGGGATAAAGTTAGGGGAGGAGAAGGTGTATTGCCTAGCGTATGCAGACGATATGGTGCTCCTAGCGGAAGATGAAGAAGGGATGGTACATATGATGGGGAAGTTGGAGGGATATCTAGAGGAGAAAAGGCTGGAGGTTAACGTGGAGAAGACTAAGGTGATGAGGTTTAGGAGAGGAGGGGGAAGGTTGAAGAAGGTGGTTTGGTGGTGGAAAGGGAAAAAGGTGGAAGAGGTGAAGGAGTTCACGTATTTAGGATACAAGTTGCAACGGAATGGAGGGCAGGAAGCACACGTTAAGGAGAGAGTTAGGAAGGCAGGTGCGGTAATAAGGCAGGTATGGGGAATAGGGAAGAGGAGGTTTGCGGAGAATTGGGAAAGAAGGATATGGTTATGTGAAAGGTTAGTAGGAACAGTGATGGAATATGGTGCAGAGATATGGGGGTGGTTAGAACGGAGGGAAATGGAAGCGATGCAGGAGAGGTGGATTAAATGGAAGCTGGGGGTGGATTGGTGTACGCCGGGGTATATGGTAAGGGAAGAGATAGGGAAGGATAAATTCCGTTTGGCGGCAGGGAAGAGAGCGGTGGGTTTTGAGAAGAAATTAGAGGAAGGAAAAGGAGGAATATGGGCGAGAAAGTGTTTCTGGGAGATTAAAAGGAGGGTGAGAGAGGGAAGGGAGTTGAAAGGCTGGGAGGAAGAGAGGAAGAAATTCTTCGAGATTAAGGGTAGGAAGGCAGAGGAGTTGGAAGAGAGAAGGGAAAGAGGGGAGGGAATATATGAAGGTTTGGAACAAAAGGATAGAGAGTTACAGAAGGAGGATAGATGGGGAAGGATTAGGGATTCGAGGTATAACAGGTGGTATGGGGAGGTTAAGGGAGAAGGGGTGCCGAAGTACCTAAAGAAGGGTTGGGGGGAAAGTAGATGGAGGAGGGTAGCCAGGTTTAGGTTAGGAAACGAAATGAGGGATGCGAGATATTGGGAAGTGGAGGAAAAGAAGTTATGCAGAGTCTGCGGGGGGGGAGTAGAATCATGGGAACATGTGTTGGAGGAATGCAGAGATAGAGAAGAGGGAGGATGCTGGTGGGAAAGAATGAGGGAGATTCTGGGACAGGAGGGGGAGGGAGAGTGGTGGATGAGAGGTCTGGAGAAGGAAAGAGGGGTGGAGGAGGAGAAGGAAGGAAGACGGAATGTGGAGGAGGGAAGGGAAAGGTGTGAAACGGATGAGGTTGAATGTGGAGTGAGTGGAATGTGTGGTGGAACTGGAAGCCGTAGGGCATAAGAGCGGTTACTCTCTCTCTCTCTTGCGAATTAATTTTAAGTTAGAAGTAAGTAGTTTTAAGGTAGATTTAAGATAACGAATAAGGTAGTATTTAATCTAGGATAAGGTATTTTGTAAATAGATTTAAGTTAAAAGGTGTGCTGTAACTGGAAGCCGAAACCCCAAGGGGACGGAATAAATACATACATACATACATACAATAATTAAAAATTAAAAATTGCAATTCTGAATTTATTTTACTTACACATAATTACTTTGCATAATTGTAAGTTTGAGAAGATATTTTTCTTCTTTGCTCCGTACCAACTGTATTTCATTGCCAACTGGTTTGTAAAAATCTGCCTCATAAGTCGAATGCACGAAGTTTTCGTATCTTGGCATACAATTCGGGCCAATTGTTTAATCTAAAATATAATTACATTGTTAATATCAGTTGGATGTTTTGCCTAGTGTCATTTATTGACTTACAAGGGAACGGTCGGAAGTGTCCCTCACCGATTTTAATGAGCCTTGAATATGTTGTAGAGCATTGAAAAATATTAGACCCGTATTTTTTTTAGCGGCGTATCTCGACGTTTAGGGGGTAAAACACCCCCTTGAAAAAAAACGGTTTTTTAATTTCTGAGCTAATATCGTCGAAACGGTAAAAAATATTAAAATATGTTTCAAGTAAAAGTTTTATGGTTTTTAATGTTCTTTAAAACAGTACAAAGAAATTTTTCAAAAATTTCAAATTTTTCGAAGTTCGCCCCCCTCCATAATTTTTGAACATTTTAAAATTTATTTTATAAAAATTCTGAAAGCTTATTTAATTCCAAATCCAACCGTATATAAGAAAGTTGTATTACGACAACGCATTTTTGAGAAATAAGCTAGAAATACCACTATACACGCTCCATTCCTATCTGCCAGACGCTCGCTACTCGTGATGACCGTCTTTCCTTCGTAATCTCAGAAAGAATGAAATATCGATACAAAATTTATATATATTGTATTTAATAATTAAATTTATAACAATTTATTTATTTATAAATATAAAAATTTATAAAAAGTTATTAAAATTTATATATTAAAATCTTTTATATATTAAAATATTATAGAACAATTGTGTGACAATAAATAATTTACATATATATAAATTGAGAATGAGAAAATGTATTTCAAGTAAAATAAAAGTAGAGCCAATCGAGGAAAATCAACAGAAAACACTTCTTTAATTCGATGTTTAAAGTTGAGAGGTTTAAGGTCAGAGAATAAATAAACAGTTTATACGCAGCTGCACTATCTATGATTTATCTATGATTTTTATGGTATTGGCGCATTAACATTAGTTTATTTATAATTACGTTAAACTTTAAATAATATATTAATCTATTTAAACTTTAAATAATATATTAGTCTATTTAAATAATATAATAATAAATATATTTTTATATCTTTTTAAGATTATGTTACACTCGATAAGATACCTGTATCTGAAAATTGTTCTTTTTTCATTACAATAATCAAAAATATATTTTAACAATTAAGGATTGATTCTGCTTTATATATAAATATAATATTTATTTTTAAAGGAAAGGAAAAATAAAACATTTCTTTTACGATCATCATTTTTGTAATCAATATGAACCATAAATATAAAGTTCACATTACTTATATTAACTTTTCTGATATTTTATACATGATACCTTTGGTGTGGGATTTCATAATGTACGATGTATTTCACGTATACTTATACAAAATACATACCATATAATGAATTAAAGCACTTATTAAAGCATTTTGTATTATATTTATTTATTTTTCCTTTCCTTTAAAAATAAATATTATATTTATATATAAAGCAGAATCAATCCTTAATTGTTAAAATATATTTTTAATTATTGTAATGAAAAAAGAACAATTTTCAGATACAGGTATCTTATCGAGTGTAACATAATCTTAAAATGATATAAAAATATATTTATTATTATATTATTTAAATAGATTAATATATTATTTAAAGTTTAAATAGATTAATATATTATTTAAAGTTTAACGTAATTATAAATAAACTAATGTTAATGCGCCAATACCATAAAAATCATAGATAAATTATAGATAGTGCAGCTGCGTATAAACTGTTTATTTATTCTCTGACCTTAAACCTCTCAACTTTAAACATCGAGTTAAAGAAGTGTTTTCTGTTGATTTTCCTCGATTGGCTCTACTTTTATTTTACTTGAAATACATTTTCTCATTCTCAATTTATATATATGTAAATTATTTATTGTCACACAATTGTTCTATAATATTTTAATATATAAAAGATTTTAATATATAAGTTTTAATAACTTTTTATAAATTTTTATATTTATAAATAAATAAATTGTTATAAATTTAATTATTAAATACAATATATATAAATTTTGTATCGATATTTCATTCTTTCTGAGATTACGAAGGAAAGACGGTCATCACGAGTAGCGAGCGTCTGGCAGATAGGAATGGAGCGTGTATAGTGGTATTTCTAGCTTATTTCTCAAAAATGCGTTGTCGGAATACAACTTTCTTATATACGGTTGGATTTGGAATTAAATAAGCTTTCAGAATTTTTATAAAATAAATTTTAAAATGTTCAAAAATTATGGAGAGAGGGAACTTCGAAAAATTTGAAATTTTTGAAAAATTTCTTTGTACTGTTTTAAAGAACATTAAAAACCATAAAACTTTTACTTGAAACATTTTTTAATATTTTTTACCGTTTCGACGATATTGGCTCAGAAATTAAAAAACCGTTTTTTTTTCAAGGGGGTGTTTTACCCCCTAAACGTCGAGATATGCCGCTAAAAAAAATAGGGGTCTAATATTTTTCAATGCTCTGCAACATATTCAAGGCTCATTAAAGTCGGTGAGGGACACTTTTGACCGTTCCCTTGTTAGTTTTACTTTAAAAAGGTTTCTAATGATGCTATAATGAAAATATACTTTGATGAAAACTTGAGAAATGCAATAGAAAATTATTATGGAAGAAAACTTTAAATACAAATAAACTTTTACATAAGATAATGTTAATATGTTAATCTTAAAGTAATATACGACTTTAGAATATTTGTAATAAAATTATCTTGTACATTAATATTCATCTATCTATAATATATATTATTTGTTTTAACGTTGTAAACGTTTACATTCACTATATTATCCAGTTTTTTTATAATATTATTGAATTACAATTATTTTCATAAACTTTTTCTATGTAGAACATCAGAGATATACCTGAAATTATTCTATATTTAAAATTATTTTATAAAACAGAGATATAACTTACCATATGTTTTCTATAAGTTGAGTCGTTGTTTAATTTTGCTTCCACCGCTTCAAGTTCATTTTCATTTTTGAGTTGTAGATTTTGGAAAATGTCTTCTTTTTCTTCTGAATCCAAAGTATCAACTGACTGTTTCTGTACACTAGCCTTTTGATATCTTTGGATTATATTCATTTTCATCTCCAAGGTTATCAGTTTTCCAATAACAAATCGGCGAAAATTTTCAGTTTCTGTAAATCAATGAAAATATTGTAGTTATGCTTATATAGATAAAATGCGAATTTTACACAATTATATAATAAAAATTCACAATAAAAAGAAAATGTGACAATACTAGACAATATTACGCAAAAATGAATATTATATATCAAAAGTATATGTTCGCAATTGCGCCAAAAATGAAAAAGGAGCGTTCAAATTCTTGCGCGGATTAAGGCAAATGACGCGCAAACGCTCAAGCTGCCGCTAGCAGACAACGCGTGCGCATAAGTCGTGCGCGAGCCTGTTCATTTATCGCTTGACGCCACGACAATGCAGCATCCAATAGTCTGCGCCCACGCACACAATTTCGAGGAAACAGGACGCGCTAATTCGCCGAATCCTTGCTCTGATTTCTGAAAGGATCTCTTTGCGCATCACGCGATTACAAATACGTAATTTCCTCAAGAAGTACCTTCCAGAAAACTGAGAGTGGATAAAGCTGAGGCGAGGAGTAGCGGGCAGCCCAGTCCTTCGGAATCCATGCACGACACTGCGGCAAACTAAAATTAAAATTAACACGTGTCAATTGAATAGAAGTAATAGGATTTAAGACGAGAAATTTAAAGGGAATTTCATTTGATTTGGTGTTTGTAAATAATTAAAATTGTTCGAAATAAATTATATTCACGTGCAATTGGTTTATTTAACAACGATCGTTCGCCTTAAATCCAAAAATTCCTAAACGACGTGAACATTTGGTCCTTCGAGCCGGATCGTCTCCCGTGCTTCGGGAACGGTGGAAATCCAGTGCAATCTTCACGTACAGATATCAGAGTGTTGTGTCGCTCCGTGCTATACCGGGGTGCCGTCTGAAACATGCAAGCTAAATTTGAAGATCTCATCTTCGAACAAGGAGAATTGCACGGACGCATCGCTCGCGCAGTGGAGAACCTGAAGAAAATGGGTCAAGCCAATATCACATTAGGGGCTGTACAATAATGAATAGCCAACCTCGACAAGAATTGGGAGAAATTCGAGGAGCAGCACAAGGAGCTGCGGACAGAACACCGAGAAGCTCTCAAAAAACATGAGTATGCGAAAAACGATTACCAAGCAGCGGTAGAGGAAGAGTATCTCGTCCAAAAGGGTCTCCTTCTAGATATCGCAGCTCGTCTCGAAAGGAAGAGCAATGCCAGCAACACAGCATCCGATGACAAGGTCGACTCATCTCCAGCGCGGAGTACTCTGCCACGAATACAGTTGCCGCACTTCGCCGGGAGATTCGAAGAATGGCCGTCCTTCAAGGACCTCTTCCAGTCCATAGTAGAGAAGGAGTCGCACCTCAGTGATGTTGAGCGGCTGCATTACCTCAAGGTATGTTTAAAGGGAGAAGCAGAAAATTTGGTTAAAAACTTGCAAACCACCGCAGAAAACTACTCGCGAGCATGGACAACTCTTTGCAATCATTATGAGAATAAAAGACTACTAGTTCGTTCGTGTCTTTGCAAATTTACCTCACTAGCAAAAATGAAATCGGAGTCCGCGTCCGAGTTACGTAAAGTCTTCCACGGCGTCGCATCGACCGTGAACGCGCTCGAGAGTATCGGCCGTCCGATCACTAATTGTGAAGATCTGTTCGTCCATTTGTGCGCGGAACTGCTCGATTCCCGCACACGTCGCGAATGGGAGCACTCAGTCGAATGCACAATGAATCCGTCAGCTTACGACACGCTGCGCCAATTTCTGGAGCACCGCATGCACACTCTAGAAATAATACAAGCATCAAAGAGCGATTCAAATATGGGTAAGTCAAGTGACAGCTCAACACGCGCCGCACGCACACACCACGCACAGAAGAAGGATTCCAACGCAGGACGGTGTGCCGCCTGCAAGAAAAATCACTTCTTGATGTTCTGCGACAAGTACCGGAGCAAGGCGCCGCAAGAACGGAAACAGCTTGTGGAGTCGAATCATCTGTGCATTAATTGCCTAGGAAAACACAAGGTTAGTGATTGCTCCTCCAAGCGAACATGCTCTGTGTGTGCAGAATTACATCACACGTCGCTGCATGACGCCATGCGCAAGGCTCCTACAGAGCAGACATTAGCAACCTCCTCGCTCGTGGCGCACAACGCGACGTACAAGCGAGTAACGGTCCTTCTCGCCACCGCGCGGGTTCGGGTAGCAGACCGATTCGGGACCTTATATTCCGCGCGCGCTTTAGTAGATCAAGGATCGGAAACAACGATGATCAAGGAGAATCTCGCTCAAAAACTTAGACTCTCGCGCACACATGCCTTAGTCGCAATATACGGCGTTGGTGGGCAACAAACAAGCGTCGCGAAAGGTCGTGTTTCACTAAAGGTGTCGGCACGGCCAAGCAACGAAACCGTTACAGTGCCCGCGCTCGTACTTCCACGACTTACGACGTACGCGAATACCTCCGAAGCATCCGTGCAGAACTGGCCTCACATCTCCGGGCTCGATCTGGCCGACCCAGAATTCGCATCCACGGATGCCATCGACGTGCTTCTCGGTGCAGACGTGTACGCTCACATCCTGTGCGACGGGGTGCGGAGAGGAAAGCCGGGTGAACCTATAGCACAGAGGACAAGTTTCGGATGGATCTTGTCAGGACAGATGAGATCCTCAATCAATGAGGGAACGGTGGTTACTCACCAGTGTACGATTGGTGAGTCACTTTCAACGTTGGTACGCAGCTTCTGGGAGCAGGAGGAGCTTCCTACAATTCCGGAACCTCTCACTCAGCAGGAGCAAAAGTGCGAGGATCTTTACCAGCGCACGCACAGAAGAACGGCTGAAGGGCGATACATTGTTCGCCTTCCCTTTTCTTCACCTACACCAGATCTACGAGGAACTCGCTCAGCGGCCATTCGAGCCCTCGTAAGGATGGAAGATCGATTCCGAAAAGACCAAGAATTTGCAGCACAATATCAAGAATTCATGGTTACATACGAAGAACTCAAGCATATGTCAGAAGTTCAACCTTGCATTCGGTCATCCTCAAGGATCTGCTACTTACCGCACCACGGAGTCTTCAAGGAATCCAGCACCACTACCAAGCTCAGAGTGGTCTTCAATGAGTCCTGGACAACCGCAGGAAGATCTCTCAACGACCATCTCCTCGTAGGGAAGAACCTCTTGCCGACACTGACGGATGTGCTTCTCCGTTGGCGTCGCCATCGCTTTGTCATGGCCACTGACATCGAAAAGATGTACAGGCAGATTCTAATCCATCCAGATGATAGAGACCTGCAGAGAATCGTATGGAGAAACAACAGCTGCAACGAAATCTCCGATTACACGCTGAACACTGTTATCTACGGCCTAGCTTGTACTCCATTCCTAGCCGTGCGCACGTTGCAGCAGCTTGCACAAAACGAAGGCAGCAACTTTCCAAAAGGGTCTGCAGCTCTACTCCGGGATGCATATGTCGATGACATTCTTACAGGCGCTGACACCTTAGAAGAAGCCCGTGAGTTAAGACTTCAACTACATCAATTGTGCAAGGCGGGCGGTTTCCCGCTGAAAAAATGGGCAGCAAATGACGAGGCCATTTTGAGGGATTTACCTATAACGGATCTGGCACTGCGCGATGCCAAGGCATGGACATCTCAAGAACCGAGCCACTCCATGCTGGGACTGCGCTGGAATCCACTCCAGGACTTCTTTAGCTTCGCCGTGAAGCCCTCAGCAAAAGGAAACGCCACCAAACGCTCACTCCTGTCACAAACGGCACAGTTATTCGATCCTCTGGGCTGGCTGACGCCAGTGATCATACGAGCAAAGATTGCCATCCAATCTGCTTGGTTGACCGGCCTCGACTGGGACTCACCACTACCGGAGTGCCAGGTAACACAGTGGCAGAAGCTTATGGACGAATTGCCGCTTCTCTCCCACATCAAGATTCCAAGGGCACTTAATAAGGGATCCGCACCATCAGAGCAAGAGTTGCATGGATTCGCCGATGCCTCAGAAAGGGCGTATGCAGCAGTACTCTACATAAAAAACAAAATCAATCAAAATACTTCACTAGTAATGGCAAAGAGTAAGGTAGCCCCGATCAAGCAAGTATCACTTCCTCGTTTGGAGCTGTGCGCTGCATTACTACTAGCAAGACTGGTGAAGTACGCCACCAACGTACTGGATCTGAAAGAGACGCAGAAGTTCCTGTGGACAGATTCAACGGTGACATTGCATTGGATACAAGGACATCCTAGTAAATGGAAGACTCACGTGGCCAACCGGGTCGCAGAAATTCAACTCCTCACTCCGGAAGCACGATGGAGCCATTTGCCCGGACGTGACAATCCGGCAGATTGCGCATTAAGAGGTCTGTCGCCCGGAGAGTTACTGCAATACAAACTGTGGTGGGATGGACCAGCGCTGCTTCATGAAAGGCAACCATCAGGAGGAACGACATCCAGCGAGCCCCCCACTGAGTGCTCAATGGAACAGCGAGCACATGCCATGACTAACACCACGCCAGGAACCACGGAGGAACACCCACTACTAAAAACATTTTCAGATTTACACAAACTGTTGCGGGTAACTGCATGGTGCAGAAGATGGTTACTCACAGCCCGTGCCAGCAGGACACGGAAGCACTCCAGAAACGAGAATCGTTGCTTCACACCACTCACAGTAACAGAACTGGAAGAAGCGGAAAAACTGTGGATCCGCCAAGTGCAAGCTGTCAATTACAAGGGAGAATTAGCTTGCGTCACTTCCAAAACACCACTCAACAAAAAAGTTCACTCACGTCCTTAAATCCCTTCCTCGATCAAGAGGGAGTTCTGAGAGTCGGTGGCAGACTCAAGCACTCACTCCTCTCCTTTGAAGAAAAGCATCCAGCGATTTTACCACCTAACTCGACACTAACACTCCTGATTATCCAGGCCTGTCACAGGAAAACACTACACGGAGGCGCGCAGTTGACACTGAGCTTAGTGCGGCACAAATTCTAGATCCCACGAGGCAGGAGCTTAGTGAAAAGCTGCATACATCGCTGCATCACATGTGTGCGATGCAGTGATGCCAGTTTCGAGACGCTGCAGCCGTACAGCGTGGAGGGGCTAGGA
Organism: Lasius platythorax; assembly: GCA_963971435.1. NCBI lineage: Eukaryota > Metazoa > Arthropoda > Insecta > Hymenoptera > Formicidae > Lasius > Lasius platythorax. The sequence continues at coordinate 680 of CAXASD010000073.1, read as the reverse complement.
GCGCACACAAGGAAGGAGCCGTGTACGTGTGCGCTCGGCGTTCGGCCAGCTTCGGGCAGTAGAAGAGAACAGATATACAATTCTCTGCCTCTTTCTTTCCTAAACTATAGCTATAGCTATGACGCGTCTACAGCCTCAAGATTTCGAGAGAATCATATATGCTTTAGCGGCTTGGCTCGTTTATTAGATCTCGCGTGTCTCGTACTATTTCGATTTTAAAATAAAAACGTAAAAATTAGTAATTAGATAAATATTGTAATTTCATTGAAATTTATTTTGCACATAAAAATTGAACTAATGCACATAAAAGATGAACTAATTAAAAAAATAAAGAATAGAAAGAGCATAAATAATAAAAATCTACTCTTGGCTTTTTTATATATGTAAATAAAGAGAAAGTAAGAGAGAGCGAGAGAGGAAGAGGAGACAGAGAGAGAGGGGGGGAGAGAGAGGGGGGAGAGAGAGGGAGAGAGAGGGGGGGAGAGGGGGAGAAAGAGGGGGTGAGAGAGGGGGAGAGGGGGGGGAAGGGAGGGAGGGAGGGAGGGGTAGGGAGAGAGGGGGGAGAGGGAGAGAGGGGGAGGGGGAGAGGGGAGGGAGGGAGGGAGGGAGGGAGGAAGGGAGGGAGGGAGAGAGAGTAATTTTAAATTTATTTATTTAATAATATTTAATAGAAAACTTAT
>CAXASD010000072.1:0-24927 GCA_963971435.1 Lasius platythorax | reverse complement strand
CTAGATAAAAGTTGTAGGAAATATCCCTGGCTATCTGATGGTGACCTTGGCTGTAACTTTGGCCTTGACCTTCAAGGTCATTTGAAGGTCAAATCGATTTTTTTAAATGGAACGCCATATTTTTGACCCCGGAAATGAATAGAGCGGAAAATTTTACGTTCAGATATGACCTTGATCATTTTAAAAATTTGATCTCTGAAGGTCGAGCGATGATCAAGGCAGGATCAAGTACAGGTTGGCCTGATACCTTGAAAGTAGGCGTCGCACAGAAAAATGACCAAGACAAAAGTAGATTATTCGATGGTGACATTGGCTGTGACCTAGACTTTAATCTTTAACCGCCATATTGCATCCGTCATCTTGAATTTTTAAAATATGATTTCAGATTCGTAACCAGCGATCTGAAAAACCCGAAACAGTTTTCAGTCCAAATTCGAAAAAATTAAGAATTTTTTGTCTACCATGTTGGATTTGACCGCCATATTGAATCTGCCATCTTGAATTCGTAACCAGCGATCTCAAAAACCCGAAACAGTTTTCAGTCCAAATTCGAGAAAATTAAGAATTTTAGTCTACCATGTTGGATTTGTCTGCCATCTTAAATTGATTTCAGATTCGAAATCAGCAACTCAAAAAACCCCCAGAAACAAATTTTGGTGTATTTTAGTTAACAATTGTCGTCTACTACTTTTGGCACGAAATTTAGAAAACAGCCTACCACTTAACCGGTTAAATATTGAGTTGTGAGACTGCAGTAATTACATCTCTAAATCGGGTTTATTTTACTTACGCTAATGTGAATATTAGTAGTTCATCAATTTGAATGTTCATCATTGAGTACTCTTCTTGCTTCTGCCATTTCATTATTACTTTCAAGAACTGTGTGTGACTTTCTTCTTTGATAGAGCTGCTTTTTTTCATAGCTCATCTCTGTAATTTTTATATCAGGCGTCTGTATCGCTGTTCATGTTGTTATTTTTTTATTTTTTGCTTGAACGTCTTGGATTTTTCCTACACCTTAAGATAACATGGCTCCTCTCACTGAACGTGAGCGAATACTTATTCTTATGATAAAAGGCTATGGAAATATGACGAGATCTAATAAAGATGTACAGATTTTATTCAACGATACTTTTAGGGTAGAAGGTGAACAGATATCCAAATCGACTGTACAAAGAACAATTGCACGTTTCAATTTGAGTGGAAGTGTAAAGGATCTCCCTAGATCGGGTCGCCCTGTTACAGCAACTAGTCCAGAAAAGCAGCTGGATGTTGCTCTTTCAATTACTGAAGATCGTCACAGTACAATTAGGAAATTAAATCAGCAACATGATATTAGTGTAGGATCTACACATAATATTTTGAAAAAAAAATTAAAGTTCCATCCATACAAAATTAAACTTGTACATGAACTGCTTGAGGATGATCCTGATAGACGCATTCAGTTTTGTGAATTGATGATGGCCCAAATAGATGCTGATGGATATTTATTGAATAGAATTTTATTTTCAGACGAAGCTACGTTTGAACTTAATGGCAATGTCAATAGACATAATTTTAGGTATTGGAGTGATAACAATCCAAGATGGATGTCTGATACTCGCAGTACTCAATATCCTCAAAAATTGAATGTCTGGGCCGGGATTATTAATGACAGAATAGTTGGGCCTTTTTTTATTGACGGAAATCTTACTGCGGTGAAGTACGAAGACATGTTGCGAAATGAAATCATACCGGCGATTCAGGCAATTGTGGGCGATGATTTTCATCAGACGTGGTTTCAGCAAGATGGTGCAGCTCCTCATTATGGCCGAAATGTTCGTGCCTACTTAAACACAGTATTTCCAGCAAGGTGGATAGGGAGAAGAGGAGCTATAGAATGGCCAGCCAGATCTCCTGATCTTACACCGCTTGATTATTTTTTGTGGGGTTACCTCAAAAATAGGGTATATCGAACGAAACCAGCAAACCTCAATGAACTTCAACAGAGAATAATAGATGAAATCATTGCCATTGATGCAGACATGATTCGCCAAGCTATAGCAGGATTTTACAACCGCATAGCGTATTGCCAGACAGCTGGGGGCGAAAACTTTGAACATTTGCTCAAATAAATAACTTCCAATCTTGCAGCAATTGCTTGGCTTCACCCAACCTTGCCTTAACCGGCTGGGATTGATGTCAGTCTTGCCTTCACTGGCCGGGCATCACCCAACCTTGCCTTAACCGGCTGGGATTGATGTCAGTCTTGCCTTCACTGGCCGGGCATCACCCAACCTTGCCTTAACCGGCTGGGATTGATGTCAGTCTTGCCTTCACTGGCCGGGCATCACCCAACCTTGCCTTAACCGGCTGGGATTGATGTCAGTCTTGCCTTCACTGGCCGGGCATCACCCAACCTTGCCTTAACCGGCTGGGATGGAGGCCTTGCCAACTATCAGAGGTCAAATTTTTAAAATGGTCAAGGTCATATCTGAACGTAAAATTTTCCGCTCTATTCATTTCCGGGGTCAAAAATATGGCGTTCCATTTAAAAAAATCGATTTAATTTTCAAATGACCTTGAAGGTCAAGGCCAAAGTTACAGCCAAGGTCACCATCAGATAGCCAGGGATATTTCCTACAACTTTTATCTAGGCCATTTTTCAGTGCGACGCCTACTTTACAAGTTATTCAACCGGTCCGGGACTTTTTGAACACCCTGTATATATATATATATATATATATATATATATACATACCTCTTTATATTCTCTTGTCTTTCCTTCTTCCTCTTTATCCCTTCTTCATTAACTTTATCTCTTCTTTTTTAACTTTATTTACTTTAACAGTTTACTTTGACAGTTATTCACTTTAACAGTTTGACATAAACTGTCAAAGTGTCAAACAACACGAGTGAAACAAGTCACACAAACGAAATATTTTATATTTGCGCATTGCAAATATGCCTTGAGGGACAAAATCGATTTGCGTGTGTGCGTGAGTATGTACGTGAGTGACTGAAAGTTGAAAGTCTTAAAACGTTGTAACGATGCACCCCCCATCGTTACTATGCCCGGCAGGCGAACGCCGGAAGTCGGCCGCCCGACGTCCACCGATCGGGCAAGGGCCGAGGCGCTAGGCGCCCTTTTAATCTTGACGGAAATATCCGCCGAACCGTAAATACGACCGATAAACGGTCGTCAATACAAAACGAGAGAGGAGAGGCCCCGATACCAACGCTCGGGCCGAGCATCTCCGAATGCGAGCGGAAAATACCGAACGGCTAAAAAGCGCCGTATAAATATCTGCTCCGAAGTAATCGAGATCCGTTTCCGATCTAGCCCGCTCACCCAAGCAGAAGGCAAATCCTAGACCGATCCGCACCAAACCGTTCGTAGCGAAATCACCGGGGGTTGACGGGTTCGCAGCCTCCGCCGAGAGATCTCGGCTTTTCGTCTCGACGGCCTCCCCGTCCGAACTCCAACCGACCGACAGTACGAGGGTGGCGAGTTCGCCGCCTTCCCCGACGCATTCTCGGGCCCGGTCGCTCCCCACCTAAAACTACGTCGTCCACGGGAAAAGGGATAGCGCGTTCGCTGCCTCCGCCGAGAGTTCTCGGCACCGCCCGGACAGACACACAACCGCTTCTATACAAAAAGGCGAGGAGTTACTCGCCGCGATTAAAGCAAGCACGACCGCCGACCGGCGGAACGATCTCGCGACACGCCATTTTGTCGGCGCCCGGCACGCGCCGCCTAAATTCCGGCCATTCTGAATTCCGACGTCATCGATATCGGCAATAGGCTCGCACCGAACCGCGAGGCCCCGCCTGCGACCGCACCGTCGGCATATGCGACCCGAGAGCCGGCGGCCTCTAACTGCCGTCATAACAAAATATTTGTACACGCGCGCACGCTCTTCTAATTCACGCGTCACGACCGCACGATTTCAACCTCAGCCCGACTGAATTGTACATTAATACGAAATAAATATCTTTACTTCTTTTCTTTAAAACCAAAGAACGCTGTTTCGTTGCGCCTCCCCCTCCGCAATCCCTGATCTCGGTACGCTATCCGTTTCGCGAAGGGTTCGTTACAACGTAAGAATTATATAACTTTTTTGGGTATGAATTTTCGAGAACCTCGGGATTGACTGCACCAATCATCTTCGAACGGAATCGAAAGCTTATATTAACATTACATGCGCAAAATGCCGTTAGATTTTTGATTATGGCTTTAGTTCAAGAAATATCTTGACAGAAAGCTCGTATATGACAAGAATTCCAGATAAGCTTAGTAGCGGCGCGGTACCCGCGGTACCTCGGACGTTATTATGATTCATAAATTTTTTTACTCCTTTTTTTTTATACTTGGCGTCGCGCCGCTACCGCGTCGCTTGATAGGATAATGATTTGGAAGTTGTCGTTCGGTGCACAATCTTTGGGTGCTCGAAAACGAGAGGAATCTTGGATTAGGGTGAAAACGATGCACGGGCACAGCGGATGTGCTCACAGCGTCTGGGTAAATAAAGGGATGGATGACGTCCGAATAACAACAGGGCAGCGATCATGAAACTTTTCCCCTAGAGCGGAAACATGAAAAGTGAAAAGTTTCACGTGAACTTTATGATTCTGCGCGATCATAAAACTTTCCGCGCGGTCATAAAACTCTCCGAACAGCAGAAATGTGAAACTTTTCACGTGAATTTTTTCACCATTGAACTTGCTGGCGGAAAGGCGGAAATCTAGGGAATTATTAAAAATATTAAATATACTTCAGAATGGCCTAGTTTACACCGAGCACTTAATACGCGTATCAAATAGTAAATAACTAGTACATTGGTTCAGTTATTGGTTGATCAGCTCAAATACACTACTTGATACGCGTATCAAGTGCTCGGTGTAAACTAGGCCAGTAATGAATAAATGTGGTACCAGTGGTATGTACATACATTCTTGTAGTATTGCATTGCAAAAAGGTTATATACATACGTATAAGGTATAAGTTTTTAAAAGTAAAGGTAATAAAGACAAATTATTTGCGATTTATCTAAATATTTCTTCACAGTTCACGAATAATGCAGAATATGAAACATTGTTTATGAAGTTACTGAGACATTATGAGACACTTTTATATTCAACTGATTGAAATACAATTATAAAATGATTAAATATTAATCACAAATAAGTTTGATATTTAAAACATGTATTTTTAATGAAGAATTTGTTAATTGTTTCCTTATTTTATAACATCCAATTGGTTGATTGAAAAAACTAAAGAAACAATATATTTTATAAATATTTCCCACATATACAATTCTTTATATTTTTTAATGAACCAAGTTATTTGTAATAAAGATGCATATATTATACGAGTTATCTTGCATACACAATGATTTAAAAGCATACGCACTATAAATGTTTTATTTATAATGTGTGTATGAAATAATTACCTGATTACCAAAAGAAAACTGCCACATTTCTTGTATACTTTTTGTACAATCAAACACGTGCGTGACGCGTTTTATTAACACTTTCCAGTCTAAAAAAAATATTTTTACTTTTTAAAAATTTGTAAATACATCACTTAAATCAGTACGTATGCAAGATAACTCATATAATACATTCATTTTTACAAATATAACTTGGTTGAAAAAAATAAAGAAACAATATATTTTATAAATATTTCTTACATACAATTCTTTCTATTTTTTAATGAACCAAGTTATTCGTAATAAAGATGCATATATTATACAAATTATCTTGCATACACAATAATTTAAAAGCATGCGCACTATAAATGATTTATTTATAATGTGTGTATGAATATGAAATAATTACCTGATTACCAGAAGAAAACTGCCACACTTTTTGTATACTTTTTGTATTGTACAATCAAACACGTGCGTGACGCGTTTTATTAACACTTTCGAGTCTAAATAAAGTTTCGACAATATCTTTCCAGTAAAGACAAACCAATAGTAACATAACATCAATGTTATAATTTATAACTCAATAGTGCGGTTAACCGCGCATGCCGCTAACGCATGCCGCATAAAAAATAATATATGATAGAAAATTTATTATAAACATATAATAAATATAGATATTATATATATATATATATATATATATATATATATATACATATAATAAATATATATATAAATATATATATATATAATATAGATAAATATATATATATATATATATTATATATATATATATATATAATTTATATATATAAATATATATATTTATTATTTATTTATTGTTTACTGTCATTAAAATTATTTAAATTACGCATGCCGTGTTAACCTTTTTCTTTATTATTTTATTTACTCTTGTCACTTTGTTGTCAAATTGTCAAATCTCAGAGCGCTGTTAGCGCGATCTTCTGTCAAACAAGTCAACCGTACAAGATGCATACATTGCTATTTATTGCATGTGTTGTGTACGTGTATATATGTATAGCGCAATACTACTATATATCTATGCATGTTGTGTACGTGTAGTATACGTGTAGCGATGACGGTGACCACGGTGACGTTTCTTAAATGAAAATTTCCACATTTCGACTTTGCGTCGTAATACTTCTGCTTATAGAATATGTACAGCAAAAATAAAGACACTTTCCTTATATAATTTAAACCCAAGCTATCGATTAAGCCTAGTAAAAACTCAATCCGTTCAGTGGTTATTGAGGTCTGATAATCTTGAGTACTCTCAACTGGCCGGCTCGCGTAAAGATACACGGAGTGCCTTGCTACTGCTGCGCGGTACTTGGCGCGAGACACTACCGTGTCTCTTGATTTATAATTTTAAAAATGTCTTATATTATAAACATTAAAATATATAATTATATTTCAGATTCTGGATTAATGCCAATTTCCCAAACGTAATAGGAGCCATTGATGGAACACATATTGCGATTTGGCCATCTGATAAGAGAAGAGAACATTTATATATAAACCGAAAACTATATCATTCTTTAAATGTCATGATAGTAAGTAAAAATTTAATTAAATGAAATTAGTATAAAATGAACTACAACAAGGAGCGACATAACATTGCAGCACGGAAACATACAATTTTAATAATATATAAGATAATTGGAAACATCTATACAACTCCAATGTAATAATCTATAAATCCTCCAATTATCTAATATATTATTTAAACTGTGAAAAATCTTTTATAATAGAGAGCAGAGCAAAGCCGCACACAATTTTCTTGTTTACTTAAGATATATATAAATAGAAATATTAAAAATTTATTTTTTTAATTCTTTTTATTAATTTTACATTTTAGGTTAGTGATTATAATGGGATAATATTAGCAGTGGTAGCAAATCATGGAGGTCGGACACATGATGCCAGAGTTTGGAATTCATCTCGGTTATCAAGACACATGTTAGACCAGTATGAAAATGGAAGGAGAAATATATGGTTGTTGGGTAAGGCTTCTCCATCAATACACACACACACACACACACGTATACATATAGAGTTTATATAATTTTTCACAAATTTTTTACTAACATAAGATTTGTGTTTATTATGTAAGTATATATTTCTTAATTTTTGAACATATGTTTTCTTTTTTAGGAGATTCCGGATATCCATTGTTACCTTTTTTAATGACGCCAAAATTAAATCAACCACCAAGATCTCCAGGAGCGTTATATACAGATGCTCATGTTAGAGCGCGATGCTCTGTAGAGAGAACAATAGGAGTATTGAAAGGGCGCTAGAGATGTTTACGTAAAGAAAGAGGTTTACATTATTCTCCAGAATTTGCAGGTAATTTGTTCATAATTTATATATAAGAGAATATCTTTAAAATTACTGTAGAAATTTATTATCTTTATTTCAGCACTTATAGTAAATGCGGCTTGTGTACTGCATAACATTGCCAAACATCATAACGTTCCAGATGTTGAAATATATAGAGAAGATTTTGAAGAGGAACATTTTGAAGTAGATAACATGCATGCAAGAGATATGCGTGCAAGAGGAAATGTAGTGCGAGAAGCAATAATCCAAAGATATTTTACATAAGCACTATTTTATTCTATTTTATTATTTTATAATATCACAGAATAAAAACTTAAAATAGTATCACACATATTTATTTATTTAAAACTAATATCACACATATTTATTTATTTTAAACTAATATCACATTTTATTTATGTGTAATCAGAACATAATCAATAAAATAAAAATGAAACAAAGAAATAAAAAAAAAATATAAGTAACTCAAAATTAAATTAATATTTTATTTATAAACTATATATCAATATGTGCGAACTAATATTCAACTAATATTGCAAAATAATATTCAAGTTCTTATCTATATTTTGGAATCTTTATTAAAGTATTTTATGTTTTTTATAAAGCCTCAGTTGCAGCCCATGATTTCAATGCTGTTTTTATTTCTATTAGCTCGGATAAAATATTTTTTTGTACTTTTAATTTCTTTTTTTTCAGTTTTACTTCCTTTTTCTTGAATTTTACTTTTAGTTCTTGTAATTCTAACATTTCATGCGATATTTTTTGCATTGAATTTCCTAAAATTTAAAGTTAATATTTATTAAATTAGAATTTATTATAAGATTTTTTTTTTAGTAAGATACATACATATATTAATATATATAAGAAAATTTTTATAACATAGATTACCTCGTGTTGTATTATTTATTTTTGGTGTATTAACTTTTCCTCTTTTTTCTGTATTGTATGGTGGTATATTTTCAGAGTTCCCTTCGTTTGTATTATCTTCTTCAACGATCATGTTATTTTACATGTCTTGTTCCGCTTCAATATTTTCTACTTGTATTATGTCTTCTGAAATAGGATTTTCTTCTGTATAAATTCCACCTTCTGGAATGTTTTCTAGTCCGGCTGCCTCCGGTGTCAACAATTGTAACATTTCCTCTTCAAAAGGAGAGAAAGCTATTTTAGGAGGTGGACCATCACCAGTTCCTTGAACGTAACTGCGTCTCTTTGCTTCTTTCTTTAAAATATAACTCTTCATATCTTTCCATGTCTATAAAAGTATAATAACAAATTTACTTTTTATAATAAATAAATTTGTTATTTAATGTAATAAAACTAAATAATACAAATAATATTATATAACCTTTGCCCATTCTTTCCCACTTTTTTGAGGACCATCGAGAATTGAATTAATACCTTGTGCAATTTCATCCCACAATTTAGCCTAAAAATGTTTTTAATAATTATTATTTCTTAAATAATTATTTATTTTTTAACAATTGATATGATACATATATTATTTTAAACGTTACCAATTTTAGTCGACTCTCGCATTTCCTATCTACCATACCCGTCACTAATTCGGGATTGCGTTTTAAAGAATTTAATAAAGCTTCCTTTTGTTTCATTGTCACATTCATGTTTGTCAATATTTTTTTATTTGTAAACTTATAATTATAGCGACACAAATGACTAGCTGGAAAACAGGTTATGTGTATGCTTTCCGCGCATCCAAGTTATATACATAATCGCCATGCGTGAAAAGTTTCACGAGAAATCTGGATAAGTGAAAAATGAAAAGGGAAAAGTAAAAAATGAAAAGTGAAAAGTGAAAAATAAAAAGTGAAAAATTTCACGTGAAAGTTTATGATCGATGCCCAGGAGTACGTATTCTATTCTCAAGTCTAATTATATCGTTTAGTATCGATATTATTATTATGGATGCAAGGAGGGTCGTATGATAATTTTATGTCAATTCTAAAGGAACGACTGACTGTGAACTGTCAGCTGCATGCCAGTGCTTGACAGGGGTTTCTTTTTATTATGTAAAGGATATAAAAATGTCACCGGAAGCATGTGAAATGCTAGACGGTGAGAGATAGAGATGGTTGTCAGTCGTTTATAGATTTCCTAATCTTCGTAAAGATACGGCATATTCTGATATTTGAGGGAGATTATGATTACTTACCGTATCGTTGCGACGAATCTCAGGTTTTAGCCAAGTCTTCTGTGCAATTTCGAACCTTTGCGTCTCCTGGAGGACCTCGGTCACGGACGATTCAGGCCGGATTGAAATACATAGATATATGCACAAATGTCTTTTTATTTCTGAATTGTACACTTAGTCTTGGTCTAACGAGCGACCGACAAAAGAGAGAAGTGTGCAGTATACAGAAATTTTATAAGTACTACGCGAGGTAGCAAGTAAATTACGATGATAAGACTGAACGAAAATGATCGATAAAAATGATCTGAACAGATCTGAATGAATATGATCGAATGATCGACTATGACTGAATGAGATGATATGACTGATTGAGATGATCTGATTCTGACTCTAGGAGCTCGAATTTTGCGGTTTATATACTGTCGAGACAAAGGTATTGAGATCGGACATTGGTGTCGTGTGAAACGATTCGGGGTGTTTCGGGGCGATAAATTTTACATTTCTTACGTCTGCGGTGTCCTTTTAATTAGAGCACCTGTCGGCATGCGCTCTGGATGACTTCATCTACCGGATATCGGCAGCACAAAGGGGGTTCTACGCGGGTACTATTGTCTGATTTCCGGGCTAATGTAAAGACGGTGGTCGGCGCGTGGGCGACAAGACGTTACAATAGAACTAAATTAACTTGTAGCCGACACTTGCGTTCGTGGAATCGAATAATACATCGTTAGTTCGTCGTTGAGTGAAAAATCTAAAAAGAGTTAAATGTCAATATTTGTCATCGTTACAGAGTCGGTAACGTATATGAGGTTATTTGCAATTTGTTACGGGTGAATTTTGATTCCACAAGCGAAGCGTTTCGGTGTCTTAAATAAATATACTAGCGCGTAATATTTGAATGAGTTGTCAAGTTAGAATAGAACGTTTTATATAAGTAACTGATTATTTATGAAGTCGTAACTGTAGTTTATCGAAACTATTAATTAACTACTTAATTGAAAAGTTTTAACATAAAAATAGATTTCAAAATTCATTCTTAGTTATTTTAATTGTTTATGAGATGATTATTTCCAATAAATCGTTATGACTTCATAATTTAAAATATATATATACTTGTATATTTGTTAAAGGAATAATTGCAATTTTATGTTATCTCGGTTGATAGTTCAAAGTTTCCTAATAACTATAGATTATTATAGATATTAAAACATTGGTTTGGATTAATTTATTATTATATTTTCATTCATGGAATCATTTTTATAATAAATTGTTTTTGATAATACAACTACGTTATTTCTTTAGTTATTTATCTTAAAGTTGAATTTTTATCTCATGGATGAAGTCGAAACAAAGAATTGCTTCAACAAGTTATTATTTTTCATGATTTCATAAAGGCATAACGCATATCTCCTTAATTATATGTCGAAATATTTAATATTACTTAAGTCCTAAACTCGCAAAAGGTTAGAGTCCGCGCGCAGGTCTGTTCTATAATTTAACCGCTAGTTAGTTCTAGAGCGTTATACGCGCGAGAATCGTGCCTAGTGTTTGCGCCTGATTGGTCGCGTCGCTAGTTCCTAAAATAAAGCTCGTCGCTTATTGGTCTTGTCATGGGGAAATCTTGGATTTCCCATTAATAACTAAAAGTATATTTAATTTTTAAGTTAGAATAGGCGTATGTGATAAGAATAACAACCAATTGATAATAGATAAGCAATAATAAGAATAATTAATATTTAAGAATAGCGCGAATAGATTACATAATTGTTAAGTAGTTTTTAAGTAAAACTGTTGCTTAGTTATTATTGAAAATAGGGGTTCAAAAAAATGGCGGGACGTCACACAGTCAATCCTGAGAAATGATATTTTCATATATCAGAATGACATTTTTTTCGCGGAATAGTGCAACACAAGGGAAAAGAAGTGATAAAGTGACATAAAATTATTAATGGTTAAGAGTATCGCAAAATAGTGCAAGGACAAGGAAGAGAAGTGATGTCATATTGGATAAAGTTAGGTTATATTAGCGAAACTGAGCGAATGCTTTTGCACTTAAGTGAATCTGTGCATTATCAATTAACATATTTCTCATAAATAAATTGTTGGAAAATAATTATTATAGAAGCATTGAAGGAATATTTGAAAATTTTCGCTGGCCATGTTTTCGATAATGATAAGCTGGTAATTATACGCACGAACGCGAATTCATATACAGGGTGTCTGGAGTCAACCGCATCACCCGTCGTGTGCAGGTAGAGGCAGTTAAACTGAGTAGAAAAGTCCTGTACCGTTTTGCGATTTTCGCAATAATTAATAAGAAATTAAATAAAAAAGTGCGGCCAATCCGTGCGAGTAAAAGCGCGCGGCGAGAAGAGACCGCCTACTGTTTACGTGATTCTTGTCGCGCGGCGAAAATAAAAGCCTAATGTTTACGCGGTTGCTACGCACGCGACAAAGCGGGGAGGAGCACTCTACAAAAAACAATGGATAAATACGAGCAATGCATAACGTTGGACCCCCGCGTGGGCTGTCTCTTTTCGCCGCGCGCTTGAACTCGCGCGTATTGGCCAATCTTGTTTAATTTATTTATCATTAATTATTGCAAAGATCGCAAAACGGTAGAGGACTTTCTTACTCGGTTTAACCTGCTCTATCAGCACACGACGGGTGATGCGGTTAACTCCGGACACCCTGTATAATGTTTATTTATATTTTATATATAAAAATGTAATTAATGCATAATTAATATTTTTAGGTTAACTTATAAATGGCTAAGCAATGAGTTGCATGTTTATGTTAATGTAGTAAAATAAATCTTCTAATTCTATCAAAAATATCATAAAAACAACAACATTGAATACAAATTTTATTAATTGACAGTATAAATAATAAAATGATAAAATCATATTGCACTTCTATAGTGTCCACAAACATTTTGCGGATCAGGAATTACTCGCAACTTTTGGTTCCAGAAATGTGAATGTTTATTTTATATATAAATGTAATTAATGCATAATTAATATTTTTAGGTCACTTACGATTGACTAAGCAATGAGTTGCATGTTCATGTTAATTCTATCAAAAATATTACATACACAGTTGAATTGAAAGCATCGGAGTTAGAGTCTGAAATAAAAATGTTATGCATTAGTTAAAGAAGAGATATAAGGTAATAATTTTGTTTATAAATTACATAATAAAGGTTATTTATTTTCTTGGACTAAATACTTTGAGCACAAGATTTAGGGCTATTGCACAAGCTTTTCTGTAACACGTTACGTTATGTTAAGTACTGACTGTAAACTTAGATTCGCATGTTACCTTAATCTTTAGTCAACGCACAAAGAAAATCTTAACAGAGCAAAAATATTACTACATTATGATTTTCTTTGTGCGTTGACTTAAGTTTAAGGTTACATACAAATCTAAGTTTACGGTTAGTACTTACAATTAATATAACATGATGTATTACGTAAAAGCTTGTGCACAGTGGCTCTTAGTTTATTTATAATGGTTGAACTTATTTTTTTTAGCAATGAGACACGTCAACGTGGAAATTGATGACTTATTCGGATGGAGCTGTCTTTTGCAATATCAAGCGACGCGGTAGCGTCGCGACGCCAAGTATATAAAAATTTCTTTCAGGCATTTCGAAGTTGCCTATATACAGGGGCTGCGGCGCTACCAAGTAGCTTATCCGGAATTTTACCTCAAGTTAAACTTTCGAATAAGATATTTCTTGAACTAAAGCTGTAATAAAAAATCTAACGGCACTTTTATCATATAATGCGGATACAAGCTTTCGATTGCGACCAGTTTCAATAAGATTGATGCAGTCAATCCTGAGAAATGATTTTATTCATATATCAGAATGTGACTTTTCGTCAGTTCTTTCTTCAGTTCCAGATTCAGACTCACGTACGTATGCTCGCACACACACATGCAAAGCGATTTTGTCCCTCAAGGCGCGTTTGCAGCGCTCATGTACGATTTTATTCGTTGAGTGTGCAAATACGCCTTAAGAGACAAAATCTAATGTGGATGTGTGTGCATACGTGTGAGATATAATAATGTTTATATTTTATAAAGAGTACGCGCGCGGAATATAATGCGACAAGAAGAAAAGTGATTAAGTGGTTATAAGAGTGTCGCGAATAGTGCAATAGTGCAACACAAGAAAAAAAAATGATAAAGTGACATAAAATTATTAACAGTATATTAATTATTAAAATATAAAATATATTAAAGTATAGCGGAATAATGAACAAGAGAAGTGATTTTTTTCTAGTCGACATCATAGTGGGTAGTTTGGTTAGGTTACATTAGTATAAATAATCTTAAATGTTTCATCTAACATATTAATTGAGACTGTTAACAATAATAAATAAAAGTAAATAAGTGAAAATTTATATACATATTTGATGTGTAACATTTAACTTTATATTAAAAAATACTATTTGCATAGAGAGAGTATATACAAAAACATGTATGGAAAAGCTAATAATTTACTAATTACAAAAAATTGTAATTAGTACATTATTAACTTTTCCATAATCTGTTATAGGCATCACCTGTACTTTTGTGAAAATTAGTCGCTGCCAGTGATCCTTACATAAAGCTCGCAGCTTTCAACTTGGCATCGTTGAATCCCACAGTAAGTGAATTACTTATGTATTATTTCAAACTTGTGTGAATATAAGTTTTAAATGAATCTACTTTTGTATTTCAGGATATTATTTCAAGAAGGTAGAAAAGGATATAAGGAAAGAGTAACATCGTATCTGTGAAACTGCAAATATATTTTGAGTTGCGGGAGGATGAACTAAATGTACTGATAATGCTGTCTTATAAGATTACGATACGCAACAATCTTTTTGGGATTGAATTATCTTTTATGGTAATTATCATACTATTATTTTCTATTTATTACACACTTCTGTTTAAGTTACTTCTAATTTTCAACTTCTTTCTTTTTTCTAGATCCAATGATGGCCAAATTTTAATTGTGTCGAGTGGCAGCATGTATTTAAATAGTTATGTCATATTTAAATGAGTGCGGAAGAAACTTGAGGAAGAGTAATTAAAAGATGAATAGATATATATAGGTATATGTGTGTGTGTGTGTGTGTGTGTGTGTGTGTGTATGTATGTATGTATGTATGTATATATTAATATTTATTAATTTAATATAATGAATTTTTTAATTACTCTTCCTCAAGTTTCTTCCGCACTTATTTAAATTATTTAAAAAATCTTTTAATTATATATATATATATATATATATATATATATATATATATTTATTCATAACTTATTATACATAGCAAATATGTCATGTACGTTAATTATTAATGTTTACATATCTTTATTTGGAGCAACAATGTTATATAATATGTATAATATAATGGAATGAAAAAACTAAAAGAGGTGGCTGAGATGGTGAGAAATAAAAACAAGTTCAAATAATCGTTAATGATCAATATTCTTATAGCCTCTTCTAAAGATCCCATTATCATGTCTATTTCTAGGAATATTAAAACCCACCAAAAAAACCTTACAAAGGTAAAAAAAGTACGCCAAGTATATACAAATTTTGCAACTTGTATGTAGCAGAGATTAAATATAAATTTTTACAAAAAGCAGTGATATCCCACCAAAAAACCTTACAAAGGTAAAAAAAGTACGCCAAGTATAAAAATTTTGCAACTTGTATGTAGCAGAGATTAAATATAAATTTTTACAAAAAGCAGTGATATCCCACCAAAAAAACCTTACAAAGGTAAAAAAAGTACGCCAAGTATATAAAAATTTTGCAACTTGTATGTAATTAAATATAAATTTTTACAAAAAGCAGTGATATCCCACTAAAAAAGTCTCATAAAAATAAAGAAAATGCGCCAAGTACATAAAAAATATGCTAATTTGTATACAATAAAAAAATTTAAAAAAACAAATTGATCAAAGTGTTTGAAATTGCTGTTTCGAAATTAATCATAAGCTTTGCCAAGTAGGTCCGGAACTAAAGGGGTTAAGACACAAAGTGACATACAAAAACTTGGCGTGCCCCGGTCGCATTATTATTACTAAATATTTAAAATTAAGGTGCGCGAAGTATATATCTGAAATTAAAATTTGCAAATTATTATCAACATGTTAATGTTATTATTAGCAAATATTTAAAATTAAGGTTCGCGAATTATATGTCTGAAATTAAAATTTGCAAATTATTATCAGAAATTATTATCAACCTGTTAATAAAAATATATGAGTAATGCGACCGGGGCACGCCAAGTTTTTGTATGTCACTTTGTGTCTTAACCCCTTTAGTTCCGGACCTACTTGGCAAAGCTTATGATTAATTTCAAAACAGCAATTTCAAACACTTTGATCAATTTGTTTTTTTAAATTTTTTTATTGTATACAAATTAGCATATTTTTTATGTACTTGGCGCATTTTCTTTATTTTTATAAGACTTTTTTAGTGGGATATCACTGCTTTTTGTAAAAATTTATATTTAATTACATACAAGTTGCAAAATTTTTATATACTTGGCGTACTTTTTTTACCTTTGTAAGGTTTTTTTGGTGGGATAAACTTCTGCATATTCTCCTTGAGTCTCAATATCTTACGATACGCACAATACATATACACACATATTTGAATTTTCCATATGTAAAATATAAATCAAGAATATATACAACTTATTTTAAAGAAAGATTAAGTATAGTAAATAAAAGAAGATTATGATTTTTGCAATACCTTTCCTAAATAGTGCTTACACATTTTGTGGTTGACGACTCAAAACATGTTTCACATTTTATAAAGCTGCATCGTAGGCTTCTGTTTTAATCAATGTAACTGCCAAATTATTATGAATTTTTATACGATTCTCTAATAAAATCTACATTTCAGTATCAATAACTGACTTTCCCTCCTCATTTTGATTCAAATTTGAACTACTTTTGTCAATGAGAGATATTCTAATGCTCTCCGATAACATTATATTGCAAAAGGCAGCTCCATCCGAATAAGTCATCAATTTCCACGTTGACGTTTCTCATTGCTTTAAAAAAATGTTTAACCATTATGTCAAAAAAAGTTAAATAGACTATCTTGTCCTTAAAGTATTTAGTCCAAGAAAATATAAATAAACTTTATTACATAATTTATAATTAAAATTATTACCATATTTTTCTTCTTTAACTAATGCTTAACATTTCTATTTCAGGCTCTAACTCTAATGCTTTCAATTCAACTGTATATGTAATATTTTTGATAGAATTAACTTAAACATGCAACTCATTGCTTAGCCATTTGTAAGTGATCTAAAAATATTAGTTACGCATTAATTACATTTATATATAAAATATAAAGAAATATTCACATTTCCAGAACCAAAAGTTGCGAATAATTCCAGATCCGCAAAATATTTGTGGACACTATAGAAGCAATATGATTTTTCATTTCATTATTCTTTATGAAGCCAATTAATAGAAATGTGTTCAATGTTGTTGTTTTTATGATATTATGATATTTTTGGTAGAATTATTATTTATGATATTTTTGGTAGAATTACCACAAGATTTATTTAAGTACATTAACATAAACATGCAACTCATTAATATGTTAATTGGTAATGCACAAATTCACTCAAGTGTAAGCATTCGCTCAGTTTGTCTATTATAATCTAACTTTGCTTAATATGACATCGATAGAAGAAATTATCTTCTAAATTCTCTTCCTTGCACTATTTCGCGATACTCTTAATAACCGTTAATCACTTTATCACTTTTTTTCTTGTGTTGCACTATTTCGCGATATATAAGCATATTTAATAAATTATTATGTCTGACAATAATCTACAAAATTTTATTGGTATCCTTAATATCCTTATTATCCTGATTTGATTTTTTATTCTTAAAATTATGAAATTTTCGTACAGCTACACACGTATGAATAAGTGTGAAAGATATAACTACCTAATATAAAAAACCTTACATAGGTAAAAAAAAAATACGCTAAATATATAAAAATTTCGCAGCTTGTATGTAATAAAAAGTTAAAATAAATTTTTACAAAAAGCAGTGATATCCTATTAAAAGAAATTTTACAAAGATAAAAAAAATACGCCAAGTATATAAAAATTTCACAACTTGTATGTAACATAGAGAATAAATAAATTTTTACAAAAAGCAATGATATTTTATTAGAAAAACCTTACAAAGGTAAAAAAATACGCCTAGTATATAAAAACCCTAAAAAAACTTAAGAAAGTTTAAAAAAAAATTTACTCCTAAAAAAACTTATAAAAATAATTTTCCTCTAAAGAAATAACCTTAAAAAATAATAAAATTTGAAAAATAATTTTCTCCTAAAAAGTATTCTCTAAAAAATAAGAAATCAAAACTAAACATGAAATTAGTAATTAGCCAAGTATTTAGAAGCAATTCAATTTGTGGGGGTTTGAAATAGTGTTTGCCATAAAATCAATCTTGCATTTATAGAAATATAATACATAAATTTTCTCCATGAAGTCAAAACGCAATTTATTATTAAGAAAAAGGCCGTAGCAGGATAAGCATGGATTGGGCTGCCCCCGTTCGGATTTGGTCCATATTAGGGGAGTAAATTGTTATCATTATAGAACTAATTTTCCCCAAGTATCAACTTGAAAAAAATTTTTTACAAAAGTTTTAAATGAATTTTGAAAAATCAAAAAATTAAATGTTTCTCAAATTGGCTTAACCGATCTTAATGACTAAAATATATGTTATATAGGGTATTAAGGCAGTTTTGAAAAAAAATTGAGAATCAATTCCGTTAATGAGAAAAGGATAAAAAAATTATTGTAATTTTTTAACAATTTTTTTTAATGAATTATTTTTTGTACCACCGCCATTTTTTTCTGTAATATACTAAGATCCTAAGTTACAATATATATTTTTGAGGGAATTTTCAAAAGGGTACTTCATAGTTTTAAAAAATTAACATTTCTTTGGCCTCTAAAATGTATGTGATTCCACGAGAATTGGGGGCTAACTCAATTTTTAACTTATGACTCAAGAAAGTGAGCATATAATTTAAACAAATGCAATACCTTTATTCAATAATAAGCACATTTTTCTAAAGATTTTGCAATTACATTTAGTGAATTGTGAGTAGTAAAAAAGTAGCTAAAAAAATGTTTTTCTCGTGTACTGCTGACATTCGCCAAACTAATTTTATGTTTGCCTAAGATGCACCACGTGGAGGTCGTTAGTCAGATTAGCACCTTTTATGCTATATATACTATATACACTATTTATGCTACATACGCTATACATATACACTATTTACACTATATACACTAAATACACTATATCCACCATATACATTACATACACTGTATACACTATATATTTAATCCTCATCACTGTTTTCATGTACTACGGGATTCATATTGTCTTGCGTAAACAATTTACTAAGAATTTCAGCAGGTCTTACAATTTTTGACATGTATCTCGCATGTGATAAGTAATAAATAATTGCTGCTATATGTGAACAGCAGCCAACCGTTCGTCGGCCATTAGCACATTCACAAGCATATCTTTGAATTCCTGCAATGCCTACACTGTTTGGATTATAATGAAGAAAACATCTATATAATTTTCGACCAATGTGTCTTGAGTGAACCTACTTGGCCGAAATGATGAACGATGATGGGTTTATCAACTTGCAATTTGTGAAAGATCAGACAAATATTCCAAAGGTTCAGGTTCAGTTTTTTTGATTTTGATATATCGGTAATGCAAAATTGTCACCCAAGCTCAAAATGTTCACCACTGTGTCAGGAATTTTCTTGCTACTAATATTGATTAACCATTTTGACTTGTCAATTTTTTTGAAAGGATTCAAACAAATGTTATATTTTTGTTTTAAGTTGTCATTTAAATTGTACTAATGGGAATCTACCACGTTGTTATGGATTGCCAAAGATTCATAAAACTGGTTAACCATTACGTATTATTGTATCGTCACTTGGAAATCCGTTATACAATGTCTCTGGATATATTCACAATATTTTACATAATTCTATTAAAAAACCAGATTCACATGTTAAGGATGGTTGGTCCTTTGCTAAAATTATCAATGATGTTTCTATTAATGAGGATGACATTATAATTTCATTAGATGTAGGTTCATTATTTACGAATATCCCAAAAGAATTGGAAATGCTATTAAAAAACGTTGGAATGATATAGCTAATAACACTAATTTTAACTTATCACAATTTTTATACACTATAGAAATAATTTTAGATTCAACTAGTTTTTGTTTTAATGGATGTTTTTATGAACAAATCTTTGACAGTCCGATGGGTTCTCCGTTATCACCAATTTTGGCAGACATAGTAATGGATGATTTAGAGATACAATGTTTGAATACATTAAGTTTCAAAGT
This sequence comes from Lasius platythorax, assembly GCA_963971435.1. Lineage (NCBI taxonomy): Eukaryota > Metazoa > Arthropoda > Insecta > Hymenoptera > Formicidae > Lasius > Lasius platythorax. The sequence continues at coordinate 4,559 of CAXASD010000072.1, read as the reverse complement.
CCCGGTATATTATAGGTATGTGGACGATGTTTTTACCATAATTCCACGTAAAAAATTGGATGAGGTTTTAACGACTTTTAATAATTACCACCAACGGTTAAAATTCACTCACGAGGTTGAAGTCAATTCTTCCATTAATTTTTTAAACACTACTGTCATTCGATCAGAGAATAAACTTATTACTAATTGGTACAGAAAACCCACATGGTCTGGGCGATATATAAACTTTCATTCAAACCATCCTACAAAATACAAAATTAATACAATTTACAATTTGGTAGACCATGCAATTCTTTTGTTTGATGACAGATTTTATAATGAAAATATTAACATAGTTCAAGACATTTTAATTAATAATTGTTTCCTAAAACACATAATTAAACAACATATACAAAAGAGAAGGAATATTTTAAAAAATCGCAATAAAAATAGTGACGAACATAAAATTATTATTAAAAAACATGACAAAACGACTTTTATCTCATTATCATTTGTTGATTATTTTAGTCATAATTTAAAAAGGACATTGAGTGGGAATGGTATGAACATAGTCTACAAAATTAATAAAAAACTTAATACTTTAATAAGACTTGGCAAAGATAAATTACCTAATAACGAAAGAACAAATGTTGTATATAAAATTGATTGTAAAAATTGTAATACTACATACATAGGTCAAACAAAACGCCATTTGAGCACTCGTGTTAAAGAACATTATAATAATATTAAACTACATACATCAAATTATTCAGTAATAAGTAAACATAAACTAGAAACTGGACATGATTTTGATTGGACAAAGCTGAACATATTACATAACAAAAAACATGTAAGGAAAAGAGAAATCGCTGAAATGTTTTTCATTAAAAGAACCAATAACACAATCAACTTACAAAAAGACACAGATAGTTTAGAAAATATTTATGACAAAATAATAAAGGTCGTCTAGATTAAAGCGATACTTGAAAAATGTTCATATGTTTAACTGAATTCTAACATGACACAACGATTTCTCTTGATAATTGTGATAAAGTTAATATTGATATATCTTTGTGAAAATTGAAATATTGACAGATATTGATGCTATCATTATAACGTATGTATTTTATTTTATCTTCTTTATATTGTATTATTCAAATAACAATTGAAAAACTATTTATATTAAGATAATTATTACAGTTGTACTTGAAAAGGACCAAAACCGATGGTCGAAACGTCGTAATAAATAAACAAGTTTATAGCTAGTATTGGTCGAATTTATGTAAAGATACCTTGAATATAGAATATATTTATATCTTTCTCTTATTTATAACAAAAATACATTATAGATTCTCTTATTTATAAAATAAATAAAACATCTCATCTTAAAAGTAGTTTACGCTATGCATAAAAGAACAAATCATCACATTTTATTTAAAAATATTCTATATGTTTGCGATAAGGTACACACACAATTCTTTTAATTTAATGTTTTGACTAATGCATTTGTATTTTCTAGTGCGGACTATCCCAAAGAGGACTCCCAGCACCCACCGGGTTAATAAAAATACAAGTGCAAACATTAGATGTACAAGTGAAAACATTAAATCAAAAGGAATTGTGTGATTACCTTATCATAAACATATAAAATATTTTTAAATAAAATGTGGTTATGCGTAGCGTAAACTACTTTTAAAATAAGATGTTTATTTATTTTATAAATGAGAGATAAGATTGTAAAAATATTCTGTTTATATAATAAGATGTGTGTGTGTGTGTGTGTGTGTGTGTGTGTGTGTGTGTGTGTGTGTGTGTGTGTGTGTGTGTGTGTGTGTGTGTGTGTGTGTGTGTGTGTGTGTGTGTGTGTGTGTGTGTGTGTGTGTGTGTGTGTGTGTGTGTGTGTGTGTGTGTGTGTGTGTGTGTGTGTGTGTGTGTGTGTGTGTGTGTGTGTGTGTGTGTGTGTGTGTGTGTGTGTGTGTGTGTGTGTGTGTGTGTGTGTGTGTGTGTACTGTAATAAGTTCTTTTGATTTAAACTTTTTATTTCTTTCATTTATAACAAAAATATATTATAGATTCTCTCATTTATAAAATAAATAAAACATTCATTTTAAAAGTAGTTTACGCATAAGAGAACAAAACATCACATTTTATGTAAAAATATTTTATATTTATGATAAAGTACACACACAATTCCTTTGATTTATTGTTTTGACTATGCACTTGTATTTTTATTAACCTGGTACGGACTATTCCAAAAAGGACTCCCAGCACCTATCGGGTTAATAAAAATACAAGTGCAAACATTAGATGTACAAGTGAAAACATTAAATTAAAAGGAATTGTATGTGTACTTTATCATAAATATACAGTTCAGGGAATGTACTTATATTTTCAACGAACCAAGTTATTTATAAAAATGGATGTATTATACAAGTTATTTTGTATACGCACTAATGATTATAGAGAATATGCATTAATACAAATAGGGATCAAAATATAATTCGTACAAAAATTTAAAATCCTATTTGCATATGTTTGTTGAAACTAAACAAACAATATATTCCAAAAATATATTCTACATATAATTTTTCTCAAGCCGACTAAGTTATTTCATAACGCTGCATATATTACATGAATTATCTTGCATAAAAGCATATGCACTGATTTATTTATAATAAATAAGTAATATTTTGATTTAAAGTAATGTGAATTATCTGATTGAACTATCCAAAAATACTCTACAGAAGAAAAATATATAGTTTCACTTTTTTATAAGCAAACTTCCTGCAATATTTATATTAGCTTAGTAATTTTAAAAACTCTACGTACATTAAAATAATTTTAAACTGCACACTTGCTTATTGCAAAATATGTATGTATGTATGTATATATGTGTTTATTGAGCCCTTAAGGGATACACTTTTTAGGAGCGTACCCAAACCTTCACAAACAATAAAAAATTCCCCCTAACCGCCCTGGCCATTTGGCGACCATTACACACTACGCTTCCCTCTCCCCAACCTTCGGCCCACCCCCTAAAAATTCCATTCCTTCTCTTTCGTCCCACCCCCCTATTTCTCCCCTATCTCTTCCCTCCACACCATTTCCTCTTTCCTTCATCCCTCGTCTCTTCCATCCAGACTTGTCCTTCCTCCTTCTTCCGTCTCTCCTTACTCCTCCTTCCATCATCCCTTCCTTCTGAGTGTCCTCTCTCCTTCTCTGCTCCTATAACTCCGTTTTCCTGGATCTTTAGAACAGTAGAAGCAAAGACACCTTCCTCTCTCTTCCCCCGTCTCCCTCTGTTCATCTCCCCAAACTTTTTCCCTCCTCTTCCTTTCTTCCCTAATCATCCTCGCATACTTTCCAAATCTTTTCCTCTTCATCCCATTTCCATTCCCTATCCATAATCTTCTACTATCGTAAACTACCCAATTCCTCTTATTCCTCTCTAGCCTCGCCTTTTCCTTAATCCTCCACTTCATTTTTCCTTCCTCTCTCGTCAAGTCCTCATCCACAACCATCCTCCATCTTCCCCACACCTCCCCTTTTCTTGCAAGCACTTCATCCCTGTCCTCCCCCTTCTCCATTACCACCAACAATATTCTCCTTCCCCCCTCCTAACCTCTCTTCCACACCCCTTACCCCCACCTTTCTCCCCAAAACCTTCTCCAAGAGCATCCTCAGACATCCACATCTTTCCTTAAAACTGTCCCCCTCTATCCCCCTCCACACTAGATTCCTTCTCCTCCTTTCCCTTCTTACTTGCTCTTCCCTTTTCTCTCCAAAATCCCTCGCTCCATCTCTCTCCTCCTTTCTCTTCTCCTCCTCTATTCTACCTTTCACCCTCTTCCAGACCTCCTTTACCCCCTCCTCCTCCTCTTCCTCCTCCACACACTTCCACCAGCTACTCTTTTCTTCTTTCCCCTGCCTTCTTCCTTCCCGTAAGACCCCACCCCTTTTACTCTCCTCTTCCCATTTCCTCTCCTCCCCCTTTTCCTTCCTTCCACGTCCCTCCACTTCTCCCCTCCTTTCTTCTCTCATTTCCCTTTTCTTGGTTTCCTGCCTCTCATTTCCCTTCTCTTCCTTGCTCTTGCCATACGTCGCCGTTCTCTTTCCTCTCCCCCTTTCACTTCCGTCAGCCTTTCCCTTACCCCCTGCCTCCTCTTCTTTTCCTTTACTTCTCCCTCCTCCTCCATATCTTCAAACTCTTCCTCCGTCCTCTCCTCTTCCTCCTCGCTCTCTACTCTGTCACTCACATCCTCCTCTCTCTCCATAAATCTCAGCCCTTTCTCTCTCAACCTCCTCAGTTCCTTTGCGATTTCTTTTGCTCTATCCCCTTTACTTTTGCCCCACACCGCCACTTTCTTTCCCCTCTCCCCCTCACTTTCGACAATTTTTCCTTTCCCCTTTGCCTCCGTTTCTTTCCTCGTACCGTCTTTTCTCTTCCTCTCCATCTTGCTTCCCTCCGCCGCACTTGCACTCACACCTCTCCCCCCATCACTTCCTCCAGTCTTCCCTTTTCCCCCCTCCTCCTCTTCTTTTCTTACAGCGCCTTCCTCTCTTCCACTCCTTCTATCCTT
>CAXASD010000071.1:0-59761 GCA_963971435.1 Lasius platythorax | reverse complement strand
AAGCTGAAAAATGCACATTTACGTTATTCTGTCGACTAACCGTGAAAAATGGTCAAAAATGAACCAAACTTGAGAAAATGCATGAAAATAGCGTCGGATTGCATGTTAAGCTAAAAAATGTACATTTACGTTACTCTGTCGACTAACCGTGAAAAACGCGCAATAATGAACCAAACTTGAGCAAATGCATGAAAATAGCTTCGGAATGCATGTTAAGCTAAAAAATGCACATTTAGGTTACTCTGTCGACTAACCGTGAAAAATAAACAAAAATGAACCAAACTTGAGCAAATGCATGAAAATAGCGTCGGATTGCATGTTAAGCTAAAAAAATGTACATTTACGTTACTCTGTCGACTAACCGTGAAAAACGCGCAAAAAAGAACCAAACTTGAGCAAATGCATGAAAATAGCTTCGGAATGCATGTTAAGCTAAAAAATGCACATTTAGGTTACTCTGTCGACTAACCGTGAAAAATAAACAAAAATGAACCAAACTTGAGCAAATGCATGAAAATAGCGTCGGAATGCATGTTAAGCTAAAAAATGCACATCTACGTTACTCTGTCGACTAACCGTGAAAAATAAAAAAAAATGAACCAAACTTGAGCAAATGCATGAAAATAGCGTCGGAATGCATGTTAAGCTAAAAAATGCACATTTACGTTATTCTGTCGACTAACCGTGAAAAATGCACATAAATGAACATAACTTGAGCAAATGCATGAAAATAGCGTCGGAATGCATTTTAAGCTAAAAATTGCACATTTACGTTACTCTGTCGACTAACCGTGAAAAATGCACAAGAATGAACCAAACTTGAGCAAATGCATGAAAATAGCGTCGGAATGCATGTTAAGCTGAAAAATGCACATTTACGTTATTCAGTCGACTAACCGTGAAAAATGGTCAAAAATGAACCAAACTTGAGAAAATGCCTGAAAATAGCGTCGGATTGCATGTTAAGCTAAAAAATGTACATTTACGTTACTCTGTCGACTAACCGTGAAAAACGCGCAAAAATGAACCAAACTTGAGCAAATGCATGAAAATAGCTTCGGAATGAATGTTAAGCTAAAAAATGCACATTTAGGTTACTCTGTCGACTAACCGTTAAAAATAAACAAAAATGAACCAAACTTGAGCAAATGCATGAAAATAGCGTCGGAATGCATGTTAAGCTAAAAAATGCACATCTACGTTACTGTGTCGACTAACCGTGAAAAATAAACAAAAATGAACCAAACTTGAGCAAATGCATGAAAATAACGTCGGAATGCATGTTAAGCTGAAAAATGCACATTTACGTTATTCTGTCGACTAACCGTAAAAATGAACGAAAATCAACCAAATTCGAGCAAATGCATGAAAATAGCGTCGGAATGCATGTTAAGCTAAAAAATGCACATTTACGTTATTCTGTCGATTAACCGTGAAAAATGCACATAAATGAACATAACTTGAGCAAATGCATGAAAATAGCGTCGGAATGCATTTTAAGCTAAAAATTGCACATTTACGTTACTCTGTCGACTAACCGTGAAAAATGCTCAAAAATGAACCAAACTTGAGCAAATGCATGAAAATAGCGTCGGAATGCAGGTTAAGCTGAAAAATGCACATTTACGTTATTCTGTCGACTAACCGTTAAAAATGGTCAAAAATGAACCAAACTTGAGAAAATGCATGAAAATAGCGTCGGATTGCATGTTAAGCTAAAAAAATGTACATTTACGTTACTCTGTCGACTAACCGTGAAAAACGCGCAAAAAAGAACCAAACTTGAGCAAATGCATGAAAATAGCTTCGGAATGCATGTTAAGCTAAAAAATGCACATTTAGGTTACTCTGTCGACTAACCGTGAAAAATAAACAAAAATGAACCAAACTTGAGCAAATGCATGAAAATAGAGTCGGAATGCATGTTAAGCTAAAAAATGCACATCTACGTTACTCTGTCGACTAACCGTGAAAAATAAAAAAAAATGAACCAAACTTGAGCAAATGCATGAAAATAGCGTCGGAATGCATGTTAAGCTAAAAAATGCACATTTACGTTATTCTGTCGACTAACCGTGAAAAATGCACATAAATGAACATAACTTGAGCAAATGCATGAAAATAGCGTCGGAATGCATTTTAAGCTAAAAATTGCACATTTACGTTACTCTGTCGACTAACCGTGAAAAATGCACAAAAATGAACCAAACTTGAGCAAATGCATGAAAATAGCGTCGGAATGCATGTTAAGCTGAAAAATGCACATTTACGTTATTCAGTCGACTAACCGTGAAAAATGGTCAAAAATGAACCAAACTTGAGAAAATGCATGAAAATAGCGTCGGATTGCATGTTAAGCTAAAAAATGTACATTTACGTTACTCTGTCGACTAACCGTGAAAAACGCGCAATAATGAACCAAACTTGAGCAAATGCATGAAAATAGCTTCGGAATGCATGTTAAGCTAAAAAATGCACATTTAGGTTACTCTGTCGACTAACCGTGTAAAATAAACAAAAATGAACCAAACTTGAGCAAATGCATGAAAATAGCGTCGGAATGCACGTTAAACTAAAAAATGCACATTTTCGTTACTCTGTCGACTAATCGTGAAAAATGCACAAAAATGAACCAAACTTGAGCAAATGCATGAAAATAGCGTCGGAATGCTTTTTAAGCTAAAAAATGCACATTTACGTTACTCTGTCGACTAACCGTGAAAAATGCTCAAAAATGAACCAAACTTGAGCAAATGCATGAAAATAGCGTCGGAATGCATGTTAAGCTAAAAAATGCACATCTACGTTATTCTGTTGACTAACCGTGAAAAATGCTCAAAAATGAACCAAACTTGAGCAAATGCATGAAAATAGCGTCGGAATGCATGTTAAGCTAAAAAAATGCACATTTACGTTATTCTGTCGACTAACCGTGAAAAATAAACAAAAATGATCCAAACTTGAGCAAATGCATGAAAATAGCGTCGGAATGCATGTTAAGCTAAAAAATGCACATCTACGTTACTCTGTCGACTAACCGTGAAAAATAAAAAAAAATGAACCAAACTTGAGCAAATGCATGAAAATAGCGTCGGAATGCATGTTAAGCTAAAAAATGCACGTTTACGTTATTCTGTCGACTAACCGTAAAAACGCACAAAAATAAACAAAACTTGAGCAAATGCATGAAAATAACTTCGGAATGCATGTTAAGCTAAAAAATGCACATTTACGTTATTCTGTCGACTAACCGTGAAAAATGAACGAAAATCAACCAAACTTGAGCAAATGCCTGAAAATAGCGTCGGAATGCATGTTAGGCTAAAAAATGCACATTTACGTTATTTTTTCGACTAATTGTGAAAAATGTACAAAAATCAACCAAACTTGAGCAAATGCATGAAAATAGCTTCGGAATGCATGTTAAGCTAAAAAATGCACATCTACGTTATTCTGTTGACTAACCGTGAAAAATGCTAAAAAATTAACCAAACTTGAGCAAATGCATGAAAATAGCGTCGGAATGCATGTTAAGCTAAAAAATGCACATTTACGTTATTCTGTCGACTAACCTTGAAAAATAAACAAAAATGAACCAAACTTGAGCAAATGCATGAAAATAGCGTCGGAATGCATGTTAAGCTAAAAAATGCACATCTACGTTACTCTGTAGACTAACCGTGAAAAATAAAAAAAAATGAACCAAACTTGAGCAAATGCATGAAAATAGCGTCGGAATGCATTTTAAGCTAAAAAATGCACATTTACGTTACTCTGTCGACTAACCGTGAAAAATGCTCAAAAATGAACCAAACTTGAGCAAATGCATGAAAATAGCGTCGGAATGCATGTTAAGCTAAAAAATGCACATTTTCGTTACTCTGTCGACTAATCGTGAAAAATGCACAAAAATGAACCAAACTTGAGCAAATGCATGAAAATAGCGTCGGAATGCATGTTAAGCTAAAAAATGCACATTTACGTTATTCTGTCTACTAACCGTGAAAAATAAACAAAAATGAACCAAACTTGAGCAAATGCATGAAAATAGCGTCGGAATGCATGTTAAGCTAAAAAATGCACATCTACGTTACTCTGTCGACTAACCGTGAAAAATAAATAAAATGAACCAAACTTGAGCAAATGCATGAAAATAGCGTCGGAATGCATGTTAAGCTAAAAAATGCACGTTTACGTTATTCTGTCGACTAACCGTAAAAACGCACAAAAATAAACAAAACTTGAGCAAATGCATGAAAATAACTTCGGAATGCATGTTAAGCTAAAAAATGCACATTTACGTTATTCTGTCGACTAACCGTGAAAAATGAACGAAAATCAACCAAACTTGAGCAAATGCCTGAAAATAGCGTCGGAATGCATGTTAGGCTAAAAAATGCACATTTACGTTAATTTTTCGACTAACCGTGAAAAATGTACAAAAATCAACCAAACTTGTGCAAATGCCTGAAAATAGCGTCGGAATGCATGTTAAGCTAAAAAATTCACATTTACGTTATTCTGTCGACTAACCGTGAAAAATGCACAAAAATGAACCAAACATGAGCAAATGCATGAAAATAGCGTCGGAATGCATGTTAAGCTAAAAAATGCACATTTACGTTATTCTGTCGACTAACCGTGAAAAATGAACGAAAATGAACCAAACTTGAGCAAATGTATGAAAATAGCGTCGGAATGCATGTTAAGCTAAAAAATGCACATTTACGTTACTCTGTCGACTAACCGTGAAAAATTCACAAAAATGAACCAAACTTGAGCAAATGCATGAAAATAGCGTCGGAATGCAAGTTAAGCTGAAAAATGCACATTTACGTTATTCTGTCGACTAACCGTGAAAAATGGTCAAAAATGAACCAAACTTGAGAAAATGCATGAAAATAGCGTCGGATTGCATGTTAAGCTAAAAAATGTACATTTACGTTACTCTGTCGACTAACCGTGAAAAACGCGCAAAAATGAACCAAACTTGAGCAAATGCATGAAAATAGCTTCGGAATGCATGTTAAGCTAAAAAATGCACATTTAGGTTACTCTGTCGACTAACCGTAAAAAATAAACAAAAATGAACCAAACTTGAGCAAATGCATGAAAATAGCTTCGGAATGCATGTTAAGCTAAAAAATGCACATCTACGTTACTCTGTCGACTAACCGTGAAAAATAAAAAAAAATGAACCAAACTTGAGCAAATGCATGAAAATAGCGTCGGATTGCATGTTAAGCTAAAAAAATGTACATTTACGTTACTCTGTCGACTAACCGTGAAAAACGCGCAAAAAAGAACCAAACTTGAGCAAATGCATGAAAATAGCTTCGGAATGCATGTTAAGCTAAAAAATGCACATTTAGGTTACTCTGTCGACTAACCGTGAAAAATAAAAAAAAATGAACCAAACTTGAGCAAATGCATGAAAATAGCGTCGGATTGCATGTTAAGCTAAAAAAATGTACATTTACGTTACTCTGTCGACTAACCGTGAAAAATGCACAAAAATGAACCAAACTTGAGCAAATGCATGAAAATAGCGTCGGAATGCATGTTAAGCTGAAAAATGCACATTTACGTTATTCAGTCGACTAACCGTGAAAAATGGTCAAAAATGAACCAAACTTGAGAAAATGCATGAAAATAGCGTCGGATTGCATGTTAAGCTAAAAAATGTACATTTACGTTACTCTGTCGACTAACCGTGAATAATGCACAAAAATGAACCAAACTTGAGCAAATGCATGAAAATAGCGTCGGAATGCATGTTAAGCTGAAAAATGCACATTTACGTTATTCTGTCGACTAACCGTGAAAAATGGTCAAAAATGAACCAAACTTGAGAAAATGCATGAAAATAGCGTCGGATTGCATGTTAAGCTAAAAAATGTACATTTACGTTACTCTGTCGACTAACCGTGAAAAACGCGCAATAATGAACCAAACTTGAGCAAATGCATGAAAATAGCTTCGGAATGCATGTTAAGCTAAAAAATGCACGGTTACGTTATTCTGTCGACTAACCGTAAAAAACGCACAAAAATAAACAAAACTTGAGCAAATGCATGAAAATAACTTCGGAATGCATGTTAAGCTAAAAAATGCACATTTACGTTATTCTGTCGACTAACCGTGAAAAATGAACGAAAATCAACCAAACTTGAGCAAATGCCTGAAAATAGCGTCGGAATGCATGTTAGGCTAAAAAATGCACATTTACGTTATTTTTTCGACTAACCGTGAAAAATGTACAAAAATCAACCAAACTTGAGCAAATGCATGAAAATAACTTCGGAATGCATGTTAAGCTAAAAAATGCACATTTACGTTATTCTGTCGACTAACCGTGAAAAATGAACGAAAATCAACCAAACTTGAGCAAATGCCTGAAAATAGCGTCGGAATGCATGTTAGGCTAAAAAATGTACATTTACGTTATTTTTTCGACTAACCGTGAAAAATGTACAAAAATCAACCAAACTTGAGCAAATGCCTGAAAATAGCGTCGGAATGCATGTAAAGCTAAAAAATTCACATTTACGTTATTCTGTCGACTAACCGTGAAAAATGCACAAAAATGAACCAAACTTGAGCAAATGCATGAAAATATCTTCGGAATGCATGTTAAGCTAAAAAATGCACATTTAGGTTACTCTGTCGACTAACCGTGAAAAATGGTCAAAAATGAACCAAACTTGAGCAAATGCATGAAAATAGCGTCGGAACTCATGTTAAGCTAAAAAATGCACATTTACATTACTCTGTCGACTAACCGTGAAAAACGCACAAAAATAAACCAAACTTGAGCAAATGCATGAAAATAGCTTCGGAATGCAAGTTAAGCTAAATAATGAACATTTACGTTACTCTGTCGACTAACCGTGAAAAATGCACAAAAATGAACTAAACTTGAGCAAATGCATGAAAATAGCGTCGGAATGCATGTTAAGCTAAAAAATGCACATTTACGTTATTCTGTCGACTAACCGTGAAAAATGGTCAAAAATGAACAAAACTTGAGCAAATGCATGAAAAAAGCGTCGGAATGCATGTTAAGCTAAAAAATGCACATTTACGTTATTCTGTCGACTAACCGTGAAAAATGAACGAAAATGAACCAAACTTGAGCAAATGTATGAAAATAGCGTCGGAATGCATGTTAAGCTAAAAAATGCACATCTACGTTACTCTGTCGACTAACCGTGAAAAATAAAAAAAAATGAACCAAACTTGAGCAAATGCATGAAAATAGCGTCGGATTGCATGTTAAGCTAAAAAAATGTACATTTACGTTACTCTGTCGACTAACCGTGAAAAACGCGCAAAAAAAAACCAAACTTGAGCAAATGCATGAAAATAGCTTCGGAATGCATGTTAAGCTAAAAAATGCACATTTAGGTTACTCTGTCGACTAACCGTGAAAAATAAAAAAAAATGAACCAAACTTGAGCAAATTCATGAAAATAGCGTCGGATTGCATGTTAAGCTAAAAAAATGTACATTTACGTTACTCTGTCGACTAACCGTGAAAAATGCACAAAAATGAACCAAACTTGAGCAAATGCATGAAAATAGCGTCGGAATGCATGTTAAGCTGAAAAATGCACATTTACGTTATTCAGTCGACTAACCGTGAAAAATGGTCAAAAATGAACCAAACTTGAGAAAATGCATGAAAATAGCGTCGGAATGCATGTTAAGCTGAAAAATGCACATTTACGTTATTCAGTCGACTAACCGTGAAAAATGGTCAAAAATGAACCAAACTTGAGAAAATGCATGAAAATAGCGTCGGAATGCATGTTAAGCTGAAAAATGCACATTTACGTTATTCAGTCGACTAACCGTGAAAAATGGTCAAAAATGAACCAAACTTGAGAAAATGCATGAAAATAGCGTCGGATTGCATGTTAAGCTAAAAAAATGTACATTTACGTTACTCTGTCGACTAACCGTGAAAAATGCACAAAAATGAACCAAACTTGAGCAAATGCATGTTAAGCTAAAAAATGCACATTTAGGTTACTCTGTTGACTAACCGTGAAAAATGCTCAATAATGAACCAAACTTGAGCAAATGCCTGAAAATAGCGTCGGAATGCATGTTAAGCTAAAAAATTCACATTTACGTTATTCTGTCGACTAACCGTGAAAAATGCACAAAAATGAACCAAACTTGAGCAAATGCATGAAAATATCTTCGGAATGCATGTTAAGCTAAAAAATGCACATTTAGGTTACTCTGTCGACTAACCGTGAAAAATGGTCAAAAATGAACCAAACTTGAGCAAATGCATGAAAATAGCTTCGGAATGCAAGTTAAGCTAAAAAATGAACATTTACGTTACTCTGTCGACTAACCGTGAAAAATGCACAAAAATGAACTAAACTTGAGCAAATGCATGAAAATAGCGTCGGAATGCATGTTAAGCTAAAAAATGCACATTTACGTTCTTCTGTCGACTAACCGTGAAAAATGGACAAAAATGAACCAAACTTGAGCAAATGCATGAAAATAGCGTCGGAATGCATGTTAAGCTAAGAAATGCACATTTACGTTATTCTGTCGACTAACCGTGAAAAATGAACGAAAATGAACCAAACTTGAGCAAATGTATGAAAATAGCGTCGGAATGCATGTTAAGCTAAAAAATGCACATTTACGTTACTCTGTCGACTAACCGTGAAAAATGCACAAAAATGAACCAAACTTGAGCAAATGCATGAAAATAGCGTCGGAATGCATGTTAAGCTGAAAAATGCACATTTACGTTATTCTGTCGACTAACCGTGAAAAATGGTCAAAAATGAACCAAACTTGAGCAAATGCATGAAAATAGCGTCGGATTGCATGTTAAGCTAAAAAATGTACATTTACGTTACTCTGTCGACTAACCGTGAAAAACGCGCAAAAATGAACCAAACTTGAGCAAATGCATGAAAATAGCTTCGGAATGCATGTTAAGCTAAAAAATGCACATTTAGGTTACTCTGTCGACTAACCGTAAAAAATAAACAAAAATGAACATAACTTGAGCAAATGCATGAAAATAGCGTCGGAATGCATTTTAAGCTAAAAATTGCACATTTACGTTACTCTGTCGACTAACCGTGAAAAATGCACAAGAATGAACCAAACTTGAGCAAATGCATGAAAATAGCGTCGGAATGCATGTTAAGCTGAAAAATGCACATTTACGTTACTCTGTCGACTAATCGTGAAAAATGCACAAAAATGAACCAAACTTGAGCAAATGCATGAAAATAGCGTCGGAATGCATTTTAAGCTAAAAAATGCACATTTACGTTATTCTGTCGACTAACCGTGAAAAATAAACAAAAATGAACCAAACTTGAGCAAATGCATGAAAATAGCGTCGGAATGCATGTTAAGCTAAAAAATGCACATCTACGTTACTCTGTCGACTAACCGTGAAAAATAAAAAAAAATGAACCAAACTTGAGCAAATGCATGAAAATAGCGTCGGAATGCATGTTAAGCTAAAAAATGCACGTTTACGTTATTCTGTCGACTAACCGCAAAAACGCACAAAAATAAACAAAACTTGAGCAAATGCATGAAAATAACTTCGGAATGCATGTTAAGCTAAAAAATGCACATTTACGTTATTCTGTCGACTAACCGTGAAAAATGAACGAAAATCAACCAAACTTGAGCAAATGCCTGAAAATAGCGTCGGAATGCATGTTAGGCTAAAAAATGCACATTTACGTTATTTTTTCGACTAACCGTGAAAAATGTACAAAAATCAACCAAACTTGAGCAAATGCCTGAAAATAGCGTCGGAATGCATGTTAAGCTAAAAAAATGTACATTTACGTTACTCTGTCGACTAACCGTGAAAAACGCGGAAAAAAGAACCAAACTTGAGCAAATGCATGAAAATAGCGTCGGATTGCATGTTAAGCTAAAAAAATGTACATTTACGTTACTCTGTCGACTAACCGTGAAAAACGCGCAAAAAAGAACCATACTTGAGCAAATGCATGAAAATAGCTTCGGAATGCATGTTAAGCAAAAAAATGCACATTTAGGTTACTCTGTCGACTAACCGTAAAAAATAAACAAAAATGAACCAAACTTGAGCAAATGCATGAAAATAGCTTCGGAATGCATGTTAAGCTAAAAAATGCACATCTACGTTACTCTGTCGACTAACCGTGAAAAATAAAAAAAAATGAACCAAACTTGAGCAAATGCATGAAAATAGCGTCGGATTGCATGTTTAGCTGAAAAATGCACATTTACGTTATTCAGTCGACTAACCGTGAAAAATAAAAAAAAATGAACCAAACTTGAGCAAATGCATGAAAATAGCGTCGGAATGCATGTTAAGCTAAAAAATGCACATTTACGTTATTCTGTCGACTAACCGTGAAAAATGAACGAAAATGAACCAAACTTGAGCAAATGTATGAAAATAGCGTCGGAATGCATGTTAAGCTAAAAAATGCACATCTACGTTACTCTGTCGACTAACCGTGAAAAATAAAAAAAAATTAACCAAACTTGAGCAAATGCATGAAAATAGCGTCGGAATGCATGTTAAGCTAAAAAATGCACATTTACGTTACTCTGTCGACTAACCGTGAAAAACGCGCAAAAATGAACCAAACTTGAGCAAATGCATGAAAATAGCTTCGGAATGCATGTTAAGCTAAAAAATGCACATTTAGGTTACTCTGTCGACTAACCGTAAAAAATAAACAAAAATGAACCAAACTTGAGCAAATGCATGAAAATAGCTTCGGAATGCATGTTAAGCTAAAAAATGCACATCTACGTTACTCTGTCGACTAACCGTGAAAAATAAAAAAAAATGAACCAAACTTGAGCAAATGCATGAAAATAGCGTCGGAATGCATGTTAAGCTAAAAAATGCACATTTACGTTATTCTGTCGACTAACCGTGAAAAATGAACGAAAATGAACCAAACTTGAGCAAATGTATGAAAATAGCGTCGGAATGCATGTTAAGCTAAAAAATGCACATCTACGTTACTCTGTCGACTAACCGTGAAAAATAAAAAAAAATGAACCAAACTTGAGCAAATGCATGAAAATAGCGTCGGAATGCAGGTTAAGCTAAAAAATGCACATTTACGTTATTCTGTCGACTAACCGTGAAAAATGAACGAAAATGAACCAAACTTGAGCAAATGTATGAAAATAGCGTCGGAATGCATGTTAAGCTAAAAAATGCACATCTACGTTACTCTGTCGACTAACCGTGAAAAATAAAAAAAAATGAACCAAACTTGAGCAAATGCATGAAAATAGCGTCGGAATGCATGTTAAGCTAAAAAATGCACATTTACGTTACTCTGTCGACTAACCGTGAAAAACGCGCAAAAATGAACCAAACTTGAGCAAATGCATGAAAATAGCTTCGGAATGCATGTTAAGCTAAAAAATGCACATTTAGGTTACTCTGTCGACTAACCGTAAAAAATAAACCAAAATGAACCAAACTTGAGCAAATACATGAAAATAGCTTTGGAATGCATGTTAAGCTAAAAAATGCACATCTACGTTACTCTGTCGACTAACCGTGAAAAATAAACAAAAATGAACCAAACTTGAGCAAATGCATGAAAATAGCGTCGGATTGCATGTTAAGCTAAAAAATGCACATTAACGTTATTCTGTCGACTAACCGTGAAAAATGCACATAAATGAACATAACTTGAGCAAATGCATGAAAATAGCGTCGGAATGCATTTTAAGCTAAAAATTGCACATTTACGTTACTCTGTCGACTAACCGTGAAAAATGCACAAAAATGAACCAAACTTGAGCAAATGCATGAAAATAGCGTCGGAATGCATGTTAAGCTGAAAAATGCACATTTACGTTATTCAGTCGACTAACCGTGAAAAATGGTCAAAAATGAACCAAACTTGAGAAAATGCATGAAAATAGCGTCGGATTGCATGTTAAGCTAAAAAATGTACATTTACGTTACTCTGTCGACTAACCGTGAAAAACGCGCAATAATGAACCAAACTTGAGCAAATGCATGAAAATAGCTTCGGAATGCATGTTAAGCTAAAAAATGCACATTTAGGTTACTGTGTCGACTAACCGTGTAAAATAAACAAAAATGAACCAAACTTGAGCAAATGCATGAAAATAGCGTCGGAATGCACGTTAAGCTAAAAAATGCACATTTTCGTTACTCTGCCGACTAATCGTGAAAAATGCACAAAAATGAACCAAACTTGAGCAAATGCATGAAAATAGCGTCGGAATGCATTTTAAGCTAAAAAATGCACATTTACGTTACTCTGTCGACTAACCGTGAAAAATGCTCAAAAATGAACCAAACTTGAGCAAATGCATGAAAATAGCGTCGGAATGCATGTTAAGCTGAAAAATGCACATTTACGTTATTCTGTCGACTAACCGTGAAAAATGGTCAAAAATGAACCAAACTTGAGCAAATGCATGAAAATAGCGTCGGATTGCATGTTAAGCTAAAAAATGTACATTTACGTTACTCTGTCGACTAACCGTGAAAAACGCGCAAAAATGAACCAAACTTGAGCAAATGCATGAAAATAGCTTCGGAATGCATGTTAAGCTAAAAAATGCACATTTAGGTTACTCTGTCGACTAACCGTTAAAAATAAACAAAAATGAACCAAACTTGAGCAAATGCATGAAAATAGCGTCGGATTGCATGTTAAGCTAAAAAATGCACATTTACGTTATTCTGTCGACTAACCGTGAAAAATGGTCAAAAATGAACCAAACTTGAGCAAATGCATGAAAATAGCGTCGGAATGCATGTTAAGCTAAAAAATGCACATTTACGTTATTCTGTCGACTAACCGTGAAAAATGGTCAAAAATGAACCAAACTTGAGCAAATGCATGAAAATAGCGTCGGAATGCATGTTAAGCTAAAAAATGCACATTTACGTTATTCTGTCGACTAACCGTGAAAAATGAACGAAAATGAACCAAACTTGAGCAAATGCATGAAAATAGCGTCGGAATGCATGTTAAGCTAAAAAATGCACATTTACGTTACTCTGTCGACTAACCGTGAAAAATGCACAAAAATTAACCAAACTTGAGCAAATGCATGAAAATAGCGTCGGAATGCATGTTAAGCTGAAAAATGCACATTTACGTTATTCTGTCGACTAACCGTGAAAAATGGTCAAAAATGAACCAAACTTGAGAAAATGCATGAAAATAGCGTCGGATTGCATGTTAAGCTAAAAAATGTACATTTACGTTACTCTGTCGACTAATCGTGAAAAACGCGCAAAAATGAACCAAACTTGAGCAAATGCATGAAAATAGCTTCGGAATGCATGTTAAGCTAAAAAATGCACATTTAGGTTACTCTGTCGACTAACCGTTAAAAATAAACAAAAATGAACCAAACTTGAGCAAATGCATAAAAATAGCGTCGGAATGCATGTTAAGCTAAAAAATGCACATCTACGTTACTCTGTCACTAACCGTAAAAAATAAACAAAAATGAACCAAACTTGAGCAAATGCATGAAAATAACGTCGGAATGCATGTTAAGCTAAAAAATGCACATTTACGTTATTCTGTCGACTAACCGTAAAAATGAACGAAAATCAACCAAATTCGAGCAAATGCATGAAAATAGCGTCGGAATGCATGTTAAGCTAAAAAATGCACATTTACGTTATTCTGTCGACTACCCGTGAAAAATGCACATAAATGAACATAACTTGAGCAAATGCATGAAAATAGCGTCGGAATGCATTTTAAGCTAAAAATTGCACATTTACGTTACTCTGTCGACTAACCGTGAAAAATAAAAAAAAATGAACCAAACTTGAGCAAATGCATGAAAATAGCGTCGGAATGCATGTTAAGCTAAAAAATGCACATTTACGTTACTCTGTCGACTAACCGTGAAAAACGCGCAAAAATGAACCAAACTTGAGCAAATGCATGAAAATAGCTTCGGAATGCATGTTAAGCTAAAAAATGCACATTTAGGTTACTCTGTCGACTAACCGTAAAAAATAAACAAAAATGAACCAAACTTGAGCAAATGCATGAAAATAGCTTCGGAATGCATGTTAAGCTAAAAAATGCACATCTACGTTACTCTGTCGATTAACCGTGAAAAATAAAAAAAAATGAACCAAACTTGAGCAAATGCATGAAAATAGCGTCGGAATGCATGTTAAGCTAAAAAATGCACGTTTACGTTATTCTGTCGACTAACCGTGAAAAATGAACGAAAATGAACCAAACTTGAGCAAATGTATGAAAATAGCGTCGGAATGCATGTTAAGCTAAAAAATGCACATCTACGTTACTCTGTCGACTAACCGTGAAAAATAAAAAAAAATGAACCAAACTTGAGCAAATGCATGAAAATAGCGTCGGAATGCATGTTAAGCTAAAAAATGCACATTTACGTTACTCTGTCGACTAACCGTGAAAAACGCGCAAAAATGAACCAAACTTGAGCAAATGCATGAAAATAGCTTCGGAATGCATGTTAAGCTAAAAAATGCACATTTAGGTTACTCTGTCGACTAACCGTAAAAAATAAACCAAAATGAACCAAACTTGAGCAAATACATGAAAATAGCTTCGGAATGCATGTTAAGCTAAAAAATGCACATCTACGTTACTCTGTCGACTAACCGTGAAAAATAAACAAAAATGAACCAAACTTGAGCAAATGCATGAAAATAGCGTCGGATTGCATGTTAAGCTAAAAAATGCACATTTACGTTATTCTGTCGACTAACCGTGAAAAATGCACATAAATGAACATAACTTGAGCAAATGCATGAAAATAGCGTCGGAATGCATTTTAAGCTAAAAATTGCACATTTACGTTACTCTGTCGACTAACCGTGAAAAATGCACAAAAATGAACCAAACTTGAGCAAATGCATGAAAATAGCGTCGGAATGCATGTTAAGCTGAAAAATGCACATTTACGTTATTCAGTCGACTAACCGTGAAAAATGGTCAAAAATGAACCAAACTTGAGAAAATGCATGAAAATAGCGTCGGATTGCATGTTAAGCTAAAAAATGTACATTTACGTTACTCTGTCGACTAACCGTGAAAAACGCGCAATAATGAACCAAACTTGAGCAAATGCATGAAAATAGCTTCGGAATGCATGTTAAGCTAAAAAATGCACATTTAGGTTACTCTGTCGACTAACCGTGTAAAATAAACAAAAATGAACCAAACTTGAGCAAATGCATGAAAATAGCGTCGGAATGCACGTTAAGCTAAAAAATGCACATTTTCGTTACTCTGTCGACTAATCGTGAAAAATGCACAAAAATGAACCAAACTTGAGCAAATGCATGAAAATAGCGTCGGAATGCATTTTAAGCTAAAAAATGCACATTTACGTTACTCTGTCGACTAACCGTGAAAAATGCTCAAAAATGAACCAAACTTGAGAAAATGCATGAAAATAGCGTCGGATTGCATGTTAAGCTAAAAAAATGTACATTTACGTTACTCTGTCGACTAACCGTGAAAAACGCGGAAAAAAGAACCAAACTTGAGCAAATGCATGAAAATAGCGTCGGATTGCATGTTAAGCTAAAGAAATGTACATTTACGTTACTCTGTCGACTAACCGTGAAAAACGCGCAAAAAAGAACCAAACTTGAGCAAATGCATGAAATAGCTTCGGAATGCATGTTAAGCAAAAAAATGCACATTTAGGTTACTCTGTCGACTAACCGTAAAAAATAAACAAAAATGAACCAAACTTGAGCAAATGCATGAAAATAGCTTCGGAATGCATGTTAAGCTAAAAAATGCACATCTACGTTACTCTGTCGACTAACCGTGAAAAATGTACAAAAATCAACCAAACTTGAGCAAATGCCTGAAAATAGCGTCGGAATGCATGTTAAGCTAAAAAATTCACATTTACGTTATTCTGTCGACTAACCGTGAAAAATGCACAAAAATGAACCAAACTTGAGCAAATGCATGAAAATAGCTTCGGAATGCATGTTAAGCTAAAAAATGCACATTTAGGTTACTCTGTCGACTAACCGTGAAAAATGGTAAAAAATGAACCAATCTTGAGCAAATGCATGAAAATAGCGTCGGAATGCATGTTAAGCTAAAAAATGCACATTTACGTTACTCTGCCGACTAACCGTGAAAAACGCACAAAAATAAACCAAACTTGAGCAAATGCATGAAAATAGCTTCGGAATGCAAGTTAAGCTAAATAATGAAAATTTACGTTACTCTGTCGACTAACCGTGAAAAATGCACAAAAATGAACTAAACTTGAGCAAATGCATGAAAATAGCGTCGGAATGCATGTTAAGCTAAAAAATGCACATTTACGTTATTCTGTCGACTAACCGTGAAAAATGGTCAAAAATGAACCAAACTTGAGCAAATGCATGAAAAAAGCGTCGGAATGCATGTTAAGCTAAAAAATGCACATTTACGTTATTCTGTCGACTAACCGTGAAAAATGAACGAAAATGAACCAAACTTGAGCAAATGTATGAAAATAGCGTCGGAATGCATGTTAAGCTAAAAAATGCACATCTACGTTACTCTGTCGACTAACCGTGAAAAATAAAAAAAAATGAACCAAACTTGAGCAAATGCATGAAAATAGCGTCGGATTGCATGTTAAGCTAAAAAAATGTACATTTACGTTACTCTGTCGACTAACCGTGAAAAACGCGCAAAAAAGAACCAAACTTGAGCAAATGCATGAAAATAGCTTCGGAATGCATGTTAAGCTAAAAAATGCACATTTAGGTTACTCTGTCGACTAACCGTGAAAAATAAAAAAAAATGAACCAAACTTGAGCAAATGCATGAAAATAGCGTCGGATTGCATGTTAAGCTAAAAAAATGTACATTTACGTTACTCTGTCGACTAACCGTGAAAAATGCACAAAAATGAACCAAACTTGAGCAAATGCATGAAAATAGCGTCGGAATGCATGTTAAGCTGAAAAATGCACATTTACGTTATTCAGTCGACTAACCGTGAAAAATGGTCAAAAATGAACCAAACTTGAGAAAATGCATGAAAATAGCGTCGGATTGCATGTTAAGCTAAAAAATGCACATCTACGTTACTCTGTCGACTAACCGTGAAAAATAAAAAAAAATGAACCAAACTTGAGCAAATGCATGAAAATAGCGTCGGAATGCATGTTAAGCTAAAAAATGCACATTTACGTTATTCTGTCGACTAACCGTGAAAAATGAACGAAAATGAACCAAACTTGAGCAAATGTATGAAAATAGCGTCGGAATGCATGTTAAGCTAAAAAATGCACATCTACGTTACTCTGTCGACTAACCGTGAAAAATAAAAAAAAATGAACCAAACTTGAGCAAATGCATGAAAATAGCGTCGGATTGCATGTTAAGCTAAAAAATGTACATTTACGTTACTCTGTCGACTAACCGTGAAAAACGCGCAATAATGAACCAAACTTGAGCAAATGCATGAAAATAACTTCGGAATGCATGTTAAGCTAAAAAATGCACATTTAGGTTACTCTGTCGACTAACCGTGTAAAATAAACAAAAATGAACCAAATTTGAGCAAATGCATGAAAATAGCGTCGGAATGCACGTTAAGCTAAAAAATGCACATTTTCGTTACTCTGTCGACTAATCGTGAAAAATGCACAAAAATGAACCAAACTTGAGCAAATGCATGAAAATAGCGTCGGAATGCATTTTAAGCTAAAAAATGCACATTTACGTTACTCTGTCGACTAACCGTGAAAAATGCTCAAAAATGAACCAAACTTGAGCAAATGCATGAAAATAGCGTCGGAATGCATGTTAAGCTGAAAAATGCAAATTTACGTTATTCTGTCGACTAACCGTGAAAATTGGTCAAAAATGAACCAAACTTGAGAAAATGCATGAAAATAGCGTCGGATTGCATGTTAAGCTAAAAAATGTACATTTACGTTACTCTGTCGACTAACCGTGAAAAACGCGCAAAAATGAACCAAACTTGAGCAAATGCATGAAAATAGCTTCGGAATGCATGTTAAGCTAAAAAATGCACATTTAGGTTACTCTGTCGACTAACCGTTAAAAATAAACAAAAATGAACCAAACTTGAGCAAATGCATGAAAATAGCGTCGGAATGCATGTTAAGCTAAAAAATGCACATCTACGTTACTCTGTCGACTAACCGTGAAAAATGCACATAAATGAACATAACTTGAGCAAATGCATGAAAATAGCGTCGGAATGCATTTTAAGCTAAAAATTGCACATTTACGTTATTCTGTCGACTAACCGTGAAAAATGAACGAAAATCAACCAAACTTGAGCAAATGCCTGAAAATAGCGTCGGAATGCATGTTAGGCTAAAAAATGCACATTTACGTTATTTTTTCGACTAACCGTGAAAAATGTACAAAAATCAACCAAACTTGAGCAAATGCCTGAAAATAGCGTCGGAATGCATGTTAAGCTAAAAAATTCACATTTACGTTATTCTGTCGACTAACCGTGAAAAATGCACAAAAATGAACCAAACTTGAGCAAATGCATGAAAATAGCTTCGGAATGCATGTTAAGCTAAAAAATGCACATTTAGGTTACTCTGTCGACTAACCGTGAAAAATGGTCAAAAATGAACCAAACTTGAGCAAATGCATGAAAATAGCGTCGGAATGCATGTTAAGCTAAAAAATGCACATTTACGTTACTCTGTCGACTAACCGTGAAAAACGCACAAAAATAAACCAAACTTGAGCAAATGCATGAAAATAGCTTCGGAATGCAAGTTAAGCTAAAAAATGAACATTTACGTTACTCTGTCGACTAACCGTGAAAAATGCACAAAAATGAACTAAACTTGAGCAAATGCATAAAAATAGCGTCGGAATGCATGTTAAGCTAAAAAATGCACATTTACGTTATTCTGTCGACTAACCGTGAAAAATGGTCAAAAATGAACCAAACTTGAGCAAATGCATGAAAAAAGCGTCGGAATGGATGTTAAGCTAAAAAATGCACATTTACGTTATTCTGTCGACTAACCGTGAAAAATGAACGAAAATGAACCAAACTTGAGCAAATGTATGAAAATAGCGTCGGAATGCATGTTAAGCTAAAAAATGCACATCTACGTTACTCTGTCGACTAACCGTGAAAAATAAAAAAAAATGAACCAAACTTGAGCAAATGCATGAAAATAGCGTCGGATTGCATGTTAAGCTAAAAAAATGTACATTTACGTTACTCTGTCGACTAACCGTGAAAAACGCGCAAAAATGAACCAAACTTGAGCAAATGCATGAAAATAGCGTCGGAAAGCATGTTAAGCTGAAAAATGCACATTTACGTTATTCTGTCGACTAACCGTGAAAAATGGTCAAAAATGAACCAAACTAGAGAAAATGCATGAAAATAGCGTCGGATTGCATGTTAAGCTAAAAAATGTACATTTACGTTACTCTGTCGACTAACCGTGAAAAATGAACGAAAATGAACCAAACTTGAGCAAATGCATGAAAATAGCGTCGGAATGCATGTTAAGCTAAAAAATGCACATTTACGTTACTCTGTCGACTAACCGTGAAAAATGCACAAAAATGAACCAAACTTGAGCAAATGCATGAAAATAGCGTCGGAATGCATGTTAAGCTGAAAAATGCACATTTACGTTATTCTGTCGACTAACCGTGAAAAATGGTCAAAAATGAACCAAACTTGAGAAAATGCATGAAAATAGCGTCGGAATGCATGTTAAGCTAAAAAATGCACATTTACGTTATTCTGTCGACTAACCGTGAAAAATGAACGAAAATGAACCAAACTTGAGCAAATGCATGAAAATAGCGTCGGAATGCATGTTAAGCTAAAAAATGCACATTTACGTTACTCTGTCGACTAACCGTGAAAAATGCACAAAAAAGAACCAAACTTGAGCAAATGCATGAAAATAGCTTCGGAATGCATGTTAAGCTAAAAAATGCACATTTAGGTTACTCTGTCGACTAACCGTGAAAAATAAACAAAAATGAACCAAACTTGAGCAAATGCATGAAAATAGCGTCGGAATGCATGTTAAGCTAAAAAATGCACATCTACGTTACTCTGTCGACTAACCGTGAAAAATAAAAAAAAATGAACCAAACTTGAGCAAATGCATGAAAATAGCGTCGGAATGCATGTTAAGCTAAAAAATGCACATTTACGTTATTCTGTCGACTAACCGTGAAAAATGCACATAAATGAACATAACTTGAGCAAATGCATGAAAATAGCGTCGGAATGCATTTTAAGCTAAAAATTGCACATTTACGTTACTCTGTCGACCAACCGTGAAAAATGCACAAAAATGAACCAAACTTGAGCAAATGCATGAAAATAGCGTCGGAATGCATGTTAAGCTGAAAAATGCACATTTACGTTATTCAGTCGACTAACCGTGAAAAATGGTCAAAAATGAACCAAACTTGAGAAAATGCATGAAAATAGCGTCGGATTGCATGTTAAGCTAAAAAATGTACATTTACGTTACTCTGTCGACTAACCGTGAAAAACGCGCAATAATGAACCAAACTTGAGCAAATGCATGAAAATAGCTTCGGAATGCATGTTAAGCTAAAAAATGCACATTTAGGTTACTCTGTCGACTAACCGTGTAAAATAAACAAAAATGAACCAAACTTGAGCAAATGCATGAAAATAGCGTCGGAATGCACGTTAAGCTAAAAAATGCACATTTTCGTTACTCTGTCGACTAATCGTGAAAAATGCACAAAAATGAACCAAACTTGAGCAAATGCATGAAAATAGCGTCGGAATGCATTTTAAGCTAAAAAATGCACATTTACGTTACTCTGTCGACTAACCGTGAAAAATGCTCAAAAATGAACCAAACTTGAGCAAATGCATGAAAATAGCGTCGGAATGCATGTTAAGCTAAAAAATGCACATCTACGTTATTCTGTTGACTAACCGTGAAAAATGCTAAAAAATGAACCAAACTTGAGCAAATGCATGAAAATAGCGTCGGAATGCATGTTAAGCTAAAAAATGCACATTTACGTTATTCTGTCGACTAACCGTGAAAAATAAACAAAAATGAACCAAACTTGAGCAAATGCATAAAAATAGCGTCGGAATGCATGTTAAGCTAAAAAATGCACATCTACGTTACTCTGTCGACTAACCGTGAAAAATAAAAAAAAATGAACCAAACTTGAGCAAATGCATGAAAATAGCGTCGGAATGCATGTTAAGCTAAAAAATGCACGTTTACGTTATTCTGTCGACTAACCGTAATAACGCACAAAAATAAACAAAACTTGTGCAAATGCAAGAAAATAACTTCGGAATGCATGTTAAGCTAAAAAATGCACATTTACGTTATTCTGTCGACTAACCGTGAAAAATGAACGAAAATCAACCAAACTTGAGCAAATGCCTGAAAATAGCGTCGGAATGCATGTTAGGCTAAAAAATGCACATTTACGTTATTTTTTCGACTAACCGTGAAAAATGTACAAAAATCAACCAAACTTGAGCAAATGCCTGAAAATAGCGTCGGAATGCATGTTAAGCTAAAAAATTCACATTTACGTTATTCTGTCGACTAACCGTGAAAAATGCACAAAAATGAACCAAACTTGAGCAAATGCATGAAAATAGCTTCGGAATGCATGTTAAGCTAAAAAATGCACATTTAGGTTACTCTGTCGACTAACCGTGAAAAATGGTCAAAAATGAACCAATCTTGAGCAAATGCATGAAAATAGCGTCGGAATGCATGTTAAGCTAAAAAATGCACATTTACGTTACTCTGTCGACTAACCGTGAAAAACGCACAAAAATAAACCAAACTTGAGCAAATGCATGAAAATAGCTTCGGAATGCAAGTTAAGCTAAATAATGAACATTTACGTTACTCTGTAGACTAACCGTGAAAAATGCACAAAAATGAACTAAACTTGAGCAAATGCATGAAAATAGCGTCGGAATGCATGTTAAGCTAAAAAATGCACATTTACGTTATTCTGTCGACTAACCGTGAAAAATGGTCAAAAATGAACCAAACTTGAGCAAATGCATGAAAAAAGCGTCGGAATGCATGTTAAGCTAAAAAATGCACATTTACGTTATTCTGTCGACTAACCGTGAAAAATGAACGAAAATGAACCAAACTTGAGCAAATGTATGAAAATAGCGTCGGAATGCATGTTAAGCTAAAAAATGCACATCTACGTTACTCTGTCGACTAACCGTGAAAAAGAAAAAAAAATGAACCAAACTTGAGCAAATGCATGAAAATAGCGTCGGATTGCATGTTAAGCTAAAAAAATGTACATTTACGTTACTCTGTCGACTAACCGTGAAAAACGCGCAAAAAAGAACCAAACTTGAGCAAATGCATGAAAATAGCTTCGGAATGCATGTTAAGCTAAAAAATGCACATTTAGGTTACTCTGTCGACTAACCGTGAAAAATAAAAAAAAATGAACCAAACTTGAGCAAATGCATGAAAATAGCGTCGGATTGCATGTTAAGCTAAAAAAATGTACATTTACGTTACTCTGTCGACTAACCGTGAAAAATGCACAAAAATGAACCAAACTTGAGCAAATGCATGAAAATAGCGTCGGAATGCATGTTAAGCTGAAAAATGCACATTTACGTTATTCAGTCGACTAACCGTGAAAAATGGTCAAAAATGAACCAAACTTGAGAAAATGCATGAAAATAGCGTCGGATTGCATGTTAAGCTAAAAAATGTACATTTACGTTACTCTGTCGACTAACCGTGAAAAACGCGCAATAATGAACCAAACTTGAGCAAATGCATGAAAATAGCTTCGGAATGCATGTTAAGCTAAAAAATTCACATTTAGGTTACTCTGTCGACTAACCGTGAAAAATGCTCAAAAATGAACCAAACTTGAGCAAATGCATGAAAATAGCGTCGGAATGCATGTTAAGCTAAAAAATGCACATCTACGTTATTCTGTTGACTAACCGTGAAAAATGCTAAAAAATGAACCAAACTTGAGCAAATGCATGAAAATAGCGTCGGAATGCATGTTAAGCTAAAAAATGCACATTTACGTTATTCTGTCGACTAACCGTGAAAAATGGTCAAAAATGAACCAAACTTGAGCAAATGCATGAAAATAGCGTCGGAATGCATGTTAAGCTAAAAAATGCACATTTACGTTATTCTGTCGACTAACCGTGAAAAATGGTCAAAAATGAACCAAACTTGAGCAAATGCATGAAAATAGCGTCGGAATGCATGTTAAGCTAAAAAATGCACATTTACGTTATTCTGTCGACTAACCGTGAAAAATGAACGAAAATGAACCAAACTTGAGCAAATGCATGAAAATAGCGTCGGAATGCATGTTAAGCTAAAAAATGCACATTTACGTTACTCTGTCGACTAACCGTGAAAAATGCACAAAAATGAACCAAACTTGAGCAAATGCATGAAAATAGCGTCGGAATGCATGTTAAGCTGAAAAATGCACATTTACGTTATTCTGTCGACTAACCGTGAAAAATGGTCAAAAATGAACCAAACTTGAGAAAATGCATGAAAATAGCGTCGGATTGCATGTTAAGCTAAAAAATGTACATTTACGTTACTCTGTCGACTAACCGTGAAAAACGCGCAAAAATGAACCAAACTTGAGCAAATGCATGAAAATAGCTTCGGAATGCATGTTAAGCTAAAAAATGCACATTTAGGTTACTCTGTCGACTAACCGTTAAAAATAAACAAAAATGAACCAAACTTGAGCAAATGCATAAAAATAGCGTCGGAATGCATGTTAAGCTCAAAAATGCACATCTACGTTACTCTGTCACTAACCGTAAAAAATAAACAAAAATGAACCAAACTTGAGCAAATGCATGAAAATAACGTCGGAATGCATGTTAAGCTAAAAAATGCACATTTACGTTATTCTGTCGACTAACCGTAAAAATGAACGAAAATCAACCAAATTCGAGCAAATGCATGAAAATAGCGTCGGAATGCATGTTAAGCTAAAAAATGCACATTTACGTTATTCTGTCGACTAACCGTGAAAAATGCACATAAATGAACATAACTTGAGCAAATGCATGAAAATAGCGTCGGAATGCATTTTAAGCTAAAAATTGCACATTTACGTTACTCTGTCGACTAACCGTGAAAAATGCTCAAAAGTGAACCAAACTTGAGCAAATGCATGAAAATAGCGTCGGAATGCATGTTAAGCTGAAAAATGCACATTTACGTTATTCTGTCGACTAACCGTTAAAAATGGTCAAAAATGAACCAAACTTGAGAAAATGCATGAAAATAGCGTCGGATTGCATGTTAAGCTAAAAAAATGTACATTTACGTTACTCTGTCGACTAACCGTGAAAATCGCGCAAAAAAGAACCAAACTTGAGCAAATGCATGAAAATAGCTTCGGAATGCATGTTAAGCTAAAAAAATGTACATTTACGTTACTCTGTCGACTAACCGTGAAAAACGCGGAAAAAAGAACCAAACTTGAGCAAATGCATGAAAATAGCGTCGGATTGCATGTTAAGCTAAAAAAATGTACATTTACGTTACTCTGTCGACTAACCGTGAAAAACGCGCAAAAAAGAACCAAACTTGAGCAAATGCATGAAAATAGCTTCGGAATGCATGTTAAGCTAAAAAATGCACATTTAGGTTACTCTGTCGACTAACCGTAAAAAATAAACAAAAATGAACCAAACTTGAGCAAATGCATGAAAATAGCTTCGGAATGCATGTTAAGCTAAAAAATGCACATCTACGTTACTCTGTCGACTAACCGTGAAAAATAAAAAAAAATGAACCAAACTTGAGCAAATGCATGAAAATAGCGTCGGATTGCATGTTAAGCTGAAAAATGCACATTTACGTTATTCAGTCGACTAACCGTGAAAAATAAAAAAAATGAACCAAACTTGAGCAAATGCATGAAAATAGCGTCGGAATGCATGTTAAGCTAAAAAATGCACATTTACGTTATTCTGTCGACTAACCGTAAAAATGAACGAAAATCAACCAAATTCGAGCAAATGCATGAAAATAGCGTCGGAATGCATGTTAAGCTGAAAAATGCACATTTACGTTATTCTGTCGACTAACCGTCAAAAATGGTCAAAAATGAACCAAACTTGAGAAAATGCATGAAAATAGCGTCGGATTGAATGTTAAGCTAAAAAAATGTACATTTACGTTACTCTGTCGACTAACCGTGAAAAACGCGCAAAAAAGAACCAAACTTGAGCAAATGCATGAAAATAGCTTCGGAATGCATGTTAAGCTAAAAAATGCACATTTAGGTTACTCTGTCGACTAACCGTGAAAAATAAACAAAAATGAACCAAACTTGAGCAAATGCATGAAAATAGCGTCGGAATGCATGTTAAGCTAAAAAATGCACATCTACGTTACTCTGTCGACTAACCGTGAAAAATAAAAAAAAATGAACCAAACTTGAGCAAATGCATGAAAATAGCGTCGGAATGCATGTTAAGCTAAAAAATGCACATTTACGTTATTCTGTCGACTAACCGTGAAAAATGCACATAAATGAACATAACTTGAGCAAATGCATGAAAATAGCGTCGGAATGCATTTTAAGCTAAAAATTGCACATTTACGTTACTCTGTCGACTAACCGTGAAAAATGCACAAAAATGAACCAAACTTGAGCAAATGCATGAAAATAGCGTCGGAATGCATGTTAAGCTGAAAAATGCACATTTACGTTATTCAGTCGACTAACCGTGAAAAATGGTCAAAAATGAACCAAACTTGAGAAAATGCATGAAAATAGCGTCGGATTGCATGTTAAGCTAAAAAATGTACATTTACGTTACTCTGTCGACTAACCGTGAAAAACGCGCAATAATGAACCAAACTTGAGCAAATGCATGAAAATAGCTTCGGAATGCATGTTAAGCTAAAAAATGCACATTTAGGTTACTCTGTCGAATAACCGTGTAAAATAAACAAAAATGAACCAAACTTGAGCAAATGCATGAAAATAGCGTCGGAATGCATGTTAAGCTAAAAAATGCACATCTACGTTACTCTGTCGACTAACCGTGAAAAATAAACAAAAATGAACCAAACTTGAGCAAATGCATGAAAATAACGTCGGAATGCATGTTAAGCTAAAAAATGCACATTTATGTTATTCTGTCGACTAACCGTAAAAATGAACGAAAATCAACCAAATTCGAGCAAATGCATGAAAATAGCGTCGGAATGCATGTTAAGCTAAAAAATGCACATTTACGTTATTCTGTCGACTAACCGTGAAAAATGCACATAAATGAACATAACTTGAGCAATTGCATGAAAATAGCGTCGGAATGCATTTTAAGCTAAAAATTGCACATTTACGTTACTCTGTCGACTAACCGTGAAAAATGCTCAAAAATGAACCAAACTTGAGCAAATGCATGAAAATAGCGTCGGAATGCATGTTAAGCTGAAAAATGCACATTTACGTTATTCTGTCGACTAACCGTCAAAAATGGTCAAAAATGAACCAAACTTGAGAAAATGCATGAAAATAGCGTCGGATTGCATGTTAAGCTAAAAAAATGTACATTTACGTTACTCTGTCGACTAACCGTGAAAAACGCGCAAAAAGGAACCAAACTTGAGCAAATGCATGAAAATAGCTTCGGAATGCATGTTAAGCTAAAAAATGCACATTTAGGTTACTCTGTCGACTAACCGTGAAAAATAAACAAAAATGAACCAAACTTGAGCAAATGCATGAAAATAGCGTCGGAATGCATGTTAAGCTAAAAAATGCACATCTACGTTACTCTGTCGACTAACCGTGAAAAATAAAAAAAAATGAACCAAACTTGAGCAAATGCATGAAAATAGCGTCGGAATGCATGTTAAGCTAAAAAATGCACATTTACGTTATTCTGTCGACTAACCGTGAAAAATGCACATAAATGAACATAACTTGAGCAAATGCATGAAAATAGCGTCGGAATGCATTTTAAGCTAAAAATTGCACATTTACGTTACTCTGTCGACTAACCGTGAAAAATGCACAAAAATGAACCAAACTTGAGCAAATGCATGAAAATAGCGTCGGAATGCATGTTAAGCTGAAAAATGCACATTTACGTTATTCAGTCGACTAACCGTGAAAAATGGTCAAAAATGAACCAAACTTGAGAAAATGCATGAAAATAGCGTCGGATTGCATGTTAAGCTAAAAAATGTACATTTACGTTACTCTGTCGACTAACCGTGAAAAACGCGCAATAATGAACCAAACTTGAGCAAATGCATGAAAATAGCATCGGAATGCATGTTAAGCTAAAAAATGCACATTTAGGTTACTCTGTCGACTAACCGTGTAAAATAAACAAAAATGAACCAAACTTGAGCAAATGCATGAAAATAGCGTCGGAATGCACGTTAAGCTAAAAAATGCACATTTTCGTTACTCTGTCGACTAATCGTGAAAAATGCACAAAAATGAACCAAACTTGAGCAAATGCATGAAAATAGCGTCGGAATGCATTTTAAGCTAAAAAATGCACATCTACGTTATTCTGTTGACTAACCGTGAAAAATGCTAAAAAATGAACCAAACTTGAGCAAATGCATGAAAATAGCGTCGGAATGCATGTTAAGCTAAAAAATGCACATCTACGTTATTCTGTTGACTAACCGTGAAAAATGCTAAAAAATGAACCAAACTTGAGCAAATGCATGAAAATAGCGTCGGAATGCATGTTAAGCTAAAAAATGCACATTTACGTTATTCTGTCGACTAACCGTGAAAAATAAACAAAAATGAACCAAACTTGAGCAAATGCATAAAAATAGCGTCGGAATGCATGTTAAGCTAAAAAATGCACATCTACGTTACTCTGTCGACTAACCGTGAAAAATAAAAAAAAATGAACCAAACTTGAGCAAATGCATGAAAATAGCGTCGGAATGCATGTTAAGCTAAAAAATGCACGTTTACGTTATTCTGTCGACTAACCGTAATAACGCACAAAAATAAACAAAACTTGAGCAAATGCAAGAAAATAACTTCGGAATGCATGTTAAGCTAAAAAATGCACATTTACGTTATTCTGTCGACTAACCGTGAAAAATGAACGAAAATCAACCAAACTTGAGCAAATGCCTGAAAATAGCGTCGGAATGCATGTTAGGCTAAAAAATGCACATTTACGTTATTTTTTCGACTAACCGTGAAAAATGTACAAAAATCAACCAAACTTGAGCAAATGCCTGAAAATAGCGTCGGAATGCATGTTAAGCTAAAAAATTCACATTTACGTTATTCTGTCGACTAACCGTGAAAAATGCACAAAAATGAACCAAACTTGAGCAAATGCATGAAAATAGCTTCGGAATGCAAGTTAAGCTAAATAATGAACATTTACGTTACTCTGTCGACTAACCGTGAAAAATGCACAAAAATGAACTAAACTTGAGCAAATGCATGAAAATAGCGTCGGAATGCATGTTAAGCTAAAAAATGCACATTTACGTTATTCTGTCGACTAACCGTGAAAAATGGTCAAAAATGAACCAAACTTGAGCAAATGCATGAAAAAAGCGTCGGAATGCATGTTAAGCTAAAAAATGCACATTTACGTTATTCTGTCGACTAACCGTGAAAAATGAACGAAAATGAACCAAACTTGAGCAAATGTATGAAAATAGCGTCGGAATGCATGTTAAGCTAAAAAATGCACATCTACGTTACTCTGTCGACTAACCGTGAAAAATAAAAAAAAATGAACCAAACTTGAGCAAATGCATGAAAATAGCGTCGGATTGCATGTTAAGCTAAAAAAATGTACATTTACGTTACTCTGTCGACTAACCGTGAAAAACGCGCAAAAAAGAACCAAACTTGAGCAAATGCATGAAAATAGCTTCGGAATGCATGTTAAGCTAAAAAATGCACATTTAGGTTACTCTGTCGACTAACCGTGAAAAATAAAAAAAAATGAACCAAACTTGAGCAAATGCATGAAAATAGCGTCGGATTGCATGTTAAGCTAAAAAAATGTACATTTACGTTACTCTGTCGACTAACCGTGAAAAATGCACAAAAATGAACCAAACTTGAGCAAATGCATGAAAATAGCGTCGGAATGCATGTTAAGCTGAAAAATGCACATTTACGTTATTCAGTCGACTAACCGTGAAAAATGGTCAAAAATGAACCAAACTTGAGCAAATGCATGAAAATAACGTCGGAATGCATGTTAAGCTAAAAAATGCACATTTACGTTATTCTGTCGACTAACCGTAAAAATGAACGAAAATCAACCAAATTCGAGCAAATGCATGAAAATAGCGTCGGAATGCATGTTAAGCTAAAAAATGCACATTTACGTTATTCTGACGACTAACCGTGAAAAATGCACATAAATGAACATAACTTGAGCAATTGCATGAAAATAGCGTCGGAATGCATTTTAAGCTAAAAATTGCACATTTACGTTACTCTGTCGACTAACCGTGAAAAATGCTCAAAAATGAACCAAACTTGAGCAAATGCATGAAAATAGCGTCGGAATGCATGTTAAGCTGAAAAATGCACATTTACGTTATTCTGTCGACTAACCGTAAAAATGAACGAAAATCAACCAAATTCGAGCAAATGCATGAAAATAGCGTCGGAATGCATGTTAAGCTAAAAAATGCACATTTACGTTATTCTGACGACTAACCGTGAAAAATGCACATAAATGAACATAACTTGAGCAATTGCATGAAAATAGCGTCGGAATGCATTTTAAGCTAAAAATTGCACATTTACGTTACTCTGTCGACTAACCGTGAAAAATGCTCAAAAATGAACCAAACTTGAGCAAATGCATGAAAATAGCGTCGGAATGCATGTTAAGCTGAAAAATGCACATTTACGTTATTCTGTCGACTAACCGTCAAAAATGGTCAAAAATGAACCAAACTTGAGAAAATGCATGAAAATAGCGTCGGATTGCATGTTAAGCTAAAAAAATGTACATTTACGTTACTCTGTCGACTAACCGTGAAAAACGCGCAAAAAAGAACCAAACTTGAGCAAATGCATGAAAATAGCTTCGGAATGCATGTTAAGCTAAAAAATGCACATTTAGGTTACTCTGTCGACTAACCGTGAAAAATAAACAAAAATGAACCAAACTTGAGCAAATGCATGAAAATAGCGTCGGAATGCATGTTAAGCTAAAAAATGCACATCTACGTTACTCTGTCGACTAACCGTGAAAAATAAAAAAAAATGAACCAAACTTGAGCAAATGCATGAAAATAGCGTCGGAATGCATGTTAAGCTAAAAAATGCACATTTACGTTATTCTGTCGACTAACCGTGAAAAATGCACATAAATGAACATAACTTGAGCAAATGCATGAAAATAGCGTCGGAATGCATTTTAAGCTAAAAATTGCACATTTACGTTACTCTGTCGACTAACCGTGAAAAATGCACAAAAATGAACCAAACTTGAGCAAATGCATGAAAATAGCGTCGGAATGCATGTTAAGCTGAAAAATGCACATTTACGTTATTCAGTCGACTAACCGTGAAAAATGGTCAAAAATGAACCAAACTTGAGAAAATGCATGAAAATAGCGTCGGATTGCATGTTAAGCTAAAAAATGTACATTTACGTTACTCTGTCGACTAACCGTGAAAAACGCGCAATAATGAACCAAACTTGAGCAAATGCATGAAAATAGCTTCGGAATGCATGTTAAGCTAAAAAATGCACATTTAGGTTACTCTGTCGACTAACCGTGTAAAATAAACAAAAATGAACCAAACTTGAGCAAATGCATGAAAATAGCGTCGGAATGCACGTTAAGCTAAAAAATGCACATTTTCGTTACTCTGTCGACTAATCGTGAAAAATGCACAAAAATGAACCAAACTTGAGCAAATGCATGAAAATAGCGTCGGAATGCATTTTAAGCTAAAAAATGCACATTTACGTTACTCTGTCGACTAACCGTGAAAAATGCTCAAAAATGAACCAAACTTGAGCAAATGCATGAAAATAGCGTCGGAATGCATGTTAAGCTAAAAAATGCACATCTACGTTATTCTGTTGACTAACCGTGAAAAATGCTAAAAAATGAACCAAACTTGAGCAAATGCATGAAAATAGCGTCGGAATGCATGTTAAGCTAAAAAATGCACATTTACGTTATTCTGTCGACTAACCGTGAAAAATAAACAAAAATGAACCAAACTTGAGCAAATGCATGAAAATAGCGTCGGAATGCATGTTAAGCTAAAAAATGCACATCTACGTTACTCTGTCGACTAACCGTGAAAAATAAAAAAAAATGAACCAAACTTGAGCAAATGCATGAAAATAGCGTCGGAATGCATGTTAAGCTAAAAAATGCACGTTTACGTTATTCTGTCGACTAACCGTAAAAACGCACAAAAATAAACAAAACTTGAGCAAATGCATGAAAATAACTTCGGAATGCATGTTAGGCTAAAAAATGCACATTTACGTTATTCTGTCGACTAACCGTGAAAAATGAACGAAAATCAACCAAACTTGAGCAAATGCCTGAAAATAGCGTCGGAATGCATGTTAGGCTAAAAAATGCACATTTACGTTATTTTTTCGACTAACCGTGAAAAATGTACAAAAATCAACCAAACTTGAGCAAATGCCTGAAAATAGCGTCGGAATGCATGTTAAGCTAAAAAATTCACATTTACGTTATTCTGTCGACTAACCGTGAAAAATGCACAAAAATGAACCAAACTTGAGCAAATGCATGAAAATAGCTTCGGAATGCATGTTAAGCTAAAAAATGCACATTTAGGTTACTCTGTCGACTAACCGTGAAAAATGGTCAAAAATGAACCAAACTTTAGCAAATGCATGAAAATAGCGTCGGAATGCATGTTAAGCTAAAAAATGCACATTTACGTTACTCTGTCGACTAACCGTGAAAAACGCACAAAAATAAACCAAACTTGAGCAAATGCATGAAAATAGCTTCGAAATGCAAGTTAAGCTAAATAATGAACATTTACGTTACTCTGTCGACTAACCGTGAAAAATGCACAAAAATGAACTAAACTTGAGCAAATGCATGAAAATAGCGTCGGAATGCATGTTAAGCTAAAAAATGCACATTTACGTTATTCTGTCGACTAACCGTGAAAAATGGTCAAAAATGAACCAAACTTGAGCAAATGCATGAAAATAGCGTCGGAATGCATGTTAAGCTAAAAAATGCACATTTACGTTATTCTGTCGACTAACCGTGAAAAATGAACGAAAATGAACCAAACTTGAGCAAATGCATGAAAATAGCGTCGGAATGCATGTTAAGCTGAAAAATGCACATTTACGTTATTCTGTCGACTAACCGTGAAAAATAAAAAAAAATGAACCAAACTTGAGCAAATGCATGAAAATAGCGTCGGATTGCATGTTAAGCTAAAAAAATGTACATTTACGTTACTCTGTCGACTAACCGTGAAAAATGCACAAAAATGAACCAAAATTGAGCAAATGCATGAAAATAGCGTCGGAATGCATGTTAAGCTGAAAAATGCACATTTACGTTATTCAGTCGACTAACCGTGAAAAATGGTAAAAAATGAACCAAACTTGAGAAAATGCATGAAAATAGCGTCGGCTTGCATGTTAAGCTAAAAAATGTACATTTACGTTACTCTGTCGACTAACCGTGAAAAATAAAAAAAAATGAACCAAACTTGAGCAAATGCATGAAAATAGCGTCGGAATGCATGTTAAGCTAAAAAATGCACATTTACGTTATTCTGTCGACTAACCGTGAAAAATGGTCAAAAATGAACCAAACTTGAGAAAATGCATGAAAATAGCGTCGGATTGCATGTTAAGCTGAAAAATGTACATTTTC
This sequence comes from Lasius platythorax, assembly GCA_963971435.1. Classification (NCBI taxonomy): domain Eukaryota; kingdom Metazoa; phylum Arthropoda; class Insecta; order Hymenoptera; family Formicidae; genus Lasius; species Lasius platythorax. The sequence goes on along the minus strand of CAXASD010000071.1, from coordinate 26,796 downwards.
GTTACTCTGTCGACTAATCGTGAAATATGCACAAAAATGAACCAAACTTGAGCAAATGCATGAAAATAGCGTCGGAATGCATGTTAAGCTAAAAAATGCACATCTACGTTACTCTGTCGACTAACCGTGAAAAATAAAAAAAAATGAACCAAACTTGAGCAAATGCATGAAAATAGCGTCGGAATGCATGTTAAGCTAAAAAATGCACATTTACGTTACTCTGTCGACTAACCGTGAAAAACGCGCAAAAATGAACCAAACTTGAGCAAATGCATGAAAATAGCTTCGGAATGCATGTTAAGCTAAAAAATGCACATTTAGGTTACTCTGTCGACTAACCGTAAAAAATAAACAAAAATGAACCAAACTTGAGCAAATGCATGAAAATAGCTTCGGAATGCATGTTAAGCTAAAAAATGCACATCTACGTTACTCTGTCGACTAACCGTGAAAAATAAACAAAAATGAACCAAACTTGAGCAAATGCATGAAAATAGCGTCGGATTGCATGTTAAGCTAAAAAAATGTACATTTACGTTACTCTGTCGACTAACCGTGAAAAACGCGCAAAAAAGAACCAAACTTGAGCAAATGCATGAAAATAGCTTCGGAATGCATGTTAAGCTAAAAAATGCACATTTAGGTTACTCTGTCGACTAACCGTGAAAAATAAACAAAAATGAACCAAACTTGAGCAAATGCATGAAAATAGCGTCGGAATGCATGTTAAGCTAAAAAATGCACATCTACGTTACTCTGTCGACTAACCGTGAAAAATAAAAAAAAATGAACCAAACTTGAGCAAATGCATGAAAATAGCGTCGGAATGCATGTTAAGCTAAAAAATGCACATTTACGTTATTCTGTCGACTAACCGTGAAAAATGAACGAAAATGAACCAAACTTGAGCAAATGCATGAAAATAGCGTCGGAATGCATGTTAAGCTAAAAAATGCACATTTAAGATATTCTGTCGACTAACAGTGAAAAATGGTCAAAAATGAACCAAACTTGAGCAAATGCATGAAAATAGCGTCGAAATGCATGTTAAGATAAAAAATGCACATTTACGTTATTCTGTCGACTAACCGTGAAAATTGAACGAAAATGAACCAAACTTGAGCAAATGCATGAAAATAGCGTCGGAATGCATGTTAAGCTAAAAAATGCACATTTACGTTATTCTGTCGACTAACCGTGAAAAATGCTCAAAAATGAACCAAACTTAAGCAAATGCATGAAAATAGCGTCGGAATGCATGTTAAGCTAAAAAATGCACATTTACGTTATTCTGTCGACTAACCGTGAAAAATGCACAAAAATGAACCAAACTTGAGCAAATGGCTGAAAATAGCGTCGGAATGCATGTTAGGCTAAAAAATGCACATTTACGTTATTTTTTCGACTAACCGTGAAAAATGCACAAAAATGAACCAAACTTGAGCAAATGCATGAAAATAGCGTCGGAATGCATGTTAAGCTAAAAAATGCACATTTACGTTATTCTGTCGACTAACCGTGAAAAATTGTCAAAAATGAACCAAACTTGAGAAAATGCATGAAAATAGCGTCGGATGGCATGTTAAGCAAAAAAATGTACATTTACGTTACTCTGTCGACTAACCGTGAAAAACGCGCAAAAATGAACCAAACTTGAGCAAATGCATGAAAATAGCGTCGGAATGCATGTTAAGCTAAAAAATGCACATTTACGTTATTCTGTCGACTAACCGTGAAAAATTGTCAAAAATGAACCAAACTTGAGAAAATGCATGAAAATAGCGTCGGATTGCATGTTAAGCAAAAAAATGTACATTTACGTTACTCTGTCGACTAACCGTGAAAAACGCGCAAAAATGAACCAAACTTGAGCAAATGCATGAAAATAGCGTCGGAATGCATGTTAAGTTAAAAAATGCACATTTAGGTTACTCTGTCGACTAAACGTGAAAAACGCACAAAAATAAACCAAACTTGAGCAAATGCATGAAAATAGCTTCGGAATGCATGTTAAGCTAAAAAATGCACATTTACGTTACTCTGTCGACTAATCGTGAAAAATGCACAAAAATGAACCAAACTTGAGCAAATGCATGAAAATAGCGTCGGAATGCATGTTAAGCAAAAAAATGTACATTTACGTTACTCTGTCGACTAACCGTGAAAAACGCGCAAAAATGAACCAAACTTGAGCAAATGCATGAAAATAGCGTCGGAATGCATGTTAAGCTAAAAAATGCACATTTACGTTATTCTGTCGACTAACCGTGAAAAATTGTCAAAAATGAACCAAACTTGAGAAAATGCATGAAAATAGCGTCGGATTGCATGTTAAGCAAAAAAATGTACATTTACGTTACTCTGTCGACTAACCGTGAAAAATGCTAAAAAATGAACCAAACTTGAGCAAATGCATGAAAATAGCGTCGGAATGCATGTTAAGCTAAAAAATGCACATTTACGTTATTCTGTCGACTAACCGTGAAAAATTGTCAAAAATGAACCAAACTTGAGAAAATGCATGAAAATAGCGTCGGATTGCATGTTAAGCAAAAAAATGTACATTTACGTTACTCTGTCGACTAACCGTGAAAAACGCGCAAAAATGAACCAAACTTGAGCAAATGCATGAAAATAGCGTCGGAATGCATGTTAAGTTAAAAAATGCACATTTAGGTTACTCTGTCGACTAAACGTGAAAAACGCACAAAAATAAACCAAACTTGAGCAAATGCATGAAAATAGCTTCGGAATGCATGTTAAGCTAAAAAATGCACATTTACGTTACTCTGTCGACTAACCGTGAAAAATGCACAAAAATGAACCAAACTTGAGCAAATGCATGAAAATAGCGTCGGAATGCATGTTAAGCTAAAAAATGCACATTTACGTTATTCTGTCGACTAACCGTGAAAAATAATCAATAATGAACCAAACTTGAGCAAATGCATGAAAATAGCGTCGGAATGCATGTTAAGCTAAAAAATGCACATTTACGTTATTCTGTCGACTAACCGTGAAAAATGCACAAAAATGAACCAAACTTGAGCAAATGGCTGAAAATAGCGTCGGAATGCATGTTAGGCTAAAAAATGCACATTTACGTTATTTTTTCGACTAACCGTGAAAAATGCACAAAAATGAACCAAACTTGAGCAAATGCATGAAAATAGCGTCGGAATGCATTTTAAGCTAAAAAATGCACATTTACGTTACTCTGTTGACTAACCGTGAAAAATAAACAAAAATGAACAAAACTTGAACAAATTCATGAAAATAGCGGCGGAATGCATGTTAATCTAAAAAATGCACATTTACGTTATTCTGTCGACTAACCGTGAAAAATAAACAAAAATGAACCAAACTTGAGCAAATGCATGAAAATAGCGTCGGAATGCATTTTAAGCTAAAAAATGCACATTTACGTTATTCTGTCGACTAACCGTGAAAAATGCACAAAAATGAACCAAACTTGAGCAAATGCATGAAAATAGCGTCGGAATGCATGTTAAGCTAAAAAATGCACATTTACGTTATTCTGTCGACTAACCGTGAAAAATAAACAAAAATGATCCAAACTTGAGCAAATGCATGAAAATAGCGTCGGAATGCATTTTAAGCTAAAAAATGCACATTTACGTTATTCTGTCGACTAACCGTGAAAAATGCACAAAAATGAACCAAACTTGAGCAAATGCATGAAAATAGCGTCGGAATGCATGTTAAGCTAAAAAATGCACATTTACGTTATTCTGTCGACTAGCCGTGAAAAATGGTCAAAAATGAACCAAACTTGAGCAAATGCATGAAAATAGCGTTGGAATGCATGTTAAGCTAAAAAATGCACATTTACGTTATTCTGTCGACTAACCGTGAATAATGGACAAAAATCAACCAAACTCGAGCAAATGCATGAAAATAGCTTCAGAATGCACGTTAAGCTAAAAAATGCACATTTACGTTATTCTGTCGACTAACCGTGAAAAATGCACAAAAATGAACTAAACTTGAACAAATGCATGAAAATAGCGTCGGAATGCATGTTAAGCTAAAAAATGCACATTTACGTTATTCTGTCGACTAACCGTGAAAAATGGTCAAAAATGAACCAAACTTGAGCAAATGCATGAAAATAGCGTCGGAATGCATGTTAAGCTAAAAAATGCACATTTACGTTATTCTGTCGACTAACCGTGAAAAATGAACGAAAATGAACCAAACTTGAGCAAATGCATGAAAATAGCGTCGGAATGCATGTTAAGCTAAAAAATGCACATTTACGTTACTCTGTCGACTAACCGTGAAAAATGCACAAAAATGAACCAAACTTGAGCAAATGCATGAAAATAGCGTCGAAATGCATGTTAAGCTAAAAAATGCACATTTACGTTATTCTGTCGACTAACCGTGAAAATTGAACGAAAATGAACCAAACTTGAGCAAATGCATGAAAATAGCGTCGGAATGCATGTTAAGCTAAAAAATGCACATTTACGTTATTCTGTCGACTAACCGTGAAAAATGCTCAAAAATGAACCAAACTTAAGCAAATGCATGAAAATAGCGTCGGAATGCATGTTAAGCTAAAAAATGCACATTTACGTTATTCTGTCGACTAACCGTGAAAAATGCACAAAAATGAACCAAACTTGAGCAAATGGCTGAAAATAGCGTCGGAATGCATGTTAGGCTAAAAAATGCACATTTACGTTATTTTTTCGACTAACCGTGAAAAATGCACAAAAATGAACCAAACTTGAGCAAATGCATGAAAATAGCGTCGGAATGCATGTTAAGCTAAAAAATGCACATTTACGTTATTCTGTCGACTAACCGTGAAAAATTGTCAAAAATGAACCAAACTTGAGAAAATGCATGAAAATAGCGTCGGATTGCATGTTAAGCAAAAAAATGTACATTTACGTTACTCTGTCGACTAACCGTGAAAAACGGGCAAAAATGAACCAAACTTGAGCAAATGCATGAAAATAGCGTCGGAATGCATGTTAAGCTAAAAAATGCACATTTACGTTATTCTGTCGACTAACCGTGAAAAATTGTCAAAAATGAACCAAACTTGAGAAAATGCATGAAAATAGCGTCGGATTGCATGTTAAGCAAAAAAATGTACATTTACGTTACTCTGTCGACTAACCGTGAAAAATGCTAAAAAATGAACCAAACTTGAGCAAATGCATGAAAATAGCGTCGGAATGCATGTTAAGCTAAAAAATGCACATTTACGTTATTCTGTCGACTAACTGTGAAAAATTGTCAAAAATGAACCAAACTTGAGAAAATGCATGAAAATAGCGTCGGATTGCATGTTAAGCAAAAAAATGTACATTTACGTTACTCTGTCGACTAACCGTGAAAAACGCGCAAAAATGAACCAAACTTGAGCAAATGCATGAAAATAGCGTCGGAATGCATGTTAAGTTAAAAAATGCACATTTAGGTTACTCTGTCGACTAAACGTGAAAAACGCACAAAAATAAACCAAACTTGAGCAAATGCATGAAAATAGCTTCGGAATGCATGTTAAGCTAAAAAATGCACATTTACGTTACTCTGTCGACTAACCGTGAAAAATGCACAAAAATGAACCAAACTTGAGCAAATGCATGAAAATAGCGTCGGAATGCATGTTAAGCAAAAAAATGTACATTTACGTTACTCTGTCGACTAACCGTGAAAAACGCGCAAAAATGAACCAAACTTGAGCAAATGCATGAAAATAGCGTCGGAATGCATGTTAAGCTAAAAAATGCTCTTTTACGTTATTCTGTCGACTAACCGTGAAAAATTGTCAAAAATGAATTAAACTTGAGAAAATGCATGAAAATAGCGTCGGATTGCATGTTAAGCAAAAAAATGTACATTTACGTTACTCTGTCGACTAACCGTGAAAAATGCTAAAAAATGAACCAAACTTGAGCAAATGCATGAAAATAGCGTCGGAATGCATGTTAAACTAAAAAATGCACATTTACGTTATTCTGTCGACTAACCGTGAAAAATTGTCAAAAATGAACCAAACTTGAGAAAATGCATGAAAATAGCGTCGGATTGCATGTTAAGCAAAAAAATGTACATTTACGTTACTCTGTCGACTAACCGTGAAAAACGCGCAAAAATGAACCAAACTTGAGCAAATGCATGAAAAAAGCGTCGGAATGCATGTTAAGTTAAAAAATGCACATTTAGGTTACTCTGTCGACTAAACGTGAAAAACGCACAAAAATAAATCAAACTTGAGCAAATGCATGAAAATAGCTTCGGAATGCATGTTAAGCTAAAAAATGCACATTTACGTTACTCTGTCGACTAACCGTGAAAAATGCACAAAAATGAACCAAACTTGAGCAAATGCATGAAAATAGCGTCGGAATGCATGTTAAGCTAAAAAATGCACATTTACGTTATTCTGTCGACTAACCGTGAAAAATAATCAATAATGAACCAAACTTGAGCAAATGCATGAAAATAGCGTCGGAATGCATGTTAAGCTAAAAAATGCACATTTACGTTATTCTGTCGACTAACCGTGAAAAATGCACAAAAATGAACCAAACTTGAGCAAATGGCTGAAAATAGCGTCGGAATGCATGTTAGGCTAAAAAATGCACATTTACGTTATTTTTTCGACTAACCGTGAAAAATGCACAAAAATGAACCAAACTTGAGCAAATGCATGAAAATAGCGTCGGAATGCATTTTAAGCTAAAAAATGCACATTTACGTTACTCTGTTGACTAACCGTGAAAAATAAACAAAAATGAACAAAACTTGAACAAATTCATGAAAATAGCGGCGGAATGCATGTTAATCTAAAAAATGCACATTTACGTTATTCTGTCGACTAACCGTGAAAAATAAACAAAAATGAACCAAACTTGAGCAAATGCATGAAAATAGCGTCGGAATGCATGTTAAGCTAAAAAATGCACATTTACGTTATTCTGTCGACTAACCGTGAAAAATAAACAAAAATGATCCAAACTTGAGCAAATGCATGAAAATAGCGTCGGAATGCATTTTAAGCTAAAAAATGCAAATTTACGTTATTCTGTCGACTAACCGTGAAAAATGCACAAAAATGAACCAAACTTGAGCAAATGCATGAATATAGCGTCGGAATGCATGTTAAGCTAAAAAATGCACATTTACGTTATTCTGTCGACTAGCCGTGAAAAATGGTCAAAAATGAACCAAACTTGAGCAAATGCATGAAAATAGCGTTGGAATGCATGTTAAGCTATGTGACGTGACGCCTTTTTGCGCCGTCACAAGGGTTGCTGCCCGATCGGGGGGGGGGGGAACGATTCCGGGGTTGCTTCTCGTGACTGAGAGGGAGCGACCTCGAATTTAATAATAATTACGATAATAAACGCGAGGCGGAGGAAACTGCCTGAGTGGTCGACAACCTTTTTTGTACCGCAAGATACCGATGAAGCGGAGCATAACGGAGACCGAAGAGGACCGGAGGAAGCCGCGGACCAGACTCTCCGAGGATACTCAGGTCAGGTATCGAACCGCGCCGGTTCCGTATTTCTCTGTGCATCCGTATGCGTATACTGCCTATCTTTTTAGAAAACAGCAGCATCGAGAAAGAGCGACCGGAGTTCCACACCCCCGCATACTGCCGGATGAGTGGAGGATCCCGCAATTACCGCCATTACTATCGGGAAGGATGGAAGTACGGCCTGGCCAGCCTGCCACATCCGACCCCTGAAATACCGCAACGGGCGCTACACGGCAACCCGAGAATCGACATGTCAGCACGTGCGGGAGAAGATCCCGTGAGTTACCGCTAGCGAGCTAGGAGAGGGATGGAGAATCGATGGGCGGATCGAAGCCACCCCACAGCAGCGAATATCGACAGGATGCGTGAAAGATCGGCGCGGGAATCGAGGGACCTGAGGACTCTCTCGGAGAGAGTCACTGTTCGGTGAGCCACGATCGCGGAACAACTACCGGAATCGAGTCTGCCTGGACAACTGCCGGAAGAAAAGATTATTGTAAGCCGCCACTCAGGTAGCCGTTAAGTGTAGTGATCTGGTTGAGTCGATACCGTGTCGTGATTCTGAGCGTCTACCGTTACCGTAAGTAACTTACCGTAGTTTACCGAGATCGTTGTGGGGAGCAATAGCTCCGAAAATAGTTACCGCGAGATCGGCTCAAGCCAGATTACCGCGAGTGTATCCCTCTCGGAGAGGCCGTCACCGACAGTCGTAGTTAAGTGTAATATCGTTCCGTGCATTAAGATAATTATCGTACCGTAATATTAGAACGAACTTATGGCATCGTTCTCGTACCGAAAATTTATCGTGTGTCTGATTCAATAATATCGCGTCGTGAGATACCGGAATTTGCGTGGTGTCGCTCTCCGCGAGTTACCGTTACCGTAGTCTCAGAGAGAACTCTGCGAGAGTCGAGAGAGAGTCCCGCTCTCCGCGAGTTATCGTTACCGTAGGCTCAAAGAGAACTCCGCGAGAGTCGAGAGAGAATCACGAAATTACCGCGCGATCGGCCGATAGCTCTTGTATGAAGACTATTCGTTATATCGTAAGTTATTAATTAGCGTATCGAAAACTATTACCGTAATACCGAAAGAGACCGTAAAGTCAATGTCAAAGTAAAGATTATTGTGTCTCGAATATTTCCGAAATTATATCGCCTCCCGTTATCGTCGACTCCTATTGTTCCGCGCTCGCGCCGCATTCCATTCGATCACGTGATCGCCGCGTGTCGCGAAGGAATTCTACCGTCTTTGTATCGCGACCTTCCCGGTGATCGAAAATCGCCTTTACGATTAGGCTCGATTCACAGGGCATTATCGAACATTATTTTGGTGAATATCGTTATTAACTAACGAATATTTTCGAGAATACCGTCGTATCAGTAAATCGAAACTACCGCTTGTAACGCGCCCGGGAGAAAAGAACCCGACGCGACAGGATATTAATATTGTAATTTATCTACCACATCCATTTATGTAAAATATTATTTCTCGATTGTATTTGTCCATGTTATAAATCATTGTTAAATATATATCTCTGTTAACTAATTAATTCTGTGTATTTTCTGTGTATGATATCTCCTCTCCAGAGTCAGATCAATTAATTGAATCACGCCCCTCTGCCATATACTGAGCAGGGCGTAGCCGGAAATAACGTTTGTTTTCCCGTATTACCGATACCGCGGCGCGAACAATCGCGCCTGGCGCCCAATACCGGATTACGAGATATTTTCAGCCTTATCGAGATACCGTTGCGTACCGTCCCTGATACCGATTAACGTAAAAATTTATCCTAAATCGAGTCGTCAAGACTCCGATACCGCTTGCCGCTTTCCACCCTCGGGATCGGCGTCCCGAGGCGGGTTAAGACGTTGCAAATTTGGCGCCCAACGTGGGGCCACGCCGTTGAGAATTTTTTTTTTGGAAGAAACGTTTCGTTCTCTTTTCTTTTGTCTTTCATATTACCCGTCGAAATTAGATCTGGAGAGAGAGTGACTTTTGTATAATTTTGTGAAGCTAATTTGTTATTTTTTTCTTTTTGTGAATGGTATATATTTTTGTGTGTTTTCTAACCCGTTTCTTGCAGCTAAGTGATAGTGTTCGTTTTGTGCGTCGAATAAAATTTTCGAATTGGAATACCGTAACAGTGAGTAGAGTGTCCGTCTTATTATCACGAGTTCTACCGTATATCGCATAAAAATCGCTGAAATTTGTGTGCTGCTCAATACATTTATCTATCGCGCGCTGTGCTGACGCCCGCCAGATCGCCTAACTTTAACGCGTTTTTCTGACATTTTTTTTTTTGCTTCTCTTTCACGAGAGTGTTACCGATTTCGATCCTGCCTGTCTCGTTACCGTGAAATCTTAATTCTTTTGGGGAAGAAATATTACTCATCGATATTCTTGCTATATTCTCCGATCGTATTCTCGCAACCTCTAGTAGATCAAAAATTCGACCGTTTACCGTAATAATTTATGTTTCCGTTATATCATAGTTCTTTTCCGTTATATCTGATCATACGAGTGTATATATTTTTTTTTCTCTCTTTCTTTCGTTTTCTGCTCCTTATTTATATTTTTTTTTCTCGAACTACCGCTCTATCGTTTATTGTTTCCGTTTACGTTGCCATACATCTGCTTTGACTTTCGCTACTATTTATATTATATCAACGTCTTTCTTTCGTTTTCCTTTTGTCATTTTCGCTTTTGATTCCTTTTCAAATAGACGAAGTTGTTTTCACGTTGAACCGCGTGTTTTGATACCGATCTCGTCCTAATAATAAAGTATTTCTTTTTTTTTCTCTTCTGCGTTAACCTATTCAAACCACTTGTTGTTTTGGAAGGTAAAGTCGATTATTGTTCACGCTGTTTATATATTCTTGAGCCTTCCGATTCCGAGGTTTATGATACCGTCGTGTTTATAATTCTAGTTTACCTGAGCGCGTGATTACTTTTCTTTGTTTTCTTTTTTTTCTTTTCTTTTCTTCCGTCTCTTCCCGTCTGTTCGCGTTATTCAACCGTTTGTTGTTCTTATATCTCAATCTTTAAAATTTTTTTTCTTTCTTCTTCTTTTCTTCTGGTTTTGTTTTCAAATACCGTCGCGTTTTCTGTGAATACCGTTATCCACCGGGAGATATCCGTTCTCCGCGTACCGTATATAAAAATTTTTTTTTTGATCCCTCCCTTCTTCATGAGGAAAGATAGCGATCCCCATCAGTGGATTTCACAATTAAATTCGGAGGAAGCGCGACAACACCTAGAGGATCGTAACCTAAGCGTACAGGGAATCCTACCGGTTTTACGTGCACGACTCCTTCGTTACGAGGAGGAGAACCTTAAGGCCCGTACCGCGGACCCAGAGACAATGCCGACCGATCGCAGTCCGCCGCACACGCAAACTCCACTAGAGGAGGGCGCTACGACAGACACGACAATGCCCTTGCACCGCTCCTATGAGGAGATAAAAATTACAAATCCTCCCTTTGAGAGAATATTCAATCCACCAAGGGGAGGAGGTGTCCCTTGGAACCCGGATAGGCGGGACCCGCCCTCGCGAACGGATCCACGACCTCCACGCGCGTCAACCGCGGAAGCGTACAATCTCATGAGAAAGTGGAATCTAAGTTTCTCGGGAAAGAGGGGTAGCGACGCGGAAGCCTTTTTACTCCGAATAAAGGAGGCTCGCTCGATAGTACCGATCTCGGATGCCGACTTGTTCAAGTGTCTACCGCTATTTTTAACGGATATGGCGCTATATTGGGTGCGTTTAGAAAGCGAGAACTGGCGGAGCTGGAACGACTTTGAGACGGCATGGAGAGCGCGTTTCGGAGATCCCGATTATCAATACGCGCTTCGCGATGAGATTTTTAGACGAACACAAGGGGAACACGAAACCGCTGCCGATTACTTGACCTGTCTTCGCGCGTTACTTAACCGGATGACACCGCCATGGCCTCTCGCCGAACAGCTAAATTTCGCCCATCGAAATATGCTGCCACGACTACAAATTACGATCCGAAGGCAGGAATTCGCAGATTTCTCTACATTAGAATATCTAGCCACGCGAGTTGAGAGGAGCTACCTAGCCGAGACCAATTACCGACCTCCGTTACCGCCCGAACAATCTATGTTTCCCGACTTAGCATACCACGCACCAAAGGGAAAGAAGGGTACCGTTACCGTGGCAACTGCCAGCGTTACCGCTAATAAGAAAGAGAAGAGAAAGCAGAATAAGAACGCAACCGCGAATAACGCCAAGACCGATACCGCTACTGTTACCGCTGCAGCTACCGCTTCCGATACTAGTCAGCGCGATACCGTAAATCTCACCGCCAATTCGTCCGCGAACGTGAAATGTTGGAATTGTGAGAAAACTGGACACCGCGCGCGGGGATGCACCGAGCCACGAAAGAGATATTGTTACCGCTGTGGCAAACATGATGTTACCGTGGCGACTTGTCCCACGTGTTCGGGAAACGCCAACCGGAGCCAGTAGAGAGGGTCCCTACGACTCCGAGCCCAGAAAACGAGACCCGCAAACCCATACCGACTACCGTGGAAGATACATTGATACACTCTTACGTCACTTTGGAATATGAAACGCTACCGCCCCTTAGATTCTTCAAAATTAAGATACGCGGCTACCCTCTCGCGGCTCTCGTGGACTCGGGGTCGAATCGAACGTTGTTAGGCCGCGAAGGAATAAAAATAATCCGAAAGATAGGCTTCCCTACCGACAAGAACAGAGGTGTGCGAATACGTACCGCGAACGGTCAATTAGCGGATATCAAAGAGGAAGTGAGAATACCGATTGAATTGGAGAACGCATATCAGGATGTTACCGTAGCCCTATTACCAAATTTGGCAGTACCGTGCATTCTCGGGATCGATTTCCTAGTAAAATTCGGCATCGCGTTGGATTTCGCTTCGGGGGAGTGGTACTTCGCGCAACACCCCCACGTCCGCTACCGTCTAGCTACCGATACGACTTCCCGCGAAACTTCCTGCTGCGGATTGTCGGAATTGAACTCCGAACAGGAACGAGCCCTCGAAAATTTTTTTCAAACGCTACCGGAACCCTCACCGAACCCCGGAGTTACCGAGTTAACAGATCATAAGATAGACGTGGGTTCGAGCCCCCCAATAAAGCAACGGTGCTATCTCGTCTCCCCGAAAGTACAGGAGGCGATACGGGCCGAAACGGATAAAATGCTTGCAGCAGGGATAATAGAACCCTCTTTTAGCGAGTGGTCGAACCCTATCGTGATGGTCAAAAAGCCGAATGGCAAGTACCGCTTTTGCCTGGACTTCCGAAAAGTGAATAGCGTTTCAAAGAAGGACGCATACCCGTTACCGAACATGAACGGAATTCTCGACAAACTCCGCTCAGCCCGATATATTTCCACGATCGATTTGAGTCAAGCTTATTTTCAAGTACCGTTAGCGAAAGAGAGTCGGGAGATTACCGCGTTTAGCGTCCCCGGGATGGGACTGTTTCATTTTACCCGAATGCCGTACGGTCTAACCGGAGCACCGGCTACCTTCCAAAGGTTACTGGATAGATTGATAGGTCCCGAAATGGAACCACATGTGTTCGCATATTTAGACGATATCGTGATCGTCACACCAACTTTTGAAGAACACATGAGTTGGCTAAAGAAAGTTCTCGACAGAATAGTTACCGCTGGCCTTACCGTAAACCCCGATAAATGCGAGTTCTGCCGGTCGCAAGTTCGATACTTGGGTTTTATAGTACAACAGGAGGGGTTAACAGTAGACCCCGAAAAGACGCGACCAATCCTGGAATATCCCGCGCCCCGGAACCTAAAGCAATTACGACGTTTTTTGGGAATGTCATCTTGGTACCGCAGGTTTATCCCGCAATTCGCGACCTTAAGTGAGCCGCTCACACGGCTTTTGAAGAAGGGCAAGCGCTGGGAATGGGGGGTTGATCAAGATCGCGCCTTTGATCAGATTAGAGATCATTTAGTTACCGCACCTACATTAGCATGTCCAGATTTTGAGTTACCGTTTGTTCTTCAAACTGACGCGAGTTCCGTAGGATTAGGCGCGGTACTGACACAAACAATCGATGAAGAGGAAAGAGTGATAGCTTTCGCGAGTCGAGCGCTAGCAGATCCCGAGAAAAGATACTCTGTTACCGAACAGGAGTGTCTAGCGGTCGTATGGGCTATTCAGAAATTTAGACCATATCTAGAGGGATACCGTTTTACAGTAGTTACCGATCACAGTAGCTTACGCTGGCTACATAATTTAAAAAACCCCACGGGAAGACTAGCGAGATGGGCACTTGAACTCTTAGAATATGATTACGAGATTGTCCATCGTAAGGGTGCCCTACATCATGTACCGGATGCTCTTTCGCGAATGTTCGAGAACGACGATACCGAAGAAACGCCAATTGCCGCGATTAATACTGCTCATATAATTGCAGCTGTAGATACCGTAGATTTTGAGAATACTACCGACGAATGGTACCGCAAAAGATCTAGGGAAGTAGTATCAAATCCGAATAAATTCACGCAATGGAAGGTCATGGATGGGCGATTGTATTTCCTAAGACCCAAGAAAGTAATTTCCGAGATTGTGGAAGACCTAGATCGTTGGAAGGTGGTGATACCGAGAGAATACCGTCAAGAAGTTTTGAGAGAGTCGCACGACATGCCGCAGGCAGGTCATTTAGGTACCGAGAAAACATATCAGCGCGTCGCTGTTTCATACTTTTGGCCGAATCTGTTCCGTGATGTTACCGAATACGTTAGAAGGTGTGACCTCTGTCAACGAACCAAAGTCGAACAGACAGGTCCCGCAGGTCTCATGGGACGCCGTATTGCGGATGGCCCATGGACCGTTATAGCTGCCGACATTATAGGCCCCTTACCGCGTAGCAAAGCCGGATTCCAATACATTTTAGTGATCCAAGACCTTTTTACGAAGTGGGTGGAGTGTAAGGCTTTAAGATCCGCTACGGGTAGTAAAATTAGCGAGGCGTTAGAAGAATTAGTGATATCCCGGTGGGGCGCTCCAAAGTTTCTATTAACCGATAATGGTACCGAATTTCTAAATAAAGTAATCAAGACTTTTACCGAAGAACATAACATCACTCACACGACAGTACCGCCGTACCACCCCCAGGCGAATCCCGTCGAACGAGTAAATCGAATTTTGAAAACAATGATCATATCGTTTATTGACAAAGATCATAGGGCATGGGACGAACACCTTGCTGAGTTCCGCTTCGCCTATAATACCGCGTGCCACTCGTCATTAGGAACATCGCCCGCTTTCCTAAACCTCGGGCGAGAATTAGAACCAGTACACTCAGTAAATCGACGTAGCCAGCCGGCTACCGAGATAGATACCGGAGATCCCGAAAAATGGGCGGAAAGAATGAAACAATTACAGACCTTAAGGGAGTGGGTTACCGAAAATTTAGACCGCGCATACGAGAGGCAAGCCTCTCATTACAATTTACGACGACGCAATCGTACCTTTCAGGTGGGTGATCTGGTGTTGAAACGTCAACACACACTATCGTCAGCCGCTCAGAACATAGCGGCAAAATTAGCACACAAGTTTCAAGGACCTTTTAAAATTTCGCGGGTGAATTCTCCGGTCGTCTACGAGTTAGTACAGCTGGATGGGTCACCCGCGGGAAAGTTACACATCCAGGACCTAAAACCCTATCATATTCCCGTTACCGATTCATAGATGCAGCGAAAGGTATTGGGCCGTGTCGCGTCACGGAACTTGTTGCGCGCCTTCTGGCGACGCCACCCCGAAGTCGTGGAGTTTATCGAAACCCACGACGAGGGGTTCTGGCTGGACCTGGAGGACGTGGCGACGGAGTTCCAGAGGGCGGTCTATACCACGGAGGGCGCGGTAGTGCACGAATGCCTACCTACGCAAAGCACCCAGGTACAGACGCGCGTCGAACCCCGGTCCGAGATGGCCACGCAGACCGGAGCGACCCCCGCAGTGGAACAGTCCACACAGACGGGGCCTCCGCCGAGAACGGCAACGACGGGTACCACGACCAGCCCGTCGAGGCGAAACGTCCCCGCGAGGGAGAGGACGCCGGAACCTAGCCGCAGGACCGAGGAGCGGCAGTCAAGAGACTCCAGGCGGAGGACCTGCTACGAGGTCGGATGCTGGAACTGCGGAAGTCCCCAGCATTCCTACGCCAAATGCCCGTTACCTAGAATGGGGGACTTCTGTTACGGGTGCGGGCAATCCGGAGTAACACTGAGGGACTGCCTGCGCTGCGGCTCGGCATATAGGCGCACGCAGCCGTATACGGCGGGAAGGGGACCGCGAGCTCCACCTCGCACCCCGGCACCCCCACGGCCGTACTCCCGCCAGGACGGCTGGCCCTGGGCGAAGGAGCAAAATAACGAGCAGGCCTGGGGCGGTCACGACGAGGTACCGCACTAGTTACCGTCTGTTACCGAACCTGTTTTTTTTTTGTTTTTTTTTTTCTTTGTTTTTTTTTTGTTTTTTTTTGTCGCTCCCACACTAATTCGCCAATTTTTTTTGTTTTTTTTTTGTTTGTTTTTTTGGTCACCATTTTTTTTTGTTGTGGACTCTTTGTGTTTTTTTTTATTTTTTTTTCTTTTCCTTGTTTTTTTTTGGGTCCCAAGTCCGTTAAGGACCTGTAAGTTTTTTTTTATTATTTTGGTTTGACACAAATAAAAGGGATACGCGACAACCCCAAGTCTCCTTTCTTTACCTCCCCTCCGTAGTAAGTTACATCGCGTTCGAAAAGGGGTAGACGGGAGAGCTGACCTTCGAGAATCACGGGGCGACGCCCGTAGACACCGGAGACCGGGCAAGCGTGAGTGTCGGGAAAAGATATGAGACGGATCTATACTGTCGGATTGGTTGAACGGAGGGGGATAAGAGAGTAGCAGATCCGAGACCTGAATTGGGAAAGATTTACAGTGCTGCCGGAGTGGCGGTAGTCAACCTGGCGGACTCCGACCCTCCCGGTTCTCCTCTTGGACGGGGGAGTTGTGACGTGACGCCTTTTTGCGCCGTCACAAGGGTTGCTGCCCGATCGGGGGGGGGGGGAACGATTCCGGGGTTGCTTCTCGTGACTGAGAGGGAGCGACCTCGAATTTAATAATAATTACGATAATAAACGCGAGGCGGAGGAAACTGCCTGAGTGGTCGACAACCTTTTTTGTACCGCAAGATACCGAGGAAGCGGAGCATAACGGAGACCGAAGAGGACCGGAGGAAGCCGCGGACCAGACTCTCCGAGGATACTCAGGTCAGGTATCGAACCGCGCCGGTTCCGTATTTCTCTGTGCATCCGTATGCGTATACTGCCTATCTTTTTAGAAAACAGCAGCATCGAGAAAGAGCGACCGGAGTTCCACACCCCCGCATACTGCCGGATGAGTGGAGGATCCCGCAATTACCGCCATTACTATCGGGAAGGATGGAAGTACGGCCTGGCCAGCCTGCCACATCCGACCCCTGAAATACCGCAACGGGCGCTACACGGCAACCCGAGAATCGACATGTCAGCACGTGCGGGAGAAGATCCCGTGAGTTACCGCTAGCGAGCTAGGAGAGGGATGGAGAATCGATGGGCGGATCGAAGCCACCCCACAGCAGCGAATATCGACAGGATGCGTGAAAGATCGGCGCGGGAATCGAGGGACCTGAGGACTCTCTCGGAGAGAGTCACTGTTCGGTGAGCCACGATCGCGGAACAACTACCGGAATCGAGTCTGCCTGGACAACTGCCGGAAGAAAAGATTATTGTAAGCCGCCACTCAGGTAGCCGTTAAGTGTAGTGATCTGGTTGAGTCGATACCGTGTCGTGATTCTGAGCGTCTACCGTTACCGTAAGTAACTTACCGTAGTTTACCGAGATCGTTGTGGGGAGCAATAGCTCCGAAAATAGTTACCGCGAGATCGGCTCAAGCCAGATTACCGCGAGTGTATCCCTCTCGGAGAGGCCGTCACCGACAGTCGTAGTTAAGTGTAATATCGTTCCGTGCATTAAGATAATTATCGTACCGTAATATTAGAACGAACTTATGGCATCGTTCTCGTACCGAAAATTTATCGTGTGTCTGATTCAATAATATCGCGTCGTGAGATACCGGAATTTGCGTGGTGTCGCTCTCCGCGAGTTACCGTTACCGTAGTCTCAGAGAGAACTCTGCGAGAGTCGAGAGAGAGTCCCGCTCTCCGCGAGTTATCGTTACCGTAGGCTCAAAGAGAACTCCGCGAGAGTCGAGAGAGAATCACGAAATTACCGCGCGATCGGCCGATAGCTCTTGTATGAAGACTATTCGTTATATCGTAAGTTATTAATTAGCGTATCGAAAACTATTACCGTAATACCGAAAGAGACCGTAAAGTCAATGTCAAAGTAAAGATTATTGTGTCTCGAATATTTCCGAAATTATATCGCCTCCCGTTATCGTCGACTCCTATTGTTCCGCGCTCGCGCCGCATTCCATTCGATCACGTGATCGCCGCGTGTCGCGAAGGAATTCTACCGTCTTTGTATCGCGACC
Organism: Lasius platythorax; assembly: GCA_963971435.1. Lineage (NCBI taxonomy): Eukaryota > Metazoa > Arthropoda > Insecta > Hymenoptera > Formicidae > Lasius > Lasius platythorax. The sequence goes on along the minus strand of CAXASD010000071.1, from coordinate 8,718 downwards.
TTCCCGGTGATCGAAAATCGCCTTTACGATTAGGCTCGATTCACAGGGCATTATCGAACATTATTTTGGTGAATATCGTTATTAACTAACGAATATTTTCGAGAATACCGTCGTATCAGTAAATCGAAACTACCGCTTGTAACGCGCCCGGGAGAAAAGAACCCGACGCGACAGGATATTAATATTGTAATTTATCTACCACATCCATTTATGTAAAATATTATTTCTCGATTGTATTTGTCCATGTTATAAATCATTGTTAAATATATATCTCTGTTAACTAATTAATTCTGTGTATTTTCTGTGTATGATATCTCCTCTCCAGAGTCAGATCAATTAATTGAATCACGCCCCTCTGCCATATACTGAGCAGGGCGTAGCCGGAAATAACGTTTGTTTTCCCGTATTACCGATACCGCGGCGCGAACAATCGCGCCTGGCGCCCAATACCGGATTACGAGATATTTTCAGCCTTATCGAGATACCGTTGCGTACCGTCCCTGATACCGATTAACGTAAAAATTTATCCTAAATCGAGTCGTCAAGACTCCGATACCGCTTGCCGCTTTCCACCCTCGGGATCGGCGTCCCGAGGCGGGTTAAGACGTTGCAGCTAAAAAATGCACATTTACGTTATTCTGTCGACTAACCGTGAATAATGGACAAAAATCAACCAAACTCGAGCAAATGCATGAAAATAGCTTCAGAATGCACGTTAAGCTAAAAAATGCACATTTACGTTATTCTGTCGACTAACCGTGAAAAATGCACAAAAATGAACTAAACTTGAACAAATGCATGAAAATAGCGTCGGAATGCATGTTAAGCTAAAAAATGCACATTTACGTTATTCTGTCGACTAACCGTGAAAAATGGTCAAAAATGAACCAAACTTGAGCAAATGCATGAAAATAGCGTCGGAATGCATGTTAAGCTAAAAAATGCACATTTACGTTATTCTGTCGACTAACCGTGAAAAATGAACGAAAATGAACCAAACTTGAGCAAATGCATGAAAATAGCGTCGGAATGCATGTTAAGCTAAAAAATGCACATTTACGTTACTCTGTCGACTAACCGTGAAAAATGCACAAAAATGAACCATACTTGAGCAAATGCATGAAAATAGCGTCGGAATGCATGTTAAGCTAAAAAATGCACATTTAAGATATTCTGTCGACTAACAGTGAAAAATGGTCAAAAATGAACCAAACTTGAGCAAATGCATGAAAATAGCGTCGAAATGCATGTTAAGCTAAAAAATGCACATTTACGTTATTCTGTCGACTAACCGTGAAAATTGAACGAAAATGAACCAAACTTGAGCAAATGCATGAAAATAGCGTCGGAATGCATGTTAAGCTAAAAAATGCACATTTACGTTATTCTGTTGACTAACCGTGAAAAATGCTCAAAAATGAACCAAACTTAAGCAAATGCATGAAAATAGCGTCGGAATGCATGTTAAGCTAAAAAATGCACATTTACGTTATTCTGTCGACTAACCGTGAAAAATGCACAAAAATGAACCAAACTTGAGCAAATGCATGAAAATAGCGTCGGAATGCATGTTAAGCTGAAAAATGCACATTTACGTTATTCTGTCGACTAACCGTGAAAAATGGTCAATAATGAACCAAACTTGAGAAAATGAATGAAAATAGCGTCGGATTGCATGTTAAGCTAAAAAATGTACATTTACGTTACTCTGTCGACTAACCGTGAAAAACGCGCAAAAATGAACCAAACTTGAGCAAATGCATGAAAATAGCTTCGGAATGCATGTTAAGTTAAAAAATGCACATTTAGGTTACTCTGTCGACTAACCGTGAAAAATAAACAAAAATGAACCAAACTTGAGCAAATGCATGAAAATAGCGTCGGAATGCATGTTAAGCTAAAAAATGCACATCTACGTTACTCTGTCGACTAACCGTGAAAAATAAACAAAAATGAACCAAACTTGAGCAAATGCATGAAAATAGCGTCGGAATGCATGATAAGCTAAAAAATGCACAATTACGTTATTCTGTCGACTAACCGTAAAAATGAACGAAAATCAACCAAATTCGAGCAAATGCATGAAAATAGCGTCGGAATGCATGTTAAGCTAAAAAATGCACATTTACGTTATTCTGTCGACTAACCGTGAAAAATGCACATAAATAAACATAACTTGAGCAAATGCATGAAAATAGCGTCGGAATGCATTTTAAGCTAAAAAATGCACATTTACGTTACTCTGTCGACTAACCGTGAAAAATGCTCAAAAATGAACCAAACTTGAGCAAATGCATGAAAATAGCGTCGGAATGCATGTTAAGCTAAAAAATGCACATCTACGTTATTCTGTTGACTAACCGTGAAAAATTCTAAAAAATGAACCAAACTTGAGCAAATGCATGAAAATAGCGTCGGAATGCATGTTAAGCTAAAAAATGCACATTTACGTTATTCTGTCGACTAACCGTGAAAAATTGTCAAAAATGAACCAAACTTGAGAAAATGCATGAAAATAGCGTCGGATTGCATGTTAAGCAAAAAAATGTACATTTACGTTACACTGTCGACTAACCGTGAAAAACGCGCAAAAATGAACCAAACTTGAGCAAATGCATGAAAATAGCGTCGGAATGCATGTTAAGCTAAAAAATGCACATTTAGGTTACTCTGTCGACTAAACGTGAAAAACGAACAAAAATAAACCAAACTTGAGCAAATGCATGAAAATAGCTTCGGAATGCATGTTAAGCTAAAAAATGCACATTTACGTTATTCTGTCGACTAACCGTGAAAAATAATCAATAATGAACCAAACTTGAGCAAATGCATGAAAATAGCGTCGGAATGCATGTTAAGCTAAAAAATGCACATTTACGTTATTCTGTCGACTAACCGTGAAAAATGCACAAAAATGAACCAAACTTGAGCAAATGGCTGAAAATAGCGTCGGAATGCATGTTAGGCTAAAAAATGCACATTTACGTTATTTTTTCGACTAACCGTGAAAAATGTACAAAAATGAACCAAACTTGAGCAAATGCATGAAAATAGCGTCGGAATGCATTTTAAGCTAAAAAATGCACATTTACGTTACTCTGTTGACTAACCGTGAAAAATAAACAAAAATGAACAAAACTTGAGCAAATTCATGAAAATAGCGGCGGAATGCATGTTAATATAAAAAATGCACATTTACGTTATTCTGTCGACTAACCGTGAAAAATAAACAAAAATGAACCAAACTTGAGGAAATGCAAGAAAATAGCGTCGTAATGCATGTTAAGCTAAAAAATTCACATTTACGTTACTATGTCGACTAACCGTGAAAAATGCACAAAAATGTACCAAACTTGAGCAAATGCATGAAAATAGCGTCGGAATGCATGTTAAGCTAAAAAATGCACATTTACGTTACTCTGTCGACTAACCGTGAAAAATAAACAAAAATGAACCAACCTTGAGCAAATGCATGAAAATAGCGTCGGAATGCATGTTAAGCTAAAAAATGCACATTTACGTTATTCTGTCGACTAACCGTGAAAAATGGTCAAAAATGAACCAAACTTGAGCAAATGCATGAAAATATCGTCGGAATGCATGTTAAGCTAAAAAATGCACATTTACGTTACTCTGTTGTCTAACCGTGAAAAATAAACAAAAATGAACAAAACTTGAGCAAATGCATGAAAATAGCGGCGGAATGCATGTTAATCTAAAAAATGCACATTTACGTTATTCTGTCGACTAACCGTGAAAAATAAACAAAAATGAACCAAACTTGAGGAAATGCAAGAAAATAGCGTCGGAATGCATGTTAAGCTAAAAAATTCACATTTACGTTACTATGTCGACTAACCATGAAAAATGCACAAAAATGAACCAAACTTGAGCAAATGCATGAAAATAGCGTCGGAATGCATGTTAAGCTAAAAAATGCACATTTACGTTATTCTGTCGACTAACCGTGAAAAATAAACAAAAATGAACCAAACTTGAGCAAATGCATGAAAATAGCGTCGGAATGCATTTTAAGCTAAAAAATGCACATTTACGTTACTTTGTCGACCAACCGTGAAAAATGCACAAAAATGAACCAAACTTGAGCAAATGCATGAAAATAGCGTCAGAATGCACGTTAAGCTAAAAAATGCACATTTACATTACTCTGTCGACTAATCGTGAAAAAGGCACAAAAATGAACCAAACTTGAGCAAATGCATGAAAATAGCGTCGGAATGCATTTTAAGCTAAAAAATGCACATTTTCGTTACTCTGTCGACTAACCGTAAAAAATGCTCAAAAATGAAACAAACTTGAGCAAATGCATGAAAATAGCGTCGGAATGCATTTTAAGCTAAAAAATGCACATTTACGTTATTCTGTCGACTAACCGTGAAAAATGAACGAAAATCAACCAAACTTGAGCAAATGGCTGAAAATAGCGTCGGAATGCATGTTAGGCTAAAAAATGCACATTTACGTTATTTTTTCGACTAACCGTGAAAAATGCACAAAAATGAACCAAACTTGAGCAAATGCATGAAAATAGCGTCGGAATGCATGTTAAGCTAAAAAATGCACATTTACGTTACTCTGTCGACTAACCGTGAAAAATGAACGAAAATGAACCAAACTTGAGCAAATGCATGAAAACAACGTCGAAATGCATGTTAAGCTAAAAAATGCACATTTACGTTATTCTGTCGACTAACCGTGAAAAATGAACGAAAATGAACCAAACTTGAGCAAATGCATGAAAATAGCGTCGGAATGCATGTTAAGCTAAAAAATGCACATTTACGTTACTCTGTCGACTAACCGTGAAAAATGCACAAAAATGAACCATACTTGAGCAAATGCATGAAAATAGCGTCGGAATGCATGTTAAACTAAAAAATGCACATTTACGATATTCTGTCGACTAACTGTGAAAAATGGTCAAAAATGAACCAAACTTGAGCAAATGCATGAAAATAGCGTCGAAATGCATGTTAAGCTAAAAAATGCACATTTACGTTACTATGTCGACTAACCGTGAAAAATGCACAAAAATGAACCAAACTTGAGCAAATGCATGAAAATAGCTTCGGAATGCATGTTAAGCTAAAAAATGCACATTTACGTTACTCTGTCGACTAACCGTGAAAAAAGCACAAAAATGAACCAAACTTGAGCAAATGCATGAAAATAGCGTCGGAATGCAAGTTAAGCTAAAAAATGCACATTTACGTTATTCTGTCGACTAACCGTGAAAAATAAACAAAAATGAACCAAACTTGAGCAAATGCATGAAAATAGCGTCGGAATGCATTTTAAGCTAAAAAATGCACATTTACGTTACTCTGTCGACTAACCGTGAAAAATGCACAAAAATGAACCAAACTTGAGCAAATGCATGAAAATAGCGTCGGAATGCATGTTAAGCTAAAAAATGCACATTTACGTTATTCTGTCGACTAACCGTGAAAAATGTACAAAAATCAATCAAACTCGAGCAAATGCATGAAAATAGCGTCGGAATGCACGTTAAGCTAAAAAATGCACATTTACGTTACTCTGTCGACTAATCGTGAAAAATGCACAAAAATGAACCAAACTTGAGAGAATGCATGAAAATAGCGTCGGATTGCATGTTAAGCTAAAAAATGCACATCTACGTTACTCTGTCGACTAACCGTGAAAAATAAACAAAAATGAACCAAACTTGAGCAAATGCATGAAAATAGCGTCGGAATGCATGTTAAGCTAAAAAATGCACAATTACGTTATTCTGTCGACTAACCGTAAAAATGAACGAAAATCAACCAAATTCGAGCAAATGCATGAAAATAGCGTCGGAATGCATGTTAAGCTAAAAAATGCACATTTACGTTATTCTGTCGACTAACCGTGAAAAATGCACATAAATGAACATAACTTGAGCAAATGCATGAAAATAGCGTCGGAATGCATTTTAAGCTAAAAAATGCACATTTACGTTACTCTGTCGACTAACCGTGAAAAATGCTCAAAAATGAACCAAACTTGAGCAAATGCATGAAAATAGCTTCGGAATGCATGTTAAGCTAAAAAATGCACATTTACGTTACTCTGTCGACTACCGTGAAAAATGCACAAAAATGAACCAAACTTGAGCAAATGCATGAAAATAGCGTCGGAATGCATGTTAAACTAAAAAATGCACATTTACGTTATTCTGTCGACTAACCGTGAAAAATAATCAATAATGAACCAAACTTGAGCAAATGCATGAAAATAGCGTCTGAATGCATGTTAAGCTAAAAAATGCACATTTACGTTATTCTGTCGACTAACCGTGAAAAATGCACAAAAATGAACCAAACTTGAGCAAATGGCTGAAAATAGCGTCGGAATGCATGTTAGGCTAAAAAATGCACATTTACGTTATTTTTTCGACTAACCGTGAAAAATGCACAAAAATGAACCAAACTTGAGCAAATGCATGAAAATAGCGTCGGAATGCATTTTAAGCTAAAAAATGCACATTTACGTTACTCTGTTGACTAACCGTGAAAAATAAACAAAAATGAACAAAACTTGAGCAAATTCATGAAAATAGCAGCGGAATGCATGTTAATCTAAAAAATGCACATTTACGTTATTCTGTCGACTAACCGTGAAAAATAAACAAAAATGAACCAAACTTGAGGAAATGCAAGAAAATAGCGTCGTAATGCATGTTAAGCTAAAAAATTCACATTTACGTTACTATGTCGACTAACCGTGAAAAATGCACAAAAATGTACCAAATTTGAGCAAATGCATGAAAATAGCGTCGGAATGCATGTTAAGCTAAAAAATGCACATTTGAGTTACTCTGTCGACTAACCGTGAAAAATAAACAAAAATGAACCAACCTTGAGCAAATGCATGAAAATAGCTTCGGAATGCATGTTAAGCTAAAAAATGCACATTTACGTTATTCTGTCGACTAACCGTGAAAAATGGTCAAAAATGAACCAAACTTGAGAAAATGCATGAAAATAGCGTCACAATGCATGTTAAGCTAAAAAATGCACATTTACGTTATTCTGTCGACTAACCGTGAAAAATGCACAAAAATGAACCAAACTTGAGCAAATGGCTGAAAATAGCGTCGGAATGCATGTTAGGCTAAAAAATGCACATTTACGTTATTTTTTCGACTAACCGTGAAAAATGCACAAAAATGAACCAAACTTGAGCAAATGCATGAAAATAGCGTCGGAATGCATTTTAAGCTAAAAAATGCACATTTACGTTACTCTGTTGACTAACCGTGAAAAATAAACAAAAATGAACAAAACTTGAGCAAATTCATGAAAATAGCAGCGGAATGCATGTTAATCTAAAAAATGCACATTTACGTTATTCTGTCGACTAACCGTGAAAAATAAACAAAAATGAACCAAACTTGAGGAAATGCAAGAAAATAGCGTCGTAATGCATGTTAAGCTAAAAAATTCACATTTACGTTACTATGTCGACTAACCGTGAAAAATGCACAAAAATGTACCAAACTTGAGCAAATGCATGAAAATAGCGTCGGAATGCATGTTAAGCTAAAAAATGCACATTTACGTTACTCTGTCGACTAATTGTGAAAAATAAACAAAAATGAACCAACCTTGAGCAAATGCATGAAAATAGCGTCGGAATGCATGTTAAGCTAAAAAATGCACATTTACGTTATTCTGTCGACTAACCGTGAAAAATGGTCAAAAATGAACCAAACTTGAGCAAATGCATGAAAATATCGTCGGAATGCATGTTAAGCTAAAAAATGCACATTTACGTTACTCTGTTGTCTAACCGTGAAAAATAAACAAAAATGAACAAAACTTGAGCAAATGCATGAAAATAGCGGCGGAATGCATGTTAATCTAAAAAATGCACATTTACGTTATTCTGTCGACTAACCGTGAAAAATAAACAAAAATGAACCAAACTTGAGGAAATGCAAGAAAATAGCGTCGGAATGCATGTTAAGCTAAAAAATTCACATTTACGTTACTATGTCGACTAACCATGAAAAATGCACAAAAATGAACCAAACTTGAGCAAATGCATGAAAATAGCGTCGGAATGCATGTTAAGCTAAAAAATGCACATTTACGTTATTCTGTCGACTAACCGTGAAAAATAAACAAAAATGAACCAAACTTGAGCAAATGCATGAAAATAGCGTCGGAATGCATTTTAAGCTAAAAAATGCACATTTACGTTACTTTGTCGACCAACCGTGAAAAATGCACAAAAATGAACCAAACTTGAGCAAATGCATGAAAATAGCGTCAGAATGCACGTTAAGCTAAAAAATGCACATTTACATTACTCTGTCGACTAATCGTGAAAAAGGCACAAAAATGAACCAAACTTGAGCAAATGCATGAAAATAGCGTCGGAATGCATTTTAAGCTAAAAAATGCACATTTTCGTTACTCTGTCGACTAACCGTAAAAAATGCTCAAAAATGAAACAAACTTGAGCAAATGCATGAAAATAGCGTCGGAATGCATGTTAAGCTAAAAAATGCACATTTACGTTATTCTGTCGACTAACCGTGAAAAATGAACGAAAATCAACCAAACTTGAGCAAATGGCTGAAAATAGCGTCGGAATGCATGTTAGGCTAAAAAATGCACATTTACGTTATTTTTTCGACTAACCGTGAAAAATGCACAAAAATGAACCAAACTTGAGCAAATGCATGAA
>CAXASD010000069.1:0-12496 GCA_963971435.1 Lasius platythorax | reverse complement strand
ACTCAATTCGACCTCTTATTCACAAAAAAAATAGTTATTTTAATCGAAATTTGTCGTTTACGAACTCGCTCTTTTTCGCTTTATCGCGGTCTAGGCCCGACTGACTCGAGAATTCCGGGTGTCTCGCCTCTCGCCCTGGGTGCTTGGTTCACCCAGGGGCGAGGGGAGACCCTCGGAATTCCTTAAAAAAAGTTGTTTGTCGGATTTCGAAGCCTTCGATAGGCTTCGAAATCCAACAAACGACGTGTGTTGTGCGCGGGCACCGCTGACGACCCAACATATTTTGTACAACTTTTTTTGGTTAAAATATTTTCATATGCTTTTATTTTTAGTTGGCGCAATGTTTTTATATCATTATTTTTGTAGGATGTTTTACACAAATTAAAATAATTCGTAAAATATTTTTTATGGTTTAAAATAACACTACTTGTTTAAATTAAAAAATACATATGAAAGTTTGGTAATTATGCATATAGAGGGCCTCCTCTCCGATTTGGTTTACTTTTAAATATGTTGTAGGGGGGTCTTCCCGAGTAATTTCATATATATATATAATGGTCGGATAGTTCCGGAGATACAAGCAGAAAAAAGAAAAATAAAAATTAATTCACATGAGTTTGCAACATTCCACGCGAAGCGAGTTCCACCCATCGAAGTGGGGTGCGGGTGGGGGGCCGAAGGCCGACGGCCCCCCGCACCCCCTCTTCGGTGTGTGTGTGTGCGCGCGCGCGCGCGTGTGCGTGCGTGTGTGTGTGTGCGTGCGTGTGTGTGCGTGCGTGTGAGTGCGTGTGTGTGTGTGCGTGCGTGCGTGCGTGCGTGTGTGTGTGTGTGTGTGTGTGTTGCTTCAGTGGACAGAGAGAGCTTAACCCAAACCAAATTTTAATTTTAAATCAGAAATAGGTTTAGGTTAGGTCATATCTTCCGGAAGTGGAGCCCCCCCGTAGGGGGGGCGGAACCCACTGCGTCCACGCATACACTTTCCAATCCACACAAGAATTGTAGGGTACACCTCGCTTTGCGTTGTAAAGTATATGCGTGGACGCAGTGGGTACCGCCCTCCCTACGGGGGGGCTCTACTTCCGGAAGATATAACCTAACCCAAACCAAATTTTACTTTTAAATCAGAAATAGGTTTGGGTTAGGTTATATTTTCCGGAAGTGGAGCCCCCCCATAGGGGGGCGGAACCCACTGCGTCCACGCATACACTTTCCAATCCACACAAGAATTGTAGGGTGCACCTTGCTTCGCGTTGTAAAGTATATGCGTGGACGCAGTAGGTTCCGCCCCCCCCCCTACGGGGGTTTTCACTTTTGCTATTTTTTATTTTTAACCTTTTTCAGTTTGTATCTCCGAAACTATTTGAGTCCGACCCTTATATATATTGCGACGACTTTTTCTCCCGTTCGGAGCTCAAACGGGGAAGAAGTCGGTTGTCGACAAAAACAAAAAAAAGCAAATACCAATTAAATGGTTGTATTTATTACGCGGGGGAACTCGCAGCGGACAAATGGCCTTCGATTACGCGACATGTGAAAAAGACTAAAGATTTGGGCGCCAGACGCGATCATGCACGCGTCAATTCGCGACAAACGATTGCTGACGCGAAATCCGGGCCGACAAGTTCGCTACGGGCCGGTTAACTCTCCTAACGGTAGAGGGGCAGGGAGGTGTGTTGCCGCGAAATAATTAAATAATAAGACAATATGCGAAACCGGCGGAATTAATTGACCGTATTAAAATACTCGGCGTGACGAGACACAAACACAAAAAGAATAGGCGCGAAAAGATACTGACAAACTAACATAATATTTATTAGACTTCGATGATATAAAAAAAAAATACAATAACAATTGATAATGATTGATAACACAGGTCTACAAAAAATGGGATCATGATTGTTGTTGGGCAGCTGGGGGTCATTTCCGAAGTAATTTTCTGCGTAGAATCCGAATCCGAGGTCAGAATTGGCCCATCACGTATTATAATAGGTTTGGGGTCGATCTGAGATCAGATTCGTAATCAGCGACCCCAAAAACCCATATATACAGTTTTCAGTCCAGGTTTTCGGATTTATAGTTCAAAGTTTACAGGTTTAATGTGAATGCTCATGAGGTTGTTGGGCTATAACGGCGCAGGGTTTGGAATTCATCATGTTATCTTAAAATGGCCGTAACTTTGCAAGGAAAAATCGTAGATGACCATTCGACAGCTCATTTTGAAGAGAAAGAGTAGTACTAAATGATGCAATTAGAAGAAAAGAGCTAAAAAATTTTGTGCGTCCTGTACATAACCTCAAAAGTAGCCCAAAAAGCCATTTTTCGAGTATATAACCTCAAATATCTCAAAATCCTGACGTGATGAACCAATTCTGACCTCGGATTCGGATTCTACGCAGAAAATTACTTGGGAAACGACCCCCAGCTGCCCAACAACAAAACCTTGTAGAACTGTGTAATATTAAAAGAAATGAAAGAGAGATTAACGGCTGATTATTGGGGCTACTTATAATGCCCAGAAAAGTTACTTGAAAATAATATTACCAGAGGTTTGTCAGAAATCGTAATTACTCAGTATAATATAAGAAAGAGATTCCGGGCGACAACGTATTCGTTGTTGATAACAGAAAAGAGATCTAAATGAAGTTGGATAGCCTAATGCTACGAGAAACAAGTACAACAATTATCCCTCGAAAACGGCGTTATCGCGACTAAAATTAACATAACTTTTCGGCAACGTAATATCACACGACATCAATAATACGGCGGCAACATTGATAATCGCGGCCTAATAATCTGGATGTGGCGGATTGAACTCGATAACAAGAGCGCGGCCGCAATTCATACGCGAAGGCCGCGATTTCGGGCGATCAACGACTTTTCGTCTAATGAACAATGTTTTCAGATGGCAAGACTTTCATACCATAGCGAGAGAGACTGGCACGAGCACGACATACTAAAAGAAAGATCGAGAATCTCGCGAACAAAAGCTTTAGAACAAAAGCTTAGATGTAAAATAACGCGCAATCTACGACGGCGAAATTGATATCCGTCGTGCGGCAGAACGACTGCTTACTCTCTCTCTCTCGCGCGCGCCTTGCTCTCTCTCTCTCGCTCTCGCGCTCACAGGTGTTCGCGCGCGACGCACGCTCTCTCGCACGCGATATTATGCTCGCACGTTACACACGCCTTACGCTCACACAACACCAGTCAGATTCTTAATTTACGCGCTAACGAGACTCACGATACAACGACGGACGAATTATCACACGACCTACGCAATTATACATACGCGACAACGGAAAAATGCACGACGCAATACCCGACCGAATCCCGAAGAGACGATTAATATTCGCGTATCAATTACAGGACTACAGTCACGTAGCTCTCGCCACTTGACGTCGGTCGCTCACTAACACTAAATCGCGAAATATAAGACGGGCAGAACCCACGCAAAAACGCCGAAAATTCACCAAAATAGCTCGCGACAGCGTCAGAGCGGTCGAGACTCGGACATTCACAAACGTAATTTCTCGCTAAGTATTACACGGGTAGCCTCACCGATATAAACTCGGTCTCCTGGTCCCAGGCTCCTTTCTCGATAGCTCGTCTTTAATCGATATCCCACGTACTAAGATTCGGCCTCGACAGGGCTTCCGAGCGGGCACGTCAGCACGGTCGACAATCCAAACGAGAGTGAAGGATCTATTCCTTCGGGTCGATATCGCGAGTCAATGTCGAACGGGGGTGCGCGCGTTAACCCAATTACGGCGTCGCGTGTCATATCGCCGTCCCTCGGCTTACGCACGGCCGTAGGTAGGCCTACGGCGCCCGGATCGCTAATTTGCGACAACCTTATATTAATTGCTTGCAGCCTCCTTTTTAAGGCCGATTCGTCCTACGGGTAACGTGACCTCTAAGCTGTCCGGTGCATTCCTGTTCGGATTTGCAAGACGGCCGCTCGGAGATCTCCTCCTCCGATTTTCCGGGCGACTTTCTCGCCTCGCTGCTACGCGGTCCTGGGTGCTTGTGAGGATCCACGCGTTTCGTCCGTTAACAGCGACCTTGCTCGGGCGGCCTCGACAAATATTATTTCCTCTGTTTGTCCGTTTTTGCATGTGTCCGCTTTTAGTTCCCTGGCCGTAGCCTACTTTTTCTACTCCTTGTCATCGAATTCCTCTCAACAAGGCTCCCGCGATATATAAAAAAATATAAAAATAAACGCGAATTAATAATAATAATGGTTGTTCTATCGCATTCGTCTCTCCGGAAGTTCGGTCCGGCTCTCGTACTCTCTCGCGTGGCGTGGCCGCTCAGCCCTTGCCCCGCGATTAGGGTGGGATGGACGCGCGTCGGGACGGCAACGTCACAATATATATGAAATTACTCAGGAAGACCCCCCCCTACAACATATTTAAAAATAAACCAAATCGGAGAGGAGACCCCTTTTATGCATTACCGAAAGTTTTTCCCAAAAACTATGGCGCGTGTACTTGGCGCCTTTTTTTACCTTTTTTTAGAAAGGTAGGTTTTTAGGAATTATATCATTCATTTTGTAGTATTTAGTGATCACAATGTGTGTGTGTGTCTGTGTGTGTGTGTGTGTGTGTGTGTGTGTGTGTGTGTGTGTGTGTGTGTGTGAGCCGTTTATCATTTTTAATATTACCGGAATGTATGAATTCCCACTTTATATTAATTGTTTTTAATTTGTTTATTTATTATAATATAGGAAGACTTTTTGTTACCAATGACAAAGAAACAGATTTAAAATCTATATATAATTATATAGTCTTAAACTTGGATGAAAGATGGAGAAAAACTCTCGATGCATGTAAATATGTAACAAGATTCATGGGGAAGTTTTATCCAACGATTAAAGAGTATATCGCAGCTAAAGAGCAAATCCTTCTAATTAAAATAGAGGTATTAGAGATATTATAGATTCTCTAATTTATAAAATAAATAAAACATCTCATTTTAAAAGTAGTTTACGCATAAGAGAACAAAACATCACATTTTATGTAAAAATATTCTATACGTTTATGATAAAGTACACACACAATTCCTTTCGATTTAATGTTTTGACTATGCACTTGTATTTTCATTAACCTGGTGCAGACTATCCCAAAAAGGACTCCCAGCATCCACCGTGTTAATAAAAAAATAAACCTGCAAACATTCAACTGGTGCGAACTATCCCAAAACGACTCTCAGCACCCACCGGGTTAATAAAAATCTAAAGTTTTATCATATCGTTTAACTTTTAACGCTATTATAATTTACTCTGTGTGTATGTGGGTGCGTGTGTATTATCTCTCTACGTGTGTGTGTGTGTATATATATATGTATATAGTGTATATATGTATATAGTGTATATATATTGTATGTATATAAATTAGTTTTGATGTGATCTAATTACTTAAGATTCAGTTGGTATGTTTTGAAGAATATATGCAAACATGTATGTGAATGTTTTTAAATTGAATCAATTCTCTATAATTTCTCGATTCACTTATATAAATGTCTATGTGTACATTTGTATATGTATATGTGTGTGTGCATTTATAATTATGTAAGAAATGGGATTATGCAAAGCGTGCTATGATGATTTTACATAATTGTGTTAAAACATTTTTTTAAATCCTATTTCTCACATAATTATAAATGCACATACAAATATACACGTATAAATGTACACATAGACATTTATACAAAAGTGAATCGAGAAATTATAGAGAATTGATTCAATTTAAAAACATTCACATACATGTTTGCATATATTCATCAAAACATACCAACTGAATCTTAAGTAATTAGATCACATCAAAACTAATTTATATACATATATACATATATACATATATTATATACATATATACACTATACACATATACACACACACACACACACGTAGAGAGATAATACACACGCACCCACATACACACAGAGTAAATTATAATAGCGTTAAAAGTTAAACGAAATGATAAAATTATAAAAGTGATTTATTAAATTCGACCTGACTGGCCAGTACAAATAATTCAACACAACGTTTCGGCCCTTGGGTACGGGCCCTTTTCAAGTGTTTCTATAAAAAATTAACAAACAAATTTTTTTGTATAATTGACAATAAGAAACGAACCGTAAATTCGTGATGTAAAGTACAGGATATTTTTAAGAACGTTACCTTTCAAGCTGTCAAATTGAAAGCCGTGATGTTACTAATGTCGAAAAAGAAGACAAGTATATAATATTACAATGTTTTTTGTTAATTTTTTATAGAAATACTTGAAAAGGGCCCGTACCCAAGGGCCGAAACGTTGTGTTGAATTATTTGTACTGGCCAGTCAGGTCGAATTTAATAAATCACTTTTATAATTTTATTTATCACTGGCGACTTCTATTTAATTATTTGATATTGAAATGATAAAACTTTAGATTTTTATTAACCCGGTGGATGCTGGGAGTCCTTTTGAGATATGTTGTGCCCGTAGCCGCTAGGGAAGGGACTTTTCGGGATTCGTTAGCCCAAAGGATTAGGATCCACGCACTAGTAAAGACACTCCGTACTTTATAGTCAAAAAGAGGTTTATTCGCTAACACTTCTATACACTTGTTACTTAGTTGCGACTTCGCGGGTTTAATGTACGAGCGCGATACGTATTACAATCTTGGTTCTGATTAGCGATCCCTGTCTTCGCGATCGCTTTCTATATATACTAATTTATCGGGCAGGAAGGAGTGTGATGACCCTGACCGGAGTCACGTCTCGTGCTCTGTTCCTGACAGCTGCTTCGTCAGCTTCTCGGAACTTCGCCGTGACTTACTTGTCTCTCGTCACGTCTTCTTTTATTCTCTATTCTATTTTATTTAATTACTTATTTCTTAATCTTCCTTACTTAATCTTTATCTCTTAATCTTTTCCTTGTTCTCTTTTCTTACTGTTTTATTTCCTTTATTTATTATTTTTCTTTAATATTTTATCGCTGGTCGGGTTACGACAAATAGTCCGCACCAGGTGAATGTTTGCAGTTTTATTTTTTTATTAACCCGGTGGGTGCTGGGAGTCCTTTTTGGGATAGTCCACACTAGATTAATAAAAATACAAATGCATTAGTCAAAACATTAAATTAAAAGAATTGTATGTGTATCTTATCATAAACATATAGAATATTTTTAAATAAAATGTGATGTTTTGTTCTTTTAGGCATAGCGTAAACTACTTTTAAAATGAGATGTTTTATTTATTTTATAAATAAGAGAATCTATAATATATTTTTGTTATAAATAAGAGAAAGATATAAATATATCCTATATGTTTATAATAAGATGTGTGTGTGTGTATACTATATAATAATTTCTTAAGATTTAAACTTTTAACTATGCACTTGTATTTTTATTTACCCGGTGGGGGCTTGTAGTCCTTTTTGGGTTAAAAGTTAAAAGTTTTAAAACGAAAGAAATTGTTACAGTACACACACATACACACACATCTTATTATAAACATATAGAATATTTTTACACAATCATATCTCTCATTTATAAAATAAATAAACATCTTATTTTAAAAGTAGTTTACGCTACGCAAAATCACATTTTATTTAAAAATATTCTATATGTTTATGATAAAGTACACACACAATTCCTTTTGATTTAATGTTTTCACTTGTACATCTAATGTTTGCACTTGTATTTTTATTAACCCGGTGGATGCTGGGAGTCCTTTTTGGGATAGTCTGCACCAGGTTAATAAAAATACAAGTGCATAGTCAAAACATTAAATCGATAGAAATTGTGTGTGTACTTTATCATAAACGTATAGAATATTTTTACATAAAATGTGATGTTTTGTTCTCTTATGCGTAAACTACTTTTAAAATGAGATGTTTTATTTATTTTATAAATGAGAGAATCTATAATATCTCTAATACCTCTGCTTTAATTACAAGAATTTGCTCTTTAGCTGCGATATACTCTTCAGTCATTGGATAAAGCTTCCCCATGAATTTTGTTACACATTTCCATGCATCGATAGTTTTTCTCCATCTTTCATCCAAGTTTGAGACTATGTAATAATTATATATAGATTTTAAATATGTTTCTTTTTCATTGGTAATGAAAGAAAGTATTTCTATATCAACTACTATGAATATGTTATCTACCGATCTCATTTGCTGAATCTACAAATAGCAAAGAATAATATTATTATATATATCATCATCGTCACATATCAGTTTCTAATAAACATATAATAAATAAATTAAAAACAATTAATATAAAGTGGGAGTTCATACATTCCGGTAATAAATAAATAATATGAAGTGGGAGTTCATACATTCCGATAATATTAAAAATGATAAACGGCTCACGCTCACGCACGCACGCACGCACGCACGCACGCACTCACGCACGCACGTACACACAGTCCTGTCAATCTTATTATCATTGCACCTTTTTATTAATTTTAAACTTAACCTACGTGTCAAAAGCTGGTATATACTCTTTTCTGAAAGGTCGGTTTTTTTAACTCTTAATATAGTCCTGTCAATCTTAGGCTGCGTTCCGATATTCACTGCCTGTACTGAAAATTTATAGTGTACGTGACCTAAACTATAGATAGATTTTCAGTACTGGCAGTAAATATCGGAACGCAGCCTTAATAATCTTATCACTACACTTTTTCATCAAACTTAACCTACGTGTCAAAAGCTGGCATAAATGTCATGGAGCGCCACTAACGCAATCTTACATCGAATGCTCAAAACGTACATTTGCTCGCACATGCGCATTAAGAACGTCGACGACGATGACGACCAAAAATATAATAATAAAAATTTTATAATTCAGACTTTGCGTCGTAATATATGCGTTTATAGAGCACGTTGAGCAAAAATAAAGACACTTTCTTTATGTAATTCAACCTCAAGCTATCGATTAAACCTAGTAAGAACTCGATCCGTTCAGCGGTTATTGAGGTCTGATAATCTCAAGAACTCTCAACTATCCGACTCGCGTATAGATACCCGGGGTGCCTCGCTATTGCTGCGCGGTACTTGGCGCGAGACACTACCGTGTCTCTTGATATATATATATGTACCTTATCTTTTATAGAATACTCCCAGCAAACACACTTTTATAACCATGTTATAACGGTTACATAACTCAGTGTAACCGAATATAACAAGTAATATTATAGGTTTGTAACATGTAATACATCTCATACATTCTCATTCCTTGAAATTTCCCACTCAAAGAAGCAACAATGTTATATAGCAGTTATACATTTAATTGTAACAATTATATAATGTAATATTATTGTTACATTAAGAACATAACTGTAAGAAATTTTAGATATAACATATTATTGCTACTGAATTGATATTTATATAATTGTTATATGAATGTTACATCATAATTTTCAAATGAAAATACATGTTTTGAACATACATGTAATATTTATATAACAACTATATAAATATCAAATCAGTAGCAATATTATGTTATACATTAATTTTATTACAGTTATGTGTTCTTAATGTATCAATTTATATAATTGTTACAATTAAAGGTGTGTATATATATATATAGATATATATATATATATATATTATATATGCATATATAATACATCTCTCAAAAAGAAAAAACCGTAGTAACTTAACAATTTTTTAAATTTCTTTTGTTGTAGAATTTATCTAAATTCAGATTCTACAACAAAAGAAATTTACAAAATTGTTAAGTTACTCCGGTTTTTTCTTCTTAAGAGATGTGTGATATATGTATATAAAACATATATAACAATCTTTTACTATAATATCACTTTTCAAACTTCGAAAATGATATAAAAGATTATGTATTAAGATTATTATAAATAGATCATTTAATTGGTCTATTTATTAAACTTAATACATAATCTTTTATATTATTTTCGAAGCTTGAAATATGATTATAGTAAGATTATCATATAGACGATATATGTAGGTCGTTAATTTTATTTGGACATTATATAATTTTCGTAGACGAAATAATAAAACTTTTAAATTATATATTATTCTTATTATTATTATGGAATCACTCAAACAATCTTATGTGTACCCTGATAATATGCGTCCACATGCATATCATGTACTACTCTCAAAAGGAACATGCAAAGATGAAAATTTCTTTCGACAAGATTCGCTGCAGCACCTCAAGTTCCAAAAATTTCTTTAGGCCATGCATTTCTCGTACTGCCTGATAAGAGATTACAGTACATGAAATACTCTGCTAGTGAGCAACCACTGAACATTCTACAGTACAGGTGAACTCACGAAAATAAAGCACCCCGAAGCGTGAGAGTCCAGGGGAACTCACGAAAATAAAGCACCCCAAAGGAGATGAATTTCTACCACGTCCACGCCGTCATCTCTGGGTAACGCTAAGAGTAGAATTTCAATTAACACGGTTTGTCTGTTGTTTTTTAACAAATTAGCTACAAATTCGTGATCAGCGACCCAAAAAACCCTCCAGTAAGAGTTTTCAAATCATTTACTGGAATTTTCATCCGTTTCTCATATTTGCATCCGCAATATTGGATCCGCCATTTTGAATTTCACAATTTTACGTTCAGATTCGTAATCAGCGACCCCAAAATCCCCCAAATACTGAGTTTCACATGAATTTAGTTACTTTTCACCGTTTTATCTGCCCATGTTGGATCTAAAATTTTGAATTTATCCCTTTAAGCAGCCATAACTATGACGCCATGATGAATTGCGTATATATGCCACACGCCTTTCGAAAGCTCTTTTCAAGACGAACATTTTCCGCCCTTAGTCATTAAAATCCGTCCATACCAATTTTGGACAGATGGGGGGTAAAAGTGACGTGGATTGTTCCATATATAAATATAAACGAATTTCTGAGAACTAAAAGAAATATATAACATATATATAAACTTTCTATATATATACTAACTATATAAGGAATCACCCAAACAATAATATTTATTATATCAGAAATGATAATTATATATAAACGAATTTCTAAACCAAAACAAATATATTACATATATATATATATTCACTAATAAAGGATCACCCAACAATCTTGTGTATCCTAACAATATGCGTACACATCAGAAACATATTTATTATATTATATCAAAAACGGTAATTATATATATATATATATCTCAACGAATTTATAAACTTGAAACAAAAATATAAGTAGCAGACGCGCTCATGGCTCATGGCAAATCATGGGGATTTATTTGGCGCGGCGTTAATCAGCATTAAATGTTTACGCATCATACGAACCAAAGATTCACGCACTGTCAATTGCCTTGCTCGCTCGCGGTCGCCCGACGTCCGACTCTGTCGCGCCCCAAATCGAGAGAAACTCCATATATATAATATATATTAACTATAAATAGCACCATGTATTACAGATCATTTTTTTTTCTTCCCGCGCTGCTCGTTGCTTAGCAAACCTGAACCACTCCGCAGTGGTTATATCAAATTCGGCTTCTGTTAAACCTGAATGTATTGAGCATATGATATCTGCAAAATAAGTTAAAATTAAATTAACAATATTAATGTGTGTGCGCGTGTATATGAAAAAAAAATTACTTTTAATAATTAAATAGTATCTAATAATAAAAAATGTACGTTTGTGTAATCTAAAATCACAGAATTTAAGAAGATTAAGTTAAATATAATTTTAAAATATTTACCACGTATATTCTTAATAAATGTTAAATTGCATATTTTATAATTTGATCAAACGCCTTTCCAGGAACAGCTTATAGCGCATTTATTGCTGATTATTCGTTCTAAAGCACGATGAATGCTGTTACGTGGAGTGTTGCCTCCAATTTTTAGAATCATTTTTTTCTGAAATTAACAATAAGTTTATGTAAATAATATACAAGACAATATCATATCAACTATACTAAATTCAGAAGAAGGAGTTAGTGATATTTATTGAAAAAAGTGTAGATTATAAGAATAGTTCTATATAAAAAATGAAAAAAGTTGTATATAGAAAAAATGTAAATTACTTTTTACTTCATTTCTTTTCAAAAAGTAAACAACCGATTCTTATTCCATGGGTAACTGCATTCACTGCAACATATTTAATGTTGATTCTATAACTCAATCTATATTCATTTTTCTATATAGAACTTTTTTGGTATAGAAATGAAGTAAATGGTATAGATACTATTTACTTCATTTTAATATCAATAATATAGATCTCTATACAGATTTGGAAACAGTTGCAAATGAAAAATAACTTACAAATTGCGATGCAGCATCTTCGTTTGATATCATTAAATTTTCTAATTCTTTTATGGATTCCACTGTTTGTAGTGGCAATAATGGTATTATCATTGCCATATCATTTTCAGTCAATTCTGCATTATTACGTTGACGGGATTCCAATTTACTTAATCTTTTCGAGATACTCATTAGCTCAAAATTGGTAGTAACGTTTGCACGTATAACATTATCTAAACCTGCTG
>CAXASD010000068.1:0-11870 GCA_963971435.1 Lasius platythorax | reverse complement strand
GAATATGTCTGTGTGTGTGTAATAGACATTATATCTATTATAGAAAAAAAACGAGACTATTTTGTATATATTCGCTATTATAAACTCCAATTTCGCTTTCGACAATAAAACTTTCTGCATTGAGATTCGATGAGTAATCATGAGTAATCATTATTTTAAGCGATTGAATTCCGATTCGAAAATAATTTATCTGGCTGGAATGTTGTCGATAAATAATCAAGCAATGAAATCAAATATACATACATTATAGAGGAAAAAAAGAAGAAACAAAAAGAGAAAAAGATACAATAGGGTAAAAATTAATTACTTATTACGGAATAAATAATTCGTTGAGATCAATGAAAGAA
This sequence comes from Lasius platythorax, assembly GCA_963971435.1. Classification (NCBI taxonomy): domain Eukaryota; kingdom Metazoa; phylum Arthropoda; class Insecta; order Hymenoptera; family Formicidae; genus Lasius; species Lasius platythorax. The sequence continues at coordinate 11,523 of CAXASD010000068.1, read as the reverse complement.
GAGTCAGAGCATATAATACATAATATATATGTATATATGCATATAACAAAGATTAAACTACATAAATAACAAAATATAAGTTTATATACAAAGTTAGTATATGTATTTATTTAGTATATATATGGTTATATATTTAATTAAATATATATTTTATATGATGTATAATATAATATGTAATAAAGAAAAAGGTACATTTTTATGCACATGCGAAATAATATCTTTATGGGCAAAATTATAAAAAAAATGGGATTGTCAAATGACTAGAAAAACAATCCGGTCATCTTGATGCACCATGCATGTTTACTGAAGGTGAAAAGAGAAAGCAAAAGTGAGAAGTAAAGGTCAATAAATGCTGACACAATATGATGGGAAAGAGGAAGGAAGATTGAGAGAGCGGTAGAGAGAGGAAAAAAATGAGGAAGGAAAGAAAAGAAAGAGGGAGAAAATGGTGAAGAAGAAATAATTTCGATTCAAATAATCGAGAATTTCGCCATTTACTTCTTCTCTATTTCTTCTATCACTGTCAAAATAACTTTATTATCAAAAGGCAAAGGAGAAAAGAGAAGAAAAGAGAAAAAATAAAATGAGAAGGAAAGGAAAAGGGAAAGAGAGCTGGAAAAAAGAAAAAGAGAAATAGGAACAAAAGAAGAGAGGTTTTTATTATGCGCATGCGCAATTCATTCCCGAGTATTTTATAATACCTTGTTGCTATAGTGACAAAATCACGATTTGTTTAAGAACACATTTTATTTTTTATTTTTTGTTACAATGCAAGATAATTAATTGGAAATATAGTTAACTCATTCTCTCTCTCTCTCTCTCTCTCTCTCTCTCTCTCTCTCTCCTCTCTCTCTCTCTCTCTCTCTCTCTCTCTCTCTCTCTCTCTCTCTCTCTCTCTCTCTTCCCTTACTCTCTTTTTATCCTTTTTTTTCATGCTCTATTATCTTTTTATTTTACATCTGTTCTGAATATTTTATCTTCGTTTATTTATTATTTTGAAACAAAGAACTAATAAAAATTAGATTATTTTTTTAATTAAAAATGTCAGACTTCGATTTTATATAACAGAATAACAGCTGTTACATATGTGTATTAAGATGATATGACGAATTGATTAATAAATTAACTCCTTTGTGTGTATTAATGAAATTTTGACATCGAGAAATATGAGTTTTAATAAAAGCATAAAAAGTGCGATATATAATCGGCATCGATGTTTTTGTCAAATTTTTCACTAATCGAGAACCGTGAAAAAAACAATAAAGCTAAAAATAAAAATAAAACAGATTGAAAAACACACAAGCATGTAGAATAATATTTCAAAAAATATACTTACCGCTATTTATAAATTATGTACCTATAGAAGATTATAAGAAGAACACTGTTGAAACCTGAAGAATTTGACATAAAAGCCATTATAGCATATAAACAAGTAACGAATGCATGAACTAAGGGCTTCTAATAAATTAACTAACAATAAATAAACCAAATTTATATCAATTTTGATAAAATACAGCATTTAATTTTTGAAAAATAGGAATATGTCAGTTGTCTCCTGTCAAGGAGACTTATATTGATTTTATTACTTCTATATCGTTGTCCACATGATAGAAATCCCCACTTTGCGCTGTTATCCCCTCTCTATTGTGCTATCGCTCTGCGCTTAACCTTGAAGCTCTCTGCTATGGGATGGAAACACTCGCGGAAAAGTAGTAGATAAACGATAGTCCGCGATATATGGAAAGGATAACAGTAGTTGGTAGTTAAGAAAATTGTATAAGCCGCTCTTGGACGATACTATTCTATATGTATATAACAATAAAATATATATGATAGTTTTATATTATTTTTATATATTTTTAGTTTAAACTATACTTTATTATTTTGCTAAAATTTGTTCAGTTATACTAAAAATCACGTAGTTAATTTAAAAACCATATGCATATAGTATATAGTGAAACTTTACGACAATATTTCAATTACAGATATGTGTTGTAAGATATTTGTAAGATCACCGTTCTTATAAAAAATCCAGTCTTCTTGTAAATAAATAGTTTGGAAATACTTTTCAGTCCTTCAAATCTCAAAAAGATTAAGAGAAAACTAGCTTTTTGTAATACTTTAGCATAGTTTGTTCACATCGTAAAAAGTAAAAACGGTAAAAACTGTTTCACAAAAGAATTGATATAATCTTCAAATTTTTTTGCAATTATCCTGAAACATTTCGCTAAAATGCCGCTCAAATATTTAGCTTTTCCAAATTGATTGAGTTTATATATTGAAATTGAAATTTTATAAAGATTAACGCAAATGCACTTGATGCAAAATGATATAATACTAAGAGTAAAAAAAATCATTCAATTGTTATATCGAGTATTATTAAAATAGTTAGAAATACTATATACAATAAAAATCTTGAAATATAAATTTTATAAAAAAATGCTTTAAATAAAAATTGCGTGGTTTCGAGAGGTGAGAGAATATGATACCAAAGATGTAAGGGGAAATATTTGTCGCCATCTTGGATAGGAACACTGATTGATTATTACTGGAAAAGTAGGTTATTACTGGTTATTACTGGAAAACGTTAATGCATTCAAATATAAAACGAGGATTGGGGGTATGTATTCCTAAGCAAAATGACCGTGATTGAATCTCTTTTACGTCTTACGGAGCAGGATTTGTAACTATATTCCCTTCATATCTTCTTATCTTCATGGCACCAAGTGATGTGAATTGGACCTCGTTTCGTACTGAAAACATCGGCTAATGTGGAATGGACTCATTTCGCGCGGAAAGTTGCAAACCCATGTAAAACCGTACAATTATAGAACTCGTTTCGCATTAAAAACACCTGCTGACATGAGCTGGACCTCGCTTTGCGTGAAAAGTCGCAAATCCCTGTGAAGCCGGTTCCCCGTCCACATATTCACTTTTCAATTTTTGACATTTTTGAACATCCTATATAAAGATCTGTGTAAATGTCTGTTAAATATGCGTAATAATATTAAACTGTCCAATACTGAATTTTTTTTCATTGTCAGTTTATGTTCGAACTTTGATTTGCATGAACCTTTATTTAATAATTTATTTAATAATTTAATAATTTAAAATAAACAATGAGCAATGGCTAAAATCTTTGAAAAGTTACTCAAAGTCATGACCTTAACAACAAAAGTCAAAGTCGTTAAAAGGAGTGATGGAGGGGTACACTAATACAAAAATTTACTAAAAATCGATTTTCCTTATTATTTTGTATATATTTTAAAGGTATAAAGGTAGAATTATTATTAAAAATCAATTATATTACAAAATATTTAGATGTTATACATTAGATATTATATAATTTATTTTGACACGCGCGCGCGTCACGACATAAACTTATGTACACATTAATAAGAAATATCTTGTACTCATTCTTTCACTAAAATCTTCGTTAAATTTTTCATTGACTATAAATAGAATTGATTAATAACCTATCTTTACAAATGCAGTGTTAAATTTACAATTGGATATTCTTTTAATACAATTGTGCTCTCTTTATATTAATTTCTGTCTCTCTTTCTCTCTCTCTATTTCGTCTCATTATTCTGTCCATAAAAATGTTATAACTCGTCGGAAAAATGAATATATTACTTTACGAACTATTTTATATTTGAGTTATGAGCTATGGAAATTAAATGGGTACTGTCGCATTAGCATCATTTAAGGATATATCACGTAAAGGTTGCACGGTTTTACATAACTTAAGCGTTACACATGAAGATAAAGTTACTTTGATCATTTTTTGTAAAAGATAGCATTTTGTAAAAAGACTAGACTTTTCTATGAAAGGATTAAATTATCTTGCAACAAACATATTACAATCTGAATATATTTATGAGCCATGCAAATATTTGATATATTGCAAACGTTTTATATCTTTCTATTTTGGCGGAATCCATTTTAAAACAATGAAACAGATTTTTCTTTAACATGGAAAATTTTCTACATTTTTTAAAATTGGAATCTTGGTTGCGATGGGAAACAAAAACATTAATTATAGTTAAGAGGCTTACATGCTAACATAATAATGGAATTTTCTGTTTTTATTATTTTCCTGACAGAAAGATAAGAGTCACGATTCATTTGGACAATAGCGTGTCTTCTTGATGTCATATCTATACTGATAGAGATTCCGATATAAACTATACAATTATGAGCAAGCAATTTGGCTCGTAAGCAACAACGCAACCGCACTTCCGACGATAAGCTTACAAAATGTTTGCTTTCATATATTTGTTCTCAGAAAAATAAGGTTTCAGTCCAAGGTTTCCGTCTCCAATTCCTTTGATTACAGAGCGATATCGATTTAAAAATAACGATACAGAAAAATAAGTCATTTATGTATCATATTTTTAACGTTATGTTACCAAGATTTGTACATCTAAAATTAGCTCGATCAAATTTTTGTATTTTGCATTACAAATAAAACAAATTGAATTTACATACAAGAGAGCAATGTTTCAAAGAAAATTATCACAACTTAAAGTTATTATTTATTAGGTATTTATTAGGTAGGTATTATTATTAATGTTTAAAATATAAAAATTTTATAACAGCCTTCTCTGTATAAATAGAACAGTCTTTTATTAAATCAACATGTTTGACATAATTATTATAAATATTATGCTAAAATTCGAATTACGATAATCGAAAATTTAAATAATGGTTAAATTGAATGTCGAATGCCCATAAGTTATTTACAGTTTATATAATCCTTGATCGCATTTACTTCGGCCTTGATTCTGTTTAGATATCGAATCTTTGGCCAATTTTCCATGCCGTTAATGATCAATTAATCGATTGCAAAGAATAATACTCAATGACTTAAGTATTTTACTAAGTTTTATAATCTCTGGTAGTAATAAGATCAGAAAATGTCTGCTAAGCATACGATAAATATTCAGAAATTTTCAGAAAAATATTTTATTTTAGATAAAATTAAATATTAAGCGCACCAATTTGCTGGAATATAGTTCACCGAAAAAAAGAATCCTAAAATCATATCAAATTTTAATAAAAAGAATTGTAATACTTTCAAGAAGCAGGAAGGGGAAGAGCGAAATTCCGAAGATCTGGATTCCAAAATCTGGAATTCTGGGAAATTGTAAGGAAAATAAATAGAATATTTAAGAAAATGCAAATAAATATTAGAAAATATATAATCAGATATTTCACAAACCATTAGAAAAAAATTTCGAATAATCTCGTAGAATGTGATTCTATAAAAGTTTTGATGCCGAGAGAGAAAATTATTCGCTCTTCTTTTCTCTTTTATAATTCGTTTCTTGTTTTGCTCTCATCTCGACAAGTGGCCGGAAATATTTACTAGTTTTTGGAAGGTAAATAATAGGATTTGTTTTATTAATAGAGAAAATAATTGTAATTTGCCACTAGCAACTACATATTTTTTTCTTTAAAACAACTTTGTGTTTTCTTTACACCAATTGATTCCTCTCATTATTTTGTGTATAAATGTATTAAAGTACGATCATTGAAAAATGAATATTTTACGAGATATTTCATAGTTTATGTAAAATTATATCAAATTAAAGTATAAAATATCTCATAAACTATTAATTTTTTGGCCATGCTATTCTTATAACTTTTTATGTTGAATATTACGAGGAATCGATTTATATAAAAAAATTAGGGTGGTTCCGTTTAAAAAACTAGGTTGATCTCTAAATGACCTTGAAAAACGCCACCCAAAGGCAATTCTACGACATTATATTCTCCTCAAAACCCAACAACTTTTAAATTAAAGTAGAGTAATAGATAGTATTTACTTGTGATATCCAACAACTTTTTTACCTGATACATTATTCCTTTAAAACCTCGTAATTTCTAAATATTTGCCTGTTAAGATTAAAATGAATCACGCTGCATAACTTTATATATATATAATTAAAACCCCTCTATTTCTATCGAATTAACTAAATTAGTTAAATTTACTATCAAGTATTAACGCGAAATTGATGGAATACCCTGTATATATATTTTATTATTTCATGCAACGTTCGTGATACTCTATATCTTTATTGTTTATTTCTTGAATAACGAGAAAGAAAGAAATTTATAATCTCGATTGTTGTAAAAAAATTCCATAATAATCGAAGTCAGAATGGAATTTTTCGGTCAAAAATCTTTTCCAGCTGTCATTCCGAAGTTGTTTGTTTTATGTTGTACCTCATGTGTTGTATCTCGCTTGACGTCTGTTCGATTTTTAGTCTAACTCGCGCGATACCTTATCTCCCGTTGGCTTTGCTCACGCGTTATCACTCGCTTGTACTGATTGGCAGCAGCATACCTACGAATTATGTTTGACTTACGTGCGTTTTGTTTTATTATCGCAGCTTGCGAGCCTCGAGAACGATTTTCAGAAATCGTGAAGATAGCAACAAGACGAGAAATTAGTGTATTTAATTCATCGTCCATTAAATATTGCGATGTTGCTCGCGATAACAGATGTCTTAATTGAGTCGTTTTAATTAAGTTATTATTGTCAATTATAAATACGAGGCGCTTCCCGATAAAGAGTTTTTTGAATTTGATAAGTATCATTTTATTCTTCTTTGTTTAGAGCAAAAAGTTATAAAAAATTCAAGTTTTGACATTTCTAACTCTATTTTATTCTACAAAATTCACAACCATTTTATATTCTTTTCAGCGCTATGATCTTACATATGAGTTTCGAAGAATCGTTTAATGTGTGCTATAAATCTACAAATACACTACACTGATATACTAGTGTGTATTTTAACAAACGTACGCGTCTTAGATTTATTTGCACAATCGCTTTTTGTACACCGCCATTAGAAACTCTGAAAATGCGTATTTATTTTTTCGTGTATCTCCAAGCTTCTAAGAGATTCGAGAGAAGTCCCAAAGATCAAAATATTCTAAAGTATTTAAAGTTTAAAAGATGCATTAATAGCTCTCATTAATAGCTCTCAAACGATACACTAATAGCTCTCGAGCAAAAAGAGCAATTATTTTTTTCTCAGATAAAAACGAAAATTACAAAGTGATTATTATTAAGCAAAAATAAGCATAAATATAAAATGAAAATCAATTTTGCATTCTCCATATGCTAGGTAATTCTATTAATATAGTAACTATACTATTAATGTATTACTGGTATGATATACTATTGGTACTATTGATATAATAACGAGCATTGCTAGATGAAAATAGCTGTCATTTTGATATAGTAACTATTGATATAGTAATTATTGATATGGTATACTATTGATATAGTAACGCGCATTGCTAGATCAAAATCGCTGTCATTGATATATCAAGAGCGTAATCAAGCATAGTCGTCAAATAATTGAGAGAATAATTCTTTGAAGAGAGCAGACAGTCGCGAGCCACGTGAGAGATCTGAGATCGGAGATCAAGAGATCGGAGAAGAGGTCGGCGACGAGGCCTTCCCGAGGTCGCCATTATCACAAGTACAAATATGGCTTACGTCGTCACCGAGAAGCGCCTTAGGGTACATAAAGTAGGAAACATGTATTGCGTGTGACATTCTATATACATCGAGCAGCTAGATGGTTACTTATACGCGTGTATCACGTCACGTGTAAGCGCTGATAAGACATGCTTAATGATCGGTCGAGCTTGTAAGATAGTATTCGAGAAGTATGTAGAATATAGCGTATGTGGAACCTTGAGAGATTGTCGATTGTTCACAGGAATTTAAAAACTTAGAAATTTAAAAATTAAGAGTTTCGAATGTAGAAAATTATTTTGAAAATAGAAAAGAGAATCTTGAATCGTGATGTCGAAATTTTAATGTACTTTATTAATAATGATCGAAATTAAAATGATGAAAGATCTTTGACAAACTTAAGCCACAAAAGAGAAGGTCAGTATAAACATTACCTAAAAAAAAAAACTAATTGAAAAAAATATACAAAACTCCCATCTTTTCCAGAACTTTTCTAGAAGAAGACAATGTGTGGAGGAAACTCTGAAATAGTTTTGATAAAATTATATATTGTATATAATGATGATTCTCTTTATACAACCAAATAACATTTCTTATAATTATTTTTTATGTTGTGTGTATGTGTTTTTTTTAGTATTTGTACAACATAATTTCAACAATAATAAAACGAAAAGGCTCTGATATATAAATACAAAAATACAAGCCTGTTGCGCCTAATTTCTGCGCCTGGCTCTTATTAGTCCATTTCCTACCTGAATTTTTGTATTCAACAATTAATTTTTCGTATTTTGCACTGAGTTTGTTTATATTTATTTCAAATATTTATACTTCACAAATAAAGTTGCACGCACGCACGCACGCACGCGCGCGTGCGCGCACACACACACACACACACACACACACACAATCGCAGAAAAATAAAGAAATTATTTCTGTCGGCTGAATAAACAAGTATTCACCTGAGGCAAATTGAGGAAATTGTGTTATCTATGTATACTCATCAGACTTTTTCTCATTGGAATTCTTTAATCTTCAAGAAAGAAAATAGCTGTAATCAGCAGACCTTTGCTTGACTTAAAGAAATAAAGTCAAGTTGACTCCGAACTCATCAGTCATTACAACAATGCGTGTGAGAAGGTTATATTACATCTTGAATTAGTATATTATAATGGATACATTGCACTCCTACGCGCGATGGAATATAATTCTATGAAATAATTACACTAAGAGAAAAGTGTTTGGTATTTGCGACTATATAATTGCATAGCAAAAAATAATTATGATTAGAATTTCTATTTTTATAGTTATAATTACTATAATGTTGGTAATAATAACTTTATATGCATAGTTCTGTCGATCTTATAAAAATTGTACTATAAATTATATAATAATTTTATACATATTTATGTAGTAAAATATCAAGTAAAAGATGGCAAATAAAATAATCATTTTTATGTAGACAACGCAATCACAATTATGTAAATGTATGCTTTTAACATTTGCTTTACTAGAAGGTAACCAATAAAAAACAACTAAAGAAACAAGCATGACCATGTTAATAGTTTATTTGACTATATTTTTAACTGTAAATTCACTATATATCGTAAAAATTAGAAAAAGAATAACTATTAAAGTAACTATGCACACATAATATAGAACTATAGCAATAACATATATATTTTAATTACATTATAAATAACAAATTACCATTTTATGGAGGAAAGAGACTAAAAAAATAAAATAAGAGAAATTAAAAAAATAAGATAATTTATGTCACAAATCATTTATAAAATTATTACTACAATATATCGGGTTAGTTTCTTTGCTTACCGCTATGCGGCGTACCGAATTTAAATTTATGTCGTAGGCTCTTATATAAAATTTGTAAAGCGCGACTACTAATTATAAGATTAAAAGTGTAATATTTATTTCTATCAGCTTAATTTCTGATACAATCTCAATAGGGAGATTCAGAATGTTAAATCAATTGTTCGAAAATTGGGCGGATAAATGAGAAATTGTCTATTTATTGAGATGTTAAAAATAGAAGTTTAATTAAAATAATATTGCATATAAATTAAATCTCGAGTTTATTATTACATAAATTAATGATTTAAATTTAATTATTTATTGAATTTATTTAATTACGTTGGGTCAATCTGTGCTATGGGATATAATTACAGATATAATTACACTATTCGTAGTAATCGTAAGAATCTTTCTCGGTAACAGAATGGATTCTAGTTTTGATTTTAGATTCTCTTTAATCGAAGATTGATCCTTGACTGATGTGAGAAGAACTTGAGTAAAGGTCAAAAGTAGTTCTGCTGTTAAGTTAGGTTAGGTTCGAGAGCGAATAATTACGAACGATGTAGTGGAATAATGTTTAAGAACGATACAAGTGTGTACTCTGTGCATTGCACGAACATCAGTGTATTAATAGCTCGTACTGACTTGAATATTTTCACTTTGAAAAATATACCTATGAAAAGTCTAATGATTTAGTGTGATACATCCTATATGAAAAAAAAGAAAACGGGGAAAAGAAAGAAAAAACAGAAATCTTGTGATGCTGCTGCGACATAATCGACATCAAGATAAGAACACAGGTTTAGACAAAGCATCGTCCTTTGTCGACGTCATCATAATCCGGAATCAACTGATTCTTTGGCAATGAAAAAATGATCGCTTATTATTCTGATTAATCATAATGACAAGCCTGTCGATTTTTCTTCCTGTTTCCGCTTGGCGTTCATCACGCTTCAATTACAAACGTATGTGCTTGCCACTCAAACAGAATTAATATGTCACTGATACGAGTTCGCATCCGGTGGAATAATTAATCGTCGATCGTGTGAACAGAGAATTATTCGACGATAACGTTAGGAATGTTCGATTATTATCTCAAATTATAATATTTCCTGACATTATCAGACTTTTTCTAAGAACAAAATTTTTTTAGTCATTCTGAAATATTTTTAAATATCCATTGAAATTTTATTAAGATTCTTATAAATTACTTATTTACAATTATTAATGTTTGTTTTTATTTTTTATTTATTTTATTATTAATTTTATTATTTCTAAATTATTATATTTCTTGTTATTTTTTATTTTTTTAATTTTCCTTTAAATATCCTTTTTAAACTTTGTAAATAATTTTTTGATTTTTTTAAAGATATATATATCTTCCAAAATTTTCAGATCTTTTTGAAAGATGTAGGAAGTTTTATAAATATTATAAACTATATTATTAAAAAGATAAACATAAAAAAAATATTTGTAAAATTTTTGAATATTCTTAGACATATTCTTAAAAATCTTTAATTGATTCCCGAAGTGTTTTAAAGAATCTGTATTTATAAAATTTTCAGACATTGATGTTTTTTTAAGTCTTTTGAAAGAGTCTTTCATCCTAAATGTCTTTAAACATTTTTAATTGTCTTTAGTGTGTCAAATAAATTGATTGATAATCGAATGAATAATCGTTGAGGAATGCGGATTAATTGAAACGAATATCACAAAATAATAATTATTGAAAGAACGCAAATAACAATTATTGGGAATACTTTGCGGGTGGTAAAATAGCATGTTGTTTTCAAGTCTTTATCGCGGATTACATTAATCATGTAGATAGAATTTTAATAAACAACCGTTCTTCTTCGATATATTCCGATTGAGCAATTTCCAGACATATACATATATTCTCAGTCTTGGAATTTTCCGCTTAATTCTATGTATATAAATTAATATAATAAATTCTACATTTTTTGATGTTTTTTTCGAATACTTATTTACGCGAAATTATGCTCCGTTCTTATAATTCTCAATGGCATTATTAATCATTATTGAGTAATTCGATACGCGATATTGAAACAACTGATATCTCTCTTAGTTTATCTTTCAATATTTGAAAATTAGTCTCTGATAAGTTTGGATTTCTGTATACTTGTATAATGACAGCTGTTATTTTCCACGCGTCGTCGTAAATTATATGTTACTCAAAAAGCATCTGAAATAATTCG
>CAXASD010000067.1:0-50000 GCA_963971435.1 Lasius platythorax | reverse complement strand
AGATCAGATATTAATTTGCAAAATTGATAAACCATTTATACTTGGCTGAATTGCTATGATCTTATATTGATTATTGAGCTGTATATTTCTAAAATTTTGCAAACAATGTCAAAATTTTTTTATACTTGGCGTGTTTTTTTTCTTTTGTAAAGATTTTGTTGTGATATATATGTATATATTTCCCTCCGTTTTCGAGCACCAAAGATTGTGCAACAATTTCCTTGCGCCTTAAATCTCTCCCTTTGAATTAAGCTTAGGATAAAAATGAAAATATACGAGTTTATTTAATATCAATATTATACTACTTATAAAAATAATTATTCTCCTCTCCCTTTCTAAGCAATCAACATCTTTTCTTTCACGAAATTTAATAACTTATTCTCTCAAGTAAGTTTTCTAATCTTCGACTCATTTCAACGGCATAAATCTGATATAAAATTAGATCTAAGTATATTGAATATCAAATAAAGTATATGAAATAATAGCATATAAAATATATATATATATATATATATATGTATCATACATTAATTCATTATTAACCTCAAACACTTTTTCCTAAATTCAATATACTATTTCTATATCATCTCATGATATTTCTTTTAACTAATTTGCTTTTCGTGATCAATTGTATAAAGACTTCGTACGTAGGCCAAACAGGCAGGCTACTAAAAACTCGCATCACAGAGCATCGCAATCACATTAATAAAAGAACTTCACAACACTCTGTCATCACGGATCACAGGCTAAATGGTCACGAATTCGCATGGGAGGAGGTGGAAATCTTGGATGAGGAGAATACATATAGAAAACGTTTGATGTCGGAGATGATATTTATAAAGAGGCAAAAAAACAGCCTCAATCTACAAACCGACACCGAGAGTCTGCATCTGGCTTACCTCACGACAGTGGAGAGAATGTCAAAAATTTAAAATTATTGCGCGCCAGATTACGTCATTTGATCGTTAGCGTAATCAACTCGTAATCCACATTGTTTATACACGCACGCACAATGTCACGCGACGACTAAATTTTGACATATGTTAACCGACAGTTGTGTATCGTCTCCCATGGCTCTCGGTCCTGTCACCGCTCGACGAAGTAAGACACCTCTCCAGTAATATATCGATTTAATTAACATTCAAGCAAAGCCGCAAACCGAGCAATTAATTTTTCATACAAAGTTACAGTCAAAATGTTTACAACCCGTAAAACCCACGGCAATTTTTCCTTCACGACTGGAACCGGGAGAGGAATTATTTCGTTTAATAGATGGTGAGGTCTGCGATGACCACGGATAAGCGAACACACGAACACTTCTTGTATGTAAATCAATTTTCATGAATAATTATAATCCGCAACACAAACGCCGATAAAAGAATTAATTATCCACGCTTCACTAAATTTTAATTGTCGACGACTATTTTGTATAATATATTTTTTGTATCAGTATTTCATATCATTTCTCTGTTTATTGACAGTTAATTATTCATATCGCTGATGATGGTCCGAAAGGAGGACCGAAACGTACGTTCTTAATAAAGGTTTCTTATACAATAACCAAAAAGAAAAAAGGAATTATTTGCGCACCTCTTACAGCGCTTGGCTCTCATTTAGCCCGTTATATTCAAATTAATTGAATAAAGCTTCATATTATTTTTCCCGCGATTCTTGTAGATGTACAACCAGCGATATAAAAAAGCTCTCCGAAAGAAACGGAATCACAGAGCTGGGAAAAAGACGCGTACCAACCGTGCAGCTTCCCATTTGCGCTGGCTTAAACGACAAGCTCTTAGATCAAAACCCAGAATCAAATTTATCGAAGAAATTTCTTTGACTCCAGAAACGATAGCACGTTTAAAATCATCAGTGACTAACATATTTCACTTTGGAGCTTGCGCTAAAAATCCAGAAACCGAGCGTTGTCTTAATTCTGAACCATCACAGCCATTATTAATCGATCATTTAACTCCTGGAACTTCCCAAGAAGTTAATAAAACCGAAACAATTGTCAAATCGCCGACACTAGACAATTTTTCTGTCGTATCCATTAACTCATCTGAATCATTTCCAGAATTAGATCAAAATATAAATTTCCAAGGGGAAAACGTAATTAATCACGAAGATTCATCGCCTAAAGATTGAATATCTCAATTAAGAACTCAACTACCGGATAATTATTTCGTTATTGATGAATATGCGAGTTATTTGAATTTTTAAGAAATCGCTGACTTTAAGTTATGTGTACAATTGCGTAATAATTATCAATGAATAGAATCTCTAAATTAATCATTTACGAATATCTTGCGATAATTCAAATGAAGCCTAGAATTACCGACGAAGAAGCCGAAGCTATAAATTTTGTTCTAAACTTATTAATCAGATTACTTTCAGAGATTATCGACGATCAATTAGACATAGACGAGTTAATCTCTTTTCTAGAAAACATTGAAAAACCTTAAAATATATGTATCTAAAATATATGTATCCAAAATATACTTAAATTATACTAAATCTTATACTCGATTATATTTAATCATACATAAAATATTTTCGTGAACTTAGTAAGTTACTAATATTACCATTCCGTACCATCTAGTTCACTTTCCCTAGATCCATAAGTCAAGTCCTAGCTCTCGGCGTCTTTAGGGTATAGCCGGTGCATGCAGGTTGCCCTATAAAAAATAGAGAGCTCTCTTTCTTTTTCTAACCTAGGAACAGAAGAAGAAAAAAGGTCACCCAGACGTGACAACTGCATCAATCTTATTCAAACTGGTCGCAATCGAAAGCTTGTATTCGCATTATATGACAAAAGTGCCGTTAGATTTTTTTATTACAGCTTTAGTTCAAGAAATATATTAATCGAAAGTTTAACTTGAGGTAAAATTTCGGATAAGCTACTTGGTAGCGCCGCAGCTCCTGTACATAGGCAACTTCGATATACTTGACGTCGCGACGCTACCGCGTCGCTTGATATGTCAATGCATAAATCATGGATCACAAAGCATCACTAGCGCAATCTTATGTCGAAGGCTCCAACCGTACATTATTTCGCGCATGCGCATTGCGTGATGATGATGATGGTGATGACGTGGACGTTTCTTAAAAGAAAATTTTCACATTGAAACTTTGCATTATGATATTCCGTTTACAAAGCGCGTAGAGCAAAAAATAAAGACACTTATTTCTTTATGTAATTCAAACTCAAGCTATCGATTAAGCCTACCCACATAACATTAAGATATTCATAGTATATACATTGTATATACATCCATGTATATTATGTGTACCATGTATATGCTTTTGTGATGCACTGTACATACAAAGAATATGTACAGTATGTGCAAATGTTACCGCATTGATGTACATTAAAGATTCTCTGTATATACACGTGTACATAAAATGTATATGATTTACACTATCTATGTATATACCCATAAAACATTAAGATATATGTCATGTACATACAATGTATGTATAATCATGTATATGCTTTTGTGGTTCACTGTACATACATAGGATATGAAATAAATGTGCAAATGTTACCGAAATGATAAATACATTGAAGGTTCTTTATATATACACGTATATATATAATGTACATGATTTACACTATCTATGTATATATCTGGGGGTTTATTCGTATATCATATATACATACATACAAATATATATATATGAATGTGTACTCGTGCATCATTATGGCTTGAATATACAAATTTTGTTTATATAATACATGTAATACATATATAGAGTATATACAGGATAATTTATTTTAATATAGCCAAATAATTTTTGGAGAAATGTTATTTTTCAAAAAAAATATTTCCAACAAAATGTATTGTTTTCAGAAAGAAGTACATAGTTTTATTTAAAAAGACCAAGTTAACCTTGATCTTGACAAATCTTCCCAAAGGCAAGGTAGCTATATATTATTTCTCCGTGAAAACTATACAACTATAAAACATTTTTTCTCGAAAAACAAATTATTTTTCCAAAAAAGCATCTAATTAGATTAAAATTAATTATATGTACATAATTGTGTATACATATGTATGTACATATACATATGTACATATCCTATTATTATACATATAAACAAAATTTGAATATTCGTAAATCGATCATTGTAATAATGCATGCATGTACATATATACACACACATATACATATGTACAGGGTGTTTCGGCGACATACACATCAGTAAGTCGGGTTGCCTATTCGCCTACGACAGGGGCATACTTCACTCGACTCGCAGAATAAGATAAATGACTCCTGTAAACTTGGCACATCATATCTAAAAATTTAAAAATTTTTTAAAAAGAATTCTAGCATTCTTTCGAGTAGTTCTAGAGTTCTATGTAAATATTTTAAATAGTTCCGATGATTAAATACAAAAAAATCGAAAATATGGTGTGTCAAGTTCACGCAGCGCATCATATCATGAAAATAAATTATTTCTTCGGAATTCTAGTTAGTTTCATAATAATTCTACAGTTCTATGTCAATTATACCAATAGTTCTAGCAGTTAAAAGCAAAATATTAATTTTTAAAAACCCAATGTCCAAATTGTAATTCGTATAAGAATAGTAACAGTTTTGATTGGATCGTATTTATACAACATTTCAACCTGATTTTAAAAGAAATTTTAATTATTTTTTGAGTAAAATAATTATTTTTTAAATAAAAATTATTTTTAACATTTAAAAATAAACGATTAATGAAAAAAATAATTTTTTTCGTTTTAGCTGATCTGATAAGAATTTTGCGTAGCGTTCCTTGAATTCTACAGAAAATCCTTATAACTATTTTGTGTAAAATAATTATTTTTCAAGTTAAAGCTACTTTTAATATTTAAAAATCAACTTTATTTTTAAAAACTTTTGAATTTTTTTATATAAAGGTTGTTTTTTAAATATAATTATTATAATAATTATTTTACAGGAAAAAGTCATAAAGATTTTTTGTAGAACTCAAGAAACGCTATGCAGAACTCTTATCAGATCGGCTAGAACTCGTAAGAAGTAGTTTTTGTCACTAATAGTTTATTTTTAAATGTTAAGAATAATGTTTATTTGAAAAAGAATTATTTTACTGAAAAAATAATTAAAATTTCTCACAAAATCAGGTAGAAATATTGTATAAATACATTCCAAAACTGTTACTTTTCTTATACAAATTACAATTTGGACACTAAGTCTTCAAAAATCGATTTTTTGCTTTTAATTGCTAGAACTATTGGTATAATTGACTGTGGAATCATTGTTGTAGTAGTACTGTAGAATTATTGTAAAATTAACTAGAACTCCGAAGAAATAATTTATTTTCATGGCATGGTATTTTCGATTTTTTTGTATTTAATCATCGGAACTATTTAAAATGTTTACGTAGAATTCTAAAACTATTCGAAAGAATACCAACACTCTCTCTCTCTCTCTCTCTCTCTCTCTCTCTCTCTCTCTCTCTCTCTCTCTCTCTCTCTCTCTCTCTCTCTCTAAAAAACTTTTAGATTTTTAGATATGTGCCAAGTTCACAGGAGTATCAGAATGTGAAATCGGGGAGTGAGGAAAGGGAAATCGGTTTTTATGACTCTATTATAATGAATATTTATGAAATTTATAATAATACAGATAAAATATAGATATAATAATATAGATAATATAACATTTATAATAATATAGATAATATAACATAAAATTTAATAAATAAACTTGAACAAATATTTTTGATCTTTAAATAAAAAAATTACAATAAATGTTCGATATGGCCACCATTCTCCTCTAAACAGAGAGCAACTCTCCACATAAAATTTTCTCTCACTCGTTGTAATATAAGAGGAGAAATTTCCGCACACGCGTTCTGTATCCTATTTTTTAAAGCTTCCGCATTTTCTGGCAGGGTTTCGTACACTTTATTTTTTAAAAAACCCCACACAAAAAAATCCATCGGTGTTAGATCTGGAGAGCGCGGTGGCCATTCCTGAGGACCATGAAGTCCGATCCATCTGCCAGGAAATTTTCGATTTAAAACGGCTCTCGTCAAACGAGAAATGTGGGCGGGATGTCCATCTTGTTGGAATATCATTTCCATCCTGTTGGCCAGTGGTACATCCTCGAGAAGTTCTTCGAGTCGATGGGTCAAAAAATTTGCGTAATACTGTGCATTTACATTGCCCTGAATAAATTCGGGACCGATGATTTTATCTCCTAATATTCCTATCCACACATTTACAGTCCATCTGCCTTGAACGTTTGTTGTTTTCATGCAGTGTGGATTGTGCTCTGCATAATGATGCTCATTATGTCTATTTATCGATCCATCGCTTCCAAAAACTGCCTCATCGGACCAAAGAATATGTTTCAAAAATATTTCATTTCCGGCATCATTAAAATTTACCTGCATAAATTGAATAAATTGTAAAGTATGACGACAATTAACAAGTAAATGATAACAACGTCTGGTACGTTGTAACAAAAAAATAGAAAAATTTTTAAATAAACTTACGTGATCAATAATCCATTCACAAAAATTTAAACGGCGTAGCATATCACCAGGTATGAGCCTTTGTGTTGTATGTCGTTTAAACGGATGCCAACCCAGGGAATGTTTAATCCTATTAAAAGAAACCTTATAAAGGTAAAAAAAATACGCCAAGTATATAAAAATTTCACAACTTGTATGTAACATAGAGATTAAATAAATTTTTACAAAAAGCAGTGATATCCTATTAAAAAAACCTTACAAAGGTAAAAAAATACGCCAAGTATATAAAAACCCTAAAAAACTTAAGAAAGTTTAAAAAAATATTTACTCCTAAAAAAACTTATAAAAATAATTTTCCTCTAAAGAAATAACCTTAAAAAATAATAAAATTTGAAAAATAATTTTCTCCTAAAAAGTATTCTCTAAAAAATAAAAAATCAAAACTAAACATGAAATCAATAATTAGCCAAGTATTTAGAAGCAATTCAATTTGTGAGGGTTTGAAACAGTATTTGCCATAAAATCAATCTTGCATTTATAGAAATATAATACATAAATTTTCTCCATAAAGTCAAAACGCATTTTGTTATTAAGAAAAAATTTTTTTTAAAATAAGTTTAATTTTGTATGATAAATGTTTTGATATATAAAATAGCATTATTATGTCACACGGATTTTATTACAAATAGTAAAATATAAAACTATTTTACCTCCACTGCGCCATGACGTTGATCACATTGATTGTCAATTTTAAATATAAAAGTGTCCTGTGCTACAAATTGATCGAAGTGTTTGAAATTGCTGTTTTGAAATTAATCATAAGCTTTGCCAAGTAGGTCCGGAACTAAAGGGGTTAAGGCACAAAGTGACATACAAAAACTTGGCGTGCCCCGGTCGCATTATTATTACTAAATATTTAAAATTAAGGTTCGCGAAGTATATATATCTGAAATTAAAATTTGCAAATTATTATCAACATGTTAATGTTATTATTAGCAAATATTTAAAATTAAGGTTCGCGAATTATATGTCTGAAATTAAAATTAGCAAATTATTATCAGAAATTATTATCAACCTGTTAATAAAAATATATGAGTAAATTTCTTTTAATAGGATATCACTGCTTTTTGTAAAAATTTATTTTAACTCTTTATTACATACAAGATGTGAAATTTTTATATATTTAGCGTATTTTTTTTACCTATGTAAGGTTTTTTTTAGTAGGTAGTTATATCTTTCACTTATTCATACGTGTGTAGCTGCACGAAAATTTCATAATTTTAAGAATAGAGGATCAAATCAGGATAATAAGGATATTAAGGATACCAATAAAATTTTGTAGACTATTGTCAGACATAATAATTTATTAAATATGCTTATATATCGCGAAATAGTGCAACACAAGAAAAAAAGTGGTAAAGTGATTAACGGTTATTAAGAGTATCGCGGAATAGTGCATGGAAGAGAATTTAGAAGATAATTTCTTCTAATCGATGTCATATTGAGCAAAGTTAGATTATAATAGACAAACTGAGCGAATGCTTACACTTGAGTGAATCTGTGCATTACCAATTAATATATTAATGAGTTGCATGCTTATGTTAATACTTAAATAAATCTTGTGGTAATTCTACCAAAAATATTATAAAAACAACAACATTGAACACATTTTTATTAATTGGCTTTATAAAGCATAATGAAATGAAAAATCATATCGCTTCTATAGTGTCCACAAATATTTTGCGGATTTGGAATTACTCGCAACTTTTAGTTCTGGAAATGTGAATATTTCTTTATATTTTATATATAAATGTAATTAATGCGTAACTAATATTTTTAGATCACTTACAAATGGCTAAGCAATGAGTTGCATGTTTATGTTAATTCTATCAAAAATATTACATATACAGTTGAATAGAAAGCATTAGAGTTAGAGCCTGAAATAGAAATGTTAAGCATTAGTTAAAGAAGAAAAATATGGTAATAATTTTGATTTAAATTATATAATAAAGGTTATTGTGTGTTACAGAAAAGCTTGTGCAATAGCCCTAAATCTTGTCCTCAAAGTATTTAGTCCAAGAAAATAAATAACCTTTATTATGTAATTTATAAACAAAATTATTACCTTATATCTCTTCTTTAACTAATGCATAACATTTTTATTTCAGACTCTAACTCCGATGCTTTCAATTCAACTGTGTATGTAATATTTTTGATAGAATTAACATGAACATGCAACTCATTGCTTAGTCAATCGTAAGTGACCTAAAAATATTAATTATGCATTAATTACATTTATATATAAAATAAACATTCACATTTTTAGAACCAAAAGTTGCGAGTAATTTCTGATCCGCAAAATGTTTGTGGACACTATAGAAGTGCAATATGATTTTATCATTTTATTATTTATACTGTCAATTAATAAAATTTGTATTCAATGTTGTTGTTTTTTATGATATTTTTGGTAGAATCACAAGATTTATTTTACTACATTAACATAAACATGCAACTCATTGCTGAGCCATTTATAAGATAACTTAAAAATATTAATTATGCATTAATTACATTTTTATATACAATATATAAATAAACATTATATATGAATGCGCGTTCGTGCGTATAATTACCTGCTTATCATTATCGAAAACATGGCCAGCCAAAATTTCCAAATATTCCCTCAATGCTTCTATAATAATTATTTTCCAACAATTCATTTATGAGAAATATGTTAATTGATAATGCACAGATTCACTTAAGTGTAAAAGCATTCGCTCAGTTTCGCTAATATAACTTAACTTTATTCAATATAACATCACTTCTCTTCCTTGTCCTTGCACTATTTTGCGATACTCTTAACCATTAATAATTTTATGTCACTTTATCACTTCTTTTCCCTAGTGTTGCACTATTCCGCGATATTCTCATAACCGTTAATTATTTTATTACTTTTCTTCTCGTATTGTATGTACCCCGCGCGTATAAAATATAAACATTATCTCCACACATCCACATATGATTTTGTCTCTTAAGGCGTATTTGCACACTCAAGCGAATAAAATCGTACATGAGCGCTGCAAACGCGCCTTGAGGGACAAAATCGCTTTGCATGTGTGCGTGTGAGCATACGTACGTGAGTCTGAATCTGGAACTGAAGAACGAAAAGTCACATTCTGACATTCTGATATATGAATAAAATCATTTCTCAGGATTGACTGCATCAATCTTATTGAAACTGGTCGCAATCGAAAGCTTGTATCCACATTATATGATAAAAGTGCAGTTAGATTTTTTATTACAGCTTTAGTTCAAGAAATATCTTAATCAAAAGTTTAACTTGAGATAAAATTCCGGATAAGCTACTTGGTAGCGCCGCAGCCCCTGTATATAGGCAATTTCGAAAAGCTAGAAAGAAATTTTTATATACTTGGCGTCGCGACGCTACCGCGTCGCTTGATAATTCTATGAACAGTGATATGGCTTATATTCAAGTCTGTGGCAATTGCTCTTGTGCTTGTATGAGGATTTTCCATAAGAGCCTCATGCACAGCATCAATTATCTCTTGGTTTCTTTGTGGAACATGGATGGGCTTCGTGGATTTATAGAATTGTCCATTTCTTTTTAATCTTTCACAAAGGCGATGAAAGAAACCATGGTCCACATGTCGTCTATCCGGAAATCTTTGTGCGTAAAGTGCAGCCGCTTGTCTTTGATTTTTTCGACACTCGCCATAAATAAGAATTATGTCTGTTAATTCTTCAAATGAATAGTGATTTCTTTCCATTTCAGGTTCCATCGTAATTTTCTACGTAATAACCTTTCAATATGATTTTCACGCTATTAAACAAACTTCTGTTAAACAAAAGATCGGGGAAACTATAGAAACAGAAGCGCATTCTAAATAATTATCTTTAAGGGGCTCCGCACAATAAAAGAAATAAACAACAATTAACAATTCTGTTTTTATTCTTTTTTTACTGCCTTTGTAAAAGATTGAACAAAAATTGATGATTTTATGAATCCATCAAACTCATTCTCGTTCCGCAAAGAAAATAGAAGATATTTGATGCCGTTCATATGGAAGTTTATATAAGGTTCTTATGGAAAATCTTCACAGAAGAGCAATTGCCACATATTTGAACATGAACCATGTTACCGTTTCATGTTAATAAAATTATTATTAATAAACATTTTCTGGGTTGGCATCCATTTAAACAGTACAACACAAAGGCTCATAGCTGGTGATATGCCACAGCGTTTAAATTTTTGTGGATGGTATATTGAACACGTTAGTTTATTTAAAAATTTATTTCTATTCTTTTGTTGCAACGTATCAGACGTTGTTTTCATTTACTTGTTAATTATTATCACACTAATTTACTCAGTTTATGCAGATGAATTTCAATGACGCCGGAAATGATATATTTTTGAAAAATATTCTCTGGTCTGACGAAGCAGTTTTTGGAAGCGGTGGATCCATAAATAGACATAATAAGTACCTCTATGCAAAACACAATCCACATTGCATAAAAAAAAGCAAACGTTCAAGGCAGGTTAACTGTGAACGAATTGATGAAAATAATAGGGGATTACATCGATCTGGAATTTATTCAGAGCAGTGTAAATGCACATTATTGCAAATTGTCTGCTCTATCGGCTCCATAAATTTTTCAAGGATGTGCCACTGGCTAATAGAATACAAATAATGTTCCAACAGAGCCATCTCGCCCACATTTCTCTTTTAGTGAGAACCATTTTAAATAAAAAATAATCCTGGCAGATGGATTGGACTTTATAGTCTTCAGGTGTGGCCATCACGCTCTCCGGATCTCGTATTTAAGCATTTTTTGTGTGGAGCTGCTTAAAAAATAAAGTATATAAATCCGTGCCAGAAATACAAAAATTTAAAAAAATAAAATACATAAGGCATATACAAAAATCACTCCTCTCATACCAAAACGAATGAAAAAAAATTTCATGCGCTGAATTGCTTTATGTTTAAAGGAAAATAATGGCCACATTGAACAATTATTATAATTTATTATATTTAAAGATTAAAATTATTTTTGGTCAAATTTGTTTATTTATTTTTTTAAAGTTATGTTATCTATATTATTATAAATATATTTTATCTATTTTTATAAATTTCACAACTGTTCACTATGATATAGAGTCATAAAAAGCGATTTCCTTTTCCTTACTCTCCGCCGGATTCGTATTTTGATCTTATTCTGCCAGCCGAGCGGAGCCGAGTGAAATATGCCCCTGTCGGTAGGCAGATAGGCAACCCGACTTACTGATGTGTATGTCGCCGAAACACCCTGTATATACATATATAACAGTAAAATTAGTACGTCATAAATGCAAAAAAAAACAAATTTGCAATTTAAAAACAAACATTAATTATTCATATAATTAATCATATAAACATAAAAACAAACATATATTTATGCTTACAACGTATGTGTACGATTCGTTACAAAATAAAGCTTCTAATAAATCCAAATTAAATTTCTTATATAACATATATGCTTATAAACTTGTCCTTAAATGGTAATAATTATCGTTTAAATTATAGAAAAAAATATTTATGTTTAAAATGTACGTGTTTTATAAAATATGGAAAACAAAAAGCTTCTAATAATTTTACATCAAATTAAACTGATAATGAATTGCAACACATATAAAACATTTGCTTAAAATTAAATAAAATTATTCTTGAATGTTAATAATTATTACCTAAACTATAGGAAAACCGTAAATATATTTATAATAAGTTAAATCTATCATAATATAGTATATATGTTGCATAGTAATCTATAGTAAACATATATATCTTTTTATTTCAAATATTTCCAGAATTAGTCTTTACGCTGCGGACCTTGTACATCCGGATTTTCTTCATTATTGAATGTTTCTATAACTTCATCAACTATTTCTTTATTTTTATTATTATTATTATTAAATCGATCCTTGCTCCTAACAAGCCATGCTTTTATAACATTTATTATTTCTAAATCTGTACAGTTTTGAGCATTCTTGTTAAGTCGTTCAGAAAACTTAATAAGAACTATTTAATAATAACGTAATAATATAACAGAAATTAAACATAATAAAACTTACACAAAATAGTAGTTGCAATAGCTAAATTTTTGAAAGCTTTTTTCTTTTTAGCTCCTTCCCAGGAGTAACTCATGCCAACTTCATTGGTAAAAATACGATACATTATTCTTCTTACAATATCTTTAACATTAAATCCCCCGATGCGACTTAGATTTTCAGACTGTAATAATGAAAAGAAATGCAACTACATATTTAAATATTTATTAGATAATGGCTTGAATAAATTTTTTATTATTAGATTACTGTCATTATAATTATGTAATATCTTTATTAAATTACTATCATTTTAATCAAAATTTATCAAATATTTTTTATTATCACATAAATGCTGCTTTAAAGATATGTCTTACAGCATATATACAGAGTATATATACATACATATATGTATGCATATATACATATATATACATATGTATATATGTTATATATACTGTAAAGACAAATTTGTAAAACAGCATTTATGTGATAATAAAAGATATTTGATAAATTTTGATTAAAATGATAGTAATTTAGTAAAAATATGTGTATATATATGTATATATATGTATATTAAATTAATTTTACAGGTACGTTTCGACTTATAGTCTTCTTCAGTCGCAATATAATTAATAAAATCTCTAATATATGTACATAAAATTGGTAAAAGAATAAATAGAATGTAAAGGCTGTATATCAAAGTCAATAAGTAAAATATAGTATAATATAAATAAATTAAATCAAGATTATATTATATTATTGATAATACTCTTTTATATACTTATATACAACATAATATAAATTTAACACGTTTAAGCAGATTTTATTAAATATGGAAAATAAAATATATAAGAAATTATTAAAATCAAACATTGAATGACTTCTTAATACACTATCATATTGATGACTTCGTAATATGATTTCGTCTTAATACACTTCTTAATACACTTATATTTTATACATTTTAGTGGAAGGAAGAATTTTTCTTACCAACATTGCCTTATTTTGTTCAGAGCTTGTTAGCCAATTTTCTAATTGAGCTAAAGACTCATCATTCACTGGAAATAATTCTACAATATCAGGAACTTTGTTATATATAAGTGGATTTTGTGAGTCATCTACTTTATTTTTTATTAGGACATTCATACTTTCAGAAATATCATCAATTTTTAGGCTGAGAATATGTAATTCTCTTAAAACTCGTTTTTCAAATTCTGTAATGTATTTAAATATTAGTCATAATTTTATATTGTATATACATACAAATTAGCATATTTAGGGCTTATTCTGACAAATTAGTATGGCTGCATAATCATATGCATAAAGAAAATTATCCAATCGCTATTTCTATCATAAGGACACGCGTAAAATGCGATTGGATAATTTTCTTTATGCATATAGTTATGCAGCTATGCAAGTTTGTCTGGATTGACTCTTAATAGTATGTTATAAGATACGAAATATCTCTTACCAGTACTATGTCCAATAGTCAGAGGAGATTTATGCTGTAGTGTTGCTCTTACTGCAGAAGTAGTACAAGATGAGGTAGGAGTAATTGCTGAATTATTATCAACTTTTTTTCTCTCTTGAAAAAATATAAATTATAAATATAACTCTTTTCATGTAATTAAAATTTTTTTCATACTAGATAAGGTGCAAAAAAAAGCATAAAAAAGTGTTTATAAAAAAAGACTTTCTGAATTATTTTTCTTTATCCATTTTTCTATATTTCTATTTTCTGTCATAAATTATCTTTATTGTAAACATTACCCTGGTTAATAGAATCGAAGTTTTCGACCATATCTGTCTCCTCTGTGCATGGAATAAAGCAATGTATGAATAAATATGTTATTCAATATAAATGTTAACATACTATAGAATTGTCTTTATAAAATGTAATATGATGTTTTTCAATTCTCTTTTCAAATGTTCAATAAACACGCGCCATTAACTTTGCAAATAATATATGTAAATGTAATACTATATAGTTACCATATTGTTTATATACTTACTATTACTTAATTGAGTTTCTTCAATGTAAGGGTATATTATATTATCTGATGAAGATACTTCTGTCTCAGAAGACAATTCGTATTCACTCTCAAATCTTTTATGATGGCTTTTTCTGATCTTTTTCTTACTTCTACACTTCTGCTTTAAATTTTCGTTATTGGAAGAAAGAACATTTGTGTTCTTCGCTTTATTAGCTTTTTTTTATGCTATTTTATAATTATCTGTAAAAATACAAGTCATAAATAAGTAATTTATAATACAATTTAAAAGAAAAAATATATAACATTATGTAAATATATATATATATAACATAAAAAATACATAACATTATATAAAAATAAAATAAAATTATGTATATAAATTCGAAAATCTAACTATATAAGCAATGCAAATAAGAGTTTTATTTTCATTGTAACACAAGTACAAATATATTTGTGAAATGTGAAATATGCTCAATATATTCTTGTATTACCTACAGAAATTTTATTAATATAATTTAATATGCAAAGAGATTATATTATAATAACGTATTTTTATATATGCGTAGAGGAATACTGTACCATAACAGCCTAAAATACTAGCATCATAAAGTATCCAATTTGCTTGAGGAGATCGCTTTTTTTTAATGAAATCTATTATGTTATTCCTTGAAGTACCTCCGGATGGCCAATAACATTGTAATTTTTCCTTAATGTACCAAGTGTTTGGTACAGCCTCCACTGTATTCTCGGCATCAAACTTGACAACGAGCCAACTCATCTTCAATATTTAATTATTATTTTTAATTAAAAAATTACATTTAAATATGCATACAAAATATTTAAAATTAACAATAAATACAAATTTACAAATGTAGCAATGGAAATGAAACGAATTTATGTTTATAAGGTAGTACTACCAATTTTCTTTTGACAAAATCAATATTCCATGTTTCAAGTGAATTATTCTCCTTTTTTATATAGTGTATATCAAATAAGGATGACGAACATGGTTTTAAATAAAAGCTATCTTGCTTACTATACCTGTATCCTATTAAACATACGGAGTTTTTACAAGAAGCGATATTCTTAATTTCAATAATTAAATTATTTTTTAATTCTACAAATCTGTCGCCTATTTTGGAAATATCTAAGCAATAATGATTTGTCTGTGCTTGCCTATATTGTGGAGATGTACAATTATTTATTAAAGGCCCATTGAAATGTTCTATTCGTAATTTCACAGAATCATTGCTTATAATATTAATAAATTCAGTATTATTGCCTTCTTCAATCACGCGACGTATAACTTGTTGTAAAGGCTGAGCAGATTTGCGAACCTTTTTTTTTAAATATTGCATGAAATTTTCAAAAGGAAAGGCACTGAAATTATCAAGCGAACCATATAATTTTACGCAGTCACTTAAATGCAAAAAGTTATGTATATTATGTGATACAAAATCTGGACCGTAAATTTTAATGGATTGGGAAACAAAATGTTTCATCAAATTATGAGCATATAATACATAATTTTCTATTTTTGAGTTACATTGACTTATCATTATGGAACTTGCAAGACTTAATGTAATAAAATTATTATAGATTTTAGATGATAGGACTTTTTTTAAAACTATAGGACCAGTATATAGCAAAAATAATCTAAATTCTGTAGCTTTATATCTTTTACATTCAAGTATAGAACGCGTTTTTCTAGAAAATTCACGAGGAATATATTGCTTTAATTTTAAAAGATTTTCGGAAACGTTATTAATATCACGAAATCGTAATTTATGAGGTGGTTTGCCATGAATCCAACCATACCGTTTGTGACAAAGAAGTCTTTTCATACCACCAAGTAAAAGATTATGCATGTAATCTATTGGTACGTTGTCTATCATATTAAAATTTGGAATATCTAATAGCATGCTTCTATTAATATGATGCTCTGATTGAGCCATAGTTCTGAATGAACTATCGGTCCTCTTGCGTAAATTTTCAGTCTCAGTAAAACACATTACATTATTAAACAATTCACCTTCTTGATCACATTTTGTGCATGAAAAATAGCCTGTATGACTTTTAATACCTAAAGCAAAAGATTTTGCAGGTAAATCACAAATTAACATAGAAATTTGAAAAAAATATCTAACAGAATTTATTAATATTCCGTTGGTCGATAAATAGATACATTCATTAACAAAATCATTAAAAAATTCATTAGTAGGCTTTCCTGAACCATGATATAAAGCAATTAAAAACACATGTTTTATAAGTATTTTTATCGATTTTACTGAGCATAAAATAGGCCAAAACGAACTATTAGAACTCTTACTCAAGGGTAAGCCATCAATATTAACAGCTAATAAAAATTTAATTAAGGAATATTTTAAGCTCTCAATTTGAAAAACAACTTTGAATTTCAACGGGCTAGAAGAGCCAAACGCGGATGATAGTGCATTAGTTTAGATGAAAATTAATTTTTCATCGAAATTAATTTGCTGTGCACAGGGCACAAATTTTTCTTGGTTCGATACCAAGGAAATAAATTAAATCTCATATTCGAGATATTAATTTAAGTAAAACCCCTCTGACCCCCCTAAAGAGTTGTAGGCGAGAAAAATATCGGGGAGAAGTCGCTGAATCGGGAATCGAACCCGAGTCTTTCGCTTGCCGGGCGACTGCTCTTACCACTGAGCTATTCAGACCCCTTCACCACGATACTTCTCGTTCGCCTATAACTTGTAAATAAATATGTTTGTTGATAACGTCATCTTTCAGCCGACGTGAAATAACTAAGGAATATTTTAAATGGTGGTGAAGGGGTCTGAATAGCTCAGTGGTAAGAGTGAAGGGGTCTGAATAGCTCAGTGGTAAGAGCAGTCGCCCGGCAAGCGAAAGACTCGGGTTCGATTCCCGATTCAGCGACTTCTCCCCGATATTTTTCTCGCCTACAACTCTTTAGGGGGGTCAGAGGGGTTTTACTTAAATTAATATCTCGAATATGAGATTTAATTTATTTCCTTGGTATCGAACCAAGAAAAATTTGTGCCCTGTGCACAGCAAATTAATTTCGATGAAAAATTAATTTTCATCTAAACTAATGCACTATCATCCGCGTTTGGCTCTTCTAGCCCGTTGAAATTCAAAGTTGTTTTTCAAATTGAGAGCTTAAAATATTCCTTAGTTATTTCACGTCGGCTGAAAGATGACGTTATCAACAAACATATTTATTTACAAGTTATAGGCGAACGAGAAGTATCGTGGTGAAGGGGTCTGAATAGCTCAGTGGTAAGAGCAGTCGCCCGGCAAGCGAAAGACTCGGGTTCGATTCCCGATTCAGCGACTTCTCCCCGATATTTTTCTCGCCTACAACTCTTTAGGGGGGTCAGAGGGGTTTTACTTAAATTAATATCTCGAATATGAGATTTAATTTATTTCCTTGGTATCGAACCAAGAAAAATTTGTGCCCTGTGCACAGCAAATTAATTTCGATGAAAAATTAATTTTCATCTAAACTAATGCACTATCATCCGCGTTTGGCTCTTCTAGCCCGTTGAAATTCAAAGTTGTTTTTCAAATTGAGAGCTTAAAATATTCCTTAGTTATTTCACGTCGGCTGAAAGATGACGTTATCAACAAACATATTTATTTACAAGTTATAGGCGAACGAGAAGTATCGTGGTGAAGGGGTCTGAATAGCTCAGTGGTAAGAGCAGTCGCCCGGCAAGCGAAAGACTCGGGTTCGATTCCCGATTCAGCGACTTCTCCCCGATATTTTTCTCGCCTACAACTCTTTAGGGGGGTCAGAGGGGTTTTACTTAAATTAATATCTCGAATATGAGATTTAATTTATTTCCTTGGTATCGAACCAAGAAAAATTTGTGCCCTGTGCACAGCAAATTAATTTCGATGAAAAATTAATTTTCATCTAAACTAATGCACTATCATCCGCGTTTGGCTCTTCTAGCCCGTTGAAATTCAAAGTTGTTTTTTAATAAAAATTTTTCATTTGGTTGTATATTGATTTTATAATTCATACAAAATAAATTTAAAGTTTTTTCTATGCCAAAATAATAATATGCTCCGCAACCTAAAGGTGTTGTAACTATATTATTAGGTGTTCTTAAAAGCGTTCTAGGATCTTTTGGTATGTTATCACATCCAGGTATTTCACGTATAATAGAAAGTAGATTTCTCAATGTCGACAATGTTACATTTTCCTTTATAGCCCTTTGGCTATTTTCGAAGTTAGCGATACTTCGTTTTTAGGATTCTCAACATGCCTAATATTATGTGAGAATTTATTAATATCATTGTCCTTATTATTAAATAATTCACTGTTACATGGAATATTACTGTCTATATCATTGTCGCTAACGTAGCATAAATTTTTGTGCAATATTGTGTTATCGTTAGTTTTACTATCATTTGCGATATTTTGAATGCTATTATCATCTATATTAATGTTATAAAAATTATGAGATGACTCGGAAATAATTGCTAAAGATCGATTTATTTTATTTGTAAGCTTTCTAGAGAACTTCATTTTATGCTTTGATTCAAGCTTATCCATGACTAAAACTAGGGTTAAGAGAAGAAAAAGGAATTATATAGTAATCAAAAGAATAAAACACAATTATATACATACAATATATACATACATATAGACACACACACACACACACATATACAATATATATATATGTGTGTGTTTGTGTGTGTGTAATATATAATATATATGCACATATACATATATATAGAAGTATCTATGTATGTTGTAATATATACTTATCTTTGAAAAATCTCGAAATTTTGGAATTATGTGAGGAGCACTGTTAAAAGTTACCGGTATAGTTCTCTTTCGTTTTCTCCTCGCCCCGCGCTTAACCTTCACTTTACTCCGATCCGATTGCGCTCTCGCGAGCTGCGTTTCCTCTCGCGGGCTTGATGAAAATTTCAATGAGATGGAATATTCAGAATACACTTACAATTAATCGAGTCACCGGTCCGCACCGACGTAGTTGAAGTAATAAAGCAGGCGGACAGTAAGCGGAGATCGGAACAGTAAAAAATCGAGGCTCTAGAGGCTCTACATACACACAACGTAGCAGTGACAATGAAACAGTAGAATATCGAGTCTAAAGGCTCCACACACATGTGATATTGCATCGCTTAAGGCTTAAGGCATCTGTTCATATATGTCACTTATTTTTCGTTTTTAGCGATAAATTGTCGCTAGCAATATTTTCGCTTTTTTTTATTTACAACTTTTACATTTAAACATACATATATTAATAATATTAAAGTAGTATAATAATATTATTAATATATGTATGTTTAAATGTAAAAGTTGTAATTAAAAAATTAATAGAAAAATTAAAACTTAGAAATTAATACAAAAAATTAAAAATTTATACAAAAATTAAAAATCTAAAATCTAAAGACATCTATGATATATATATATATATATCATAGATGTCTTTAGACATTTTTATATATATACATATTTATATATATACATATATATATATATATATATACATATATGGTAATTTCTTATCAGATAATAGCAAGTAAATATCTTTGAGCGACAAACACACAACGGCTGCACGTGAAAGACTTCGCGGAAAAAGTGCGGCCGTTAAAACATTAATACGCGTTATGATACGCGTACGACATGTACATTCAGTATTGTGCACTGTATATAACATACAAAATACATTAATGCATATACTTATTACGTGCCATAATGTATATTCAAATCACGTATATGAAATGTACATACATTTAATATTGTGCGCTGTATATACATATAAAATACATTAATGCATATACGTATTACGTACCATAATGTATATTCAAATCACGTATATGAAAGGTACATACATTTAATATTGTGTGCTGTATATACATACGAAATACATTAATGGATATACATAATACGTACCATAATGTATATTCAAATCACGTATATGAAATGTACATACATTTAATATTGTGCGCTGTATATACATACGAAATACATTAATGGATATACATAATACGTACCATAATGCATATTCAAATCACGTATATGAAATGTACATACATTTAATATTGTGCGCTGTATATACATACGAAATACATTAATGGATATACATAATACGTACCATAATGTATATTCAAATCACGTATATGAAATGTACATACATTTAATATTGTGCGCTGTATATACATACGAAATACATTAATGGATATACATAATACGTACCATAATGTATATTCAAATCACGTATATCAAATGTACATACATTCTACATACAGGATATTATTTTCACATAATGGAGAAAAAATGCATATACATGTCCGATGTTATGTGGGTAGTAAGAATTCAATCCGCTCAGCGGTTATTGAGGTCTGATAATCTCGAGTACTCTCAACTGGCCGGCTCGCGTAAAGATACCCGGAGTGCCTTGCTGCTGCTGCGCGGTACTTGGCGCTAGATACTACCGTGTCTCTTGATACCAAGTCTGAAATTTGAGCGATTAGAAAGAAACGATTAAAAGGAGAGAATAAATGGAATTTTCTAAAAACTTATTGTTAATAAGAAAGTATAGGTGTTCAAGAGATCGAGCGAAGAATAGAGCAACAGGTGTCAAGCACGCATAAAGCAAGCATGCATAAACAACTAACGATAAATCATGCCCTTCGAGATGGATTCAAAAATATAGCCGTTAAAACCAAACTTGTCGACGGAAATTAGTCCGTATTCAGACAAGCCTGGATCCTTCTCGAAAAGCGACTATAATAAAAGCGCAGCGCGAAAGAGACACTCTCGCACTCACAATCAGATTCAGTCTCGGACGCGTCTAACAATAAGTACTCGAAGTTATTTCAAAAGTTATAAAAGCTATGTGTGCCGCGAAATCGCTTCTCTCGCGATTGCATTGCTCGCTAATTATTGGGCTAATTAGACCTTTAAAAATTCGGTAAATACTCTGTACATAATTTGCTTATTATTAAAAATCTTTGTGCCGTTTAAACAAGTGTCTCATTCATCCCTCGTCACCTCTTTTCTCTCGCTCTCGCGGCGCTCTCTCGCTCTCGCGTCCGCTCCGCTCGCAAACAATAGAGGATTCGAAAATCTTGTAAAACTAAATCTTGTTAATCTACAAACGTGCGAAAATAATAAAATATTGAAAAATGTTTAAAATGTATCATATCATTTTCGTCATTAAACAGGAAAATCAAAGAATATTTATTAAGTATCCCTAAAAGCAATCACGATTTCTTATTTGTGTGTATTCACTAATACGATTGAAAATAGCAGGAAAATAATAAATATATTTCATTGATCGTCGATTCTCGATTGTATAGTCGATTATGGAAAATCGTTATTTTTTTTGCAATATTTGATCATTGATTTTTTTTTTCGACATTGCTTATCTCTAAAGTTTGCACACAACATATAAAATTTTAAGAGAATTTAAATTTTTTAAACAATATACAATATATCTGTAATGTAAATGTTTCCGATAGTAGTTTTTTTTTTTTAAAGAACTTTTAATTTTTCGGGAACGAAATAATTTCTTTGAAGCTGGAAGGGTCTCTCAGGTAATGCATTCCTGTGTGAGAGACCTTCGAGTTTCAAAGAACTTTTATTGTTCAGAAAATGATAAAATTCTTTCAAAGAAAAGAACAAATACATACCTGCCTTTTCGTTCGTTACAAACGTCCCTGGCATAGAAATATAACGAAAAGAGAGATAAGACTTTAAGATCTGTCGACTTTTCTTAATCTTTACGATGACGTAAAAATAATGATCTATTTTTTTCAGACTTACTAAAATTTTACTTATTATGTGTATAAAAATTAAAAAATAATAAATAAAAATTAAATTAAAATTTTGTAAAATTTATGTTAGGTTATAATATCATTCTTAAAAATATAAAGGTGATTTTTTTTCTGTGATAAACTTTCTATCAGATTAGATATTAATTTGCAAAAATTGATACACCATTTATACTTGGCTGAGTAGCTATGATCTTATATTTATTTTTGAGCTGTATATTTCTAAAATTTTGCATACAATGTCGAATTTTTTTATACTTGGCGTGTTTTTTTTCTTTTCTAAAGATTTTTTGTGATAGTCTCTATCGTTAATTTTAAAATTCTGTCTGGCTAATACAATAAGTAGTGATTAAATACGCAAAAATAAAATAAAAGAGATGTAGGTGAGTAAAAGTGTACGTGTATATTAAACGCGATCATTGTAGACGCCGCTCGGATATGTATAAAATTGATTAAAATTAAAATTAAAATTTAGCAAGGTTCATTGCGGAAGAGTGCGCTTATGTAAAATTACATAGCCAAATTTGCCAAGCCCGAGCCACAATTTTTATTCGTCTATTTCAAATTTTCCACTGGGGAAATAATAAATAAAGGAAGGGAATAATAAATAAACTAGTAGCGGAAAAATCTGATCGAGAAACAATTCTTGGATTTAATTATTCAATGAGAAATATTTATTCTTGTATTCTAATGCGATTTTCGACGAAAAGTTTCTGTTTATATCTCGCTTTTAGTTCACGCCCTCCGTTTTTTCGTTGAGAAAAATCTAATGAATAAGAGCTTTATATCTCTTATATATATATATATATATATATATATATATATAAAGCTCTTATTCATTAGAATTTTCTCAACGAAAAAACGGAGGGCGTGAACCAACAGCGAGATATAAACAGAAACTTCTCGTTGAAAATCGCATTTATATACATACATATATACATATATATAATCGAGTTTCTTATAACTCTTACTTGCCTCTCTTGTAGGAAAAATTGAAAAATGTAACAAATCGAAAGTTTAACGTAGGTGTCTGCGAATCAAAGGGCATTCCTCAAAAATAGGACTTTTTAAGATTTTTGTGTTATCGGCGGCGGCGTTTGTTGTTAGGATTATTACGTGGCTGAATGCGCGATGATTTTTACTGCCTGTTTGAGTTCGACTCATGTTTCGCGTCGGTGTATTTATTAGTGATTCGGCTTTATTGCGTTTCTAAATTCTTCGAAGGATTTCAGTTTGCTTAGATCTTTCGGTCTCGACTATTATTATCGGTAATGCTCGGTTTTTATCCTCATTGTTTTTCTATTTCCTTTCGCGTGCATTTCCGCTAAATTCCATCTTTGCTTCTGCCGATTTATGATATTTGAATCTTTATTCTTTAGTTATTCCTGAGAGTGTAATCGCGGTTGGTCTGTGATG
Organism: Lasius platythorax; assembly: GCA_963971435.1. Lineage (NCBI taxonomy): Eukaryota > Metazoa > Arthropoda > Insecta > Hymenoptera > Formicidae > Lasius > Lasius platythorax. Next base: position 26,179 of record CAXASD010000067.1, on the reverse strand, counting down.
TTTCGCGTAGTATGCTCTTTTATTTTTTTATTAGTGTTAAGGAGAGCGCCGCGCGCCGAGGCGAGTCATTCGATCAAGCGGAAAAGCGTCTACAAATCGATTAATTTGGCGCGGGCGACGGAAACCGCGAGCCTGCGATAAGTCATGCCCCGAAACGGCACCGATAATAGATACTTCGGTGATCCTGACGCAATCCTGAAGGATCAAAGGCGCACACGTAATCTCCAAATTGGAGCATTGCGCAACGAGAGACACGCGCAGAACTCGCGGCCGCGATATTTCCGTACATCGCGCAACTCGATCGATTCGCGGATCAATCAGCGTGATCCAGGGGGCATCTCTCATCCCCACCTCAAGGTCTTCATCGGAAACGAACCACCTCGTGGCCGATTAATCTCTTTCTTCCGTTCTGAGTCCAGTAGAGTAAAGACGTGTTCAATTTCGTACTTGGTTTTTTCGCTGCGTTCTGCGCCAATTATCGGTCGTCGCGCGAAAGTCTACTGCTCCGTTTTCGCCGCGTTCTGCGCCAAATCTCGGTCGTCGCGCTAAAGCTTATGGGTTCGGTTTATTGTGTTCGACAATAAATTACGATCGTTACTAACTTTTCTCAATCCAGTGACTCGACCTCCGGAAGTGCTTCGCCGCATTGGTGCCGCTATTACGTAGATTGTAGATCGATCGTAATTTACGTCTACGGTCTAAAGTCTCAGCGGCTCTTTTTTAAGCCGACCCGCCTCTGTCTTTGTATTTTATTTTCTGTATAAATTTAACGATAAGAAGCGTATCTTAAAACTGGCAATCATTCGGTCACGTTCTCCGTCGGGTAGTGAGTGAGTGCGACGAAGAGAGCGTTGGCGCCTGGTGCGGACCGTGAGTAATTATTCACTGTGAGTATATCACAGTAAAAAATAAAATGTTAATCGTAACATTTTTCAGATGTCCCAAAAAGTCCACTCTAAATTTTAAGTTAAAATAACTTATTCATCGTGTGTTACCTGTTGACAAACTAGAAATGTTAATTAATTGACATATTTTAATGTCAAAATATTAACACAAACATTTACATATTAGTAATGTTATTTATTTTAGGTAACTATAAGTAATGTTAAGATTCAACTGTTCTTGTGTAAAAATTTTAACACTTGAAAGTGTTATATTCTTCAGGATTATTTTCAATATATGTTAAAACTTACATATTTTTATGTTAAAAATTAACATTTCATACATGTTATTATATCAGATAACTGATGAATTATGTTAAGATACTCCATTTTCTTAATCACATCATATGAACCAAAATCGACATTTCTTACAAGTTATTTTAACTGTTCTTCTAATTCTTCTAATTCTTAACTATTCGTACTGTTTACTTATCTTGTCTGTTATTATTACATTATACTTAAAGTTAAAAAAACAAACATAAATGTAAATTATTATATTCATTTAAAAATAGTTTATGATGATTTTCGATGAGGTTTTCTAAATCAGTCACTAAAGTATCATGAAGTTTAGGGGCAAATACTATTTTGACAATTTCTATTAACAAAAGAATTACTTTCCACTTATTATAATCTGTGCTATGCTCAAGCTTTTGTGTAATATCACTGATTATTAAAGGACAAAATATTAATAAACAATAAGTCTGGGCCGCTCTTTGGCCTATTAAATGGTCTGCTTTGTCAAGACAGATTGGACTAGGTTTATTAGTTCTATTTTGAAGACCGTAATTAAAAGTAATTATTTTATCATTAATTTCTTTTATCAAAGCTAACTTTTTTGTATTAAAAATTTAAGAAATAATTTCAGTTCAAGTTGACAAATTCCTTCCAAAAAGTCATGCATTATATCTGCTGATAAGTTTATTCCAAATTTAAAAAATTCTAAATCATTTAAAACACTACGTAATTTTATTCCATGCTCGCTACCATCAGGATGATTAATCGCAAGTTTAATGTGATTTTGAAAGCTTCCCGGAGTCTCAAAAGAGTATCCTCTTGTTTGCAATATACTTTAGTGGAATCTTTATGCATTAAACATATTCTACAAAAATAGTTAGCTTGAAAAGACTCTACCATGCCATAAAGCATTGACCCTCCCAAATTGTCATGGCTTAAAATTGCTAAAGTTCCTTTTATTGGATATTCCACTCCTTCAATGTAAAAGCCTTCTGTTTCCAAAATTCTTAAATCTTTTACAATTACTTCTAGAACTGAATTTATACCAAAATTTTTTATATCTTCACTATAACACAAAGCTAACAAATGAATATTACTTAAATTAGAACTGAAATGGGAAGGCAAATTGCATATTGAAAAATAAAATACCGCAATTTTATGAGACAAAATTTTACTACCTAGAGGATTACAAATTTCAAAATCGTCGAAAAATATTTGTATTTGAATAGTCAATTGTTCGGAATTATGAAAAAGTTTATTGGTTTTATACATTTCACCATCAGCGTGATTGTTATATTTGCTATGATTTAAGGTCTTCTCATTGAAGGAGTCAAACATTATTTTCTTAAAAGAACTGTTTTGAAATAAAAATTTTAATGTTTCAATAATTGGCACATAAGTAAACGTACAAGTTGAAGGAACCGTTTTATAAATTCTTAATTGTGAGTCAAAACTTTGTTCCATGCGAAGTCCACAACTTTTTTCTACTGGTTTCACCATATATTTTTCATATATTTTTTGACGTTTATGTTTCGTTAAATGCATTTTAAAGGAATTTAAAAATGTTGATATAGTTTGCCAACAAATAACGTTCGACTCATCTACATTATCCAAAATTTTTTCAAATACAGGATTGACAAGTTGAGATATACATTGCAATATTTTATCAATTGATGAATCAGGTATACCAAAAGAATATAAATTTTGTATAAAAATCAACAAACTATCACTGAAATCATCTTCAATAATATCAGAAAGATTTATGTGATCTGCACAACAATTTCTATTTGAATCCTTATTAGTGTTTGTATTCAACTCAATATTATTATTTGTATTTAAATCCTTATCAGTGTTATGAATAAAATTATTAGGCAGAATCTCTGTCGAATTATTTGAATTATCTATAGCACATACTTTTTCAATGTTTAACTTACATTTAGCTAAATGTTTTCTAAATTCTGAGTAAGTTTTGAACACGGAAGAACAGTTTGAAAAACAACATTGTAAGTTTAATTGTGAACCTTCATAAAACGAATGAATTATTCTTAAATGTCGACATAATTCGTTAATTGAACTTCCGATAAAAGAACAATTTGTACACATATAAGGCATGTTTTAAAAATATTAATCACTAAAAAAATTATTAAAAACACAGTAATCAATATTATGAGTATAATAAATTATAACTGAATAATAATGTAACCAAAACAGCAAGATTATTACACATTACTTTGAAAAATTTAGTTTTCCAGTTGGTTTCGCAGAAGTGTATATACTTCTCTTTGCGTGGAGTTACAGGAACATTGTTCATTTTATAAAAATATTTTTCCAAAAATCTGTAGAAGCTTACCAGATTCCAATTATAATGCGTATTAAAAACAAAATGGCTTTTAAATAAAATATCAAAAGCCATCAAGAAACTCTGTGCATGAAGAAGAATAAGCTTATCATCTACGCTTAAAAAGTATTGAGCCATAGCTGCTTTGTTGGAGCCTACGGCTATTAACCGTGGTTGAGTCTTTTCTTTTGGTTCTGATTGTAAGGGTATACCATTCTAAAACAAAAAAAGATATGATAATAAGAAAATGTAGCATTATACAAATATATACAATTCTGATAAAGCTGTAATTGTTAATTAATTTAGGATATATACTTTTTTAAATAAAATAATTTTTTCTAGAACCGCATTAGATTTTTTCTCGCAGCTTTATATTTTCCCCTAGCTGTTGGAGGAAAAAGTCGACATAATGCAAAAATAGCTCTTGTAGGTTTATCCCAAGCTGAAAAATTTCAAATATTGACAAATATTGCATTTTATATCTGGTTAAATAGAAATATATTCATTACCTTCTTCCAATTTATCTAATAAAGGATGTATTTCGTTGTCAGTCTTGGAAAAAACTTTCAAAATAATTTCACAAAATTTGATAAATTCTTTTAAGAAGTTGTCTTCATATTTGGGAAATAAAAGTTTATATTCTTCTTCAATCTACAAATACCAATACAGAATTTTATACATTTTATATATATATATATATATATATATATATATTTCATTTTATATATTTTATATATTTCTTTATATTTTATAAATTATATATATTTTACTTTATTATTTTATATATTTCATATATTTGTGATATAAAAAATTGGTTAAATTACTTTTAACTTACCAATTCAGGTGTATCTAAGAATCTTGGAAATGTACTGAAAAAATGTATATTCAAACAAAATTTTCTTCTGTACTGAAAAGTGTCTTTATATTTGAAAATAATTTGTGATTTTTCATTTTGAGTAGCACTTTTGAGAAAAAGAATTGCATCCTCAATTTCATCTTCTGTTAATTTCTCATCATTTTCATCTTCTGTAACGTTTGATTTGTTACTATTAGTTTCGGAATCTTCGTTACACGTTTTTCTTTTTGTACCTCTTCTTACATTGGAGAGCCTATTTACTAAATAGCTTGTTTTAGTTATTGGATCATTAAAAAATTCCTAAAAGGCAATAAAATATAAATGTAAAAAATTGTTATAAAAATTAATGGAATATTTACATTTAAATATACTGTTTCAATATTATTGTGTATTTACATAGCCTAATTCAGTTTCCGGATCTTTTAATTTAGGGAAAATGTCCACTATAATTTTAGCAAAATTACTTTTATCCACTGAAGTTAATGGACGCTTTAATTCTTTTTTTAAAATAAGCATTTGAGTAACCACTATGTTAATTATTCGTCTTCTACTTGTTACACTTAAAACCCCTTGGTATTATATTCTTCAAAGATATCTTTTCCGCAGGAACTTTCTAAAATAACTTTTTTAATGTTCTGAAAATGTAAAAAATGCAGTAAATAATTTGCTTTGATATATTTTTCATTTTACTCTAATTATATAAAATAACAAATAATATTTTAATACTTCTTTTGTAACAATCTCTCCTTTTTTTGATAATTGTGGATGAAAAAATGTTAATTTATAAACATACTGTTGAGAAGGTCCTGGTTCATCTTCTTTAGAAGTATCCGTAAGAGTTATATTAGAAGAAGAACTAAATGTTGAGGTTGTTGGATAATCTAAATCTAAAAAAATTGATTATATGTATATGTGAGTAATGAGTTTTATATGTATATTAGATGTGACGACGATAAAATTTTGCTATCGTAACTAATTTTTTAACTTATTCAATTTTACAGCAAAACCTATGTTGTGGATAGGATAGAAAAACTTTCCTGAGTTAATTTATTTATAGTAGTACATTAATTTGCTATTTAAGCAAAATAGTTCATTTCTTTAGCAAGTATATTTCACTATTGCAGTAAAATCATCATTGCTAATACAAATTCATCACGACACAAACAAAATTTGCTACTCTAATCGAGTTTTTAATCTTATTATAGCAAAGTGTTATTTGTTGAGAGAGCGAGGAAAACTTTGCTGAAAGAATTTGTTGCAGAAACAAAACTGTTTGGATTAAAACAATGCACACACAGATAGCATAAACTGCTATTTTTATTGTTATTTTCCGAATCTACGCGATATGATTTCCACATGAACAAACACACATAAAATGTATTAAATTTTTTAAAAAATTAATCAATCTCGATAAAATTTAGCAATTTTTATACCAGATAATATAATTTTATATAAACTTTTGTATGTTACAAATAATTTAACTCGTAAATTAGCGTATCATGTTAAGATTTTGAAATTGCATAAAATTAAAAGAACAAAGAAAATGATTTTGGTTATATTGAATTTATTTAAAAAAAAAAGATAGGAAAATCTATTTTAAAAAAGTATAAAAGAACCTTTTTAACTTATATTTCCTGAGTTTAGAGATCTTAAAAAAAAATTTTTTTGTAATATTTTTGAAATAAATTTTTTCTGATAAAGATATTAATATTCAAAATTATTATCAAAATTATTATACACTTTATATCAATAGCAGTATCAATATCGAAATTATATCAATTTGTCGTTATATTTTAATAGTAACAAAAAGCTTTACAAATGTAAATTTTATATGTGTGTGATTCAAGAGACAATAGACAAGACACAATAGTGTCTTACGCCAATTTACATGTGGTTACAAAGTCATGCGTAGCAACAACGAGGCACCCCGTGTATTTGTACGCGAGCTTATCATATGATTTGAAACATTTTTTGTCTAGAATATAATAGTCTAAAATATTCCATTGCGAAGCTAAAATGAATAGAACCCAACTGCCTTATGATGACACAACGGATAAGGGAAACTGAGTTTCAGTTTTATTGTCCTCGAGTTTATTTATTGCCCCTCAACCTTTGGCCGGGAAACCGTCAACGACCATTTTTACAGCCTTACGACTTCTATGTAGACTTCTATGTAGACACAGTAGAATATATTTTCGAAAATATTCATTTAAGAATATTTCATATACATTTATTTCTATTTAACGTTATTGTTAATGATAATTTTATTATATTCATTTTATTATTATTATATTATCCAATATTCTATGTAAATTAAACTTGCTTTTATAAAATTAATTAATTATTTCATGTAAGTCCTTCTTTTATCTCGCTCTTTGTCGCGTTTTCGAGCTCTTCGATATTGTGTGTTGACTTGTATACATATAAATTCATTCGATATTCAGATTCAAAACAAAAAAACAAATTTATTTGTCTTGAATCTTAATATTGAATGCTAACAATAAAATAAACAATATATGCTAATAAAATGGTTTTAAATTTAAAATTTTTTTAATTTTTTATTTTGTATAAATTTTTAATTTGTAATTTTTGAATAAATTTTTAACTTTTAATATTATTTCTGTAGGAAATTAAAACGACTATTTTGTACACCAGTTTCTTTAGTTAAAATTTTTTTACTTAAAAAATAAAAAAAGTAAATTAGCATAAGTTTTTATTCTTAGTTGACGCAATTTTTTTATTTCATTATTTTTATAGGAAATTAGAACAACAAATTTTTTAATATACCAGTTTTTTTAAAAACTAATGTAACACTGTTTTATACAGATTAAAATTACACTATCTTGAAAAAGAAATTTATATATAATTTAACCTTGTAATGGCGTTAAAAATAACAGAAATTTTAACGACTTATTACTTTTTAAGTAACGGTAACAGTAACAAATGGTAATGAATATTACCGAATTACTTTTTAAAATCGATAACGATAAGTATTTTTCCAAACTCTATTATCTTAGCGCTACTCGCTATTACTATATGCGCAACGCGCATGTTTGAAAAACGACAGACAATTACGTTTTATTATATATTATATTTAAAAAAGCAGCAAAAGATAGTTGCAGCATCATTTCTTATCACGCGAAATACGTTGCCACATTCTATATACGTAAAAAATGTTAATATGACTAAACGCGTTTAGTTCATTATCATTTTTTTAGTTTAAATATTTAGATGTTTAAGTCAAATATACGTCAGTATTATTAACTGATTTACATAATTGAAAAGAACAATATGATTTTGTCGACACATTCAATTTAGTGAATGATATATCTTATTGTCTTAACCAATTTGCAGTTTATTCAAGTAAGTGATAATGCTAAAGAAAATACATAATAAAATTAATAAATTGGATTGATTCAATATTATTTATATGTATTTAAAATCATCATCTCTATTAGATGGAATAATCAATGCTATAACCGAAAAAAATATTTAGCTACTCTAAAAAAAAATTAATTGTATATAAGCACAAATTATGTTATGTGGAAAATTAATTTATTCATTTTAATGAACATTTTGCTGCATTAACAAAATATTTAGTTAATAGACCTGATTAAATAAAATATATTTATTGTCAATTTCATTATACCATAGTTTCCGCGGAAATACATGATTTATTATGTGAAACAAATGATATAGTTGAACAGATCAAGCAGAATATATTCATGTGATTATATATGTTGTGTATACGTACATATATGGATAATGGAATTGATAATAAATATATTTTATTTAATCAGGTCTATTAACTAAATATTTTATTTATGCAGCAAAATGTTATGTAGCAAATGTCTCAATTCTGGCAACACTGCGTACGTGACGGTCACGTAGCCTCTCGAAAACAAAAGACGAACAAAGGTGACTGTTGGCAATCTCGGAAGACAGAGAAACGCCATCGATGTACGTGTTTCGTGCATGTCCGCATTTCTCGATCATTCGTCACGTGTATTCTTTGCGTGTTATTACGTGTATATTTCACATTTCTGAACGTTTCATCATTCTGCATATTAAATATAGTGTCGTGATGGATGATTATTCGAAGGAATTGTTAAAATCTTGGGATTTAGATATTCTCATCAAACATTTTGAAGGTAGGTTATATCTTGTTTAAAATTTACAATTTAGAAATGTATAATCAGTATTAAAATATTTCCAAAGATTTTATAAGCAATTTCTACAGATTCACTCTTATAAAAGTTCATTATGATAATAATAATTAGTAAAACATTGTTATAATATATTTCATTTTTGAACAGATTTTTTTCAAAAGAAAAAATGTTTAGTTTATATAGATGCCGATGTATACATCTTTAGAACAATATATTCATTAACAATATATAATTATTATATATATATAATTATTAACATTATATTTTCAATAAAACATTTGTTATCTTTAAATATGTAAGTATACTATGTACATACATTTATTTACAGAAAATTGCATCGATAAAGATTCCATGGCAAATTTAACATCAGATTTAATTAAAGAATTAATTCCGCAAGTGGGACTTAGAATAAAATTTAATAAAAAATGGCAAGAACATTTTAATAAAATTGAAGATGTGACAACTGTATGTATACATTTCATTGTAAATTTTTTAATTAATATTTAATGATATATAAAAAAAACTAATCACATATATATTTGGTATAAAATGTTCTAGAAACAAGATGAGAGTACTAATTTAAATACTACACATAATATTACATACTCATCTGATGAAGAAATCAGTAATGAAAGAGACAATAATGAAAATTTAGTTGACAAAGAAAATTGTTTCGTTGGATCATCAGTATTTAGAAAATTGCAGCGACCATCCGTTAAAAATATTTTAAAGTTGACTGCACAAGGTCGTGCTATTTTAAAATCATACGAAAGGCATAAAATATTAAACAGAAAATGCCGAAGTAATATTGTAGACCTCATCTTATCTGAAATTTTAAATAAAATTCATGGGTACATTTTTTTATATAGGAATAATATATTATAACAATGCTTTAGAAATGTACTATTCATATATTAATATATGAAAAAATCGTTACTTTTTTAGGTCTTTGAAAAATGAAGATTTTGATTCGTTATCTAAGGAGATTGAAGAACTGTTTCCAACCGAAACAAGTAGCACTTGCTACGTTCCGCCTATAGCTAAAAAGTATTCAAGAAATAATAAATCAATAACATCTCGTGGCAAACTTGTTGACAAATACAGAAATAAAATACGGGACTATAGAAAACTAACAGGATGTAATTTAACAGAATGTAGTTCCACATCGACTTCAACACCATATAACAGTGAATTAGAAGGTATATATCTGACATGTTTTTCATATATTAAATTATTCAAATATTTACTCATATTCATATTTATATTTATATTATATAAGTTTACCATATATTAACATATATTCTCTCTTTCTCTCTTACATGCATGCACGAACATATGCACTCACACATGCACATATACACGCACATACACACGTGCGCGCACACACACAGAGATAATCAAGAATATAAATATGATTTATTTATTTGTGTAGATGACTCTACAATTCGTGAAAGCGTACTGTGGCTTCAGAATAATTTATCACCATGGCAGTTAGTTGAAAGTCATTGGAAATCAACTTTAGCATATAGACGGAATGAAATTCAATCGTCTCAAAATAAGAGCATAGCTGAAATTTTTTCTCAATGGCCAGTTTTAAAGCATCCTACTGCATATACTTTGATCGATGAAGATTTTAGACTCCAAATTCGAGAATAACAAGATTGCAGTATGGAAATTCGTGAGAAATTAAGTAATAAAAGTGTACGCCATTCTTCATTCCAAGTAATAATTTTCGAAATATAAAGATTTAAAGTTGACCAATCACAGGTTATGTTTAAAAAGTCTGTTTATGAGTCGCATGTGCGCCAGTGTTAATGACGCATATCATGATCCACGAACGGGCAATCGACCAGCTTTTTCTTATACCTCAAAACTATTGCTTGGAATTAAAAATCGCAAATATTTTTATTACTTGATTTTTTACAAATTTTTATGCTGCAATCTTATTATCGAATTTCTTGAATTTTGAGACATGTTATATGTATATGTGTAATTATAAGATTATTATAAGATTATTTGATACAGATTATTTGATTATTTGATACAGATTATAAGATTATTAATACTACAGATTATTTTATTATTTGATACAGATTATGAGATTATTAATACTACAGATTATTTGATTATTTGATACAGATTATGAGATTATTAATACTAAGTTAATATGAAACTGTTATATATAAATTATATGTATATGTTGTATGTTATATATGTGATATATGTAATACAAATATGTATTAAATAAAAATATATATTGATTTAATTAAAAGAAATTGTTATTTTACTCAAAAATATATAAAATTATATAGACATAATATTAATACATTTAAATTAAATATCTGATTAATGCCAATAATTCCATAATTCATTCAATTAAACATTCGCGATAAGTAACAAAATACTTTGTAAGAATAAGTTAATATTATATAAAATAAAAAATATATATAATAATACAAAGAAAATATTTACTTGATCCAATCTCACATTTGACTAATTTGAAAATATATGTTGTTTCTTAAACTCAATACATAATTGAAATAAGATATTATATATATAAAGTAAGCAAATTTTAGTTTCCTTTAATTTCATATTCGTGATATTCAATAAAATAATTATTTTATATTACATTAAATATGGTTGGATTAAAAATTTTTTTATTTGAATAAAATTAATATCTGTTGTGTGTAAATATGTATATAATTAATATAAAATAGCTGTTATTTAATTAAATAAACAATATTATATATTTAATTTTATATATTTTTAAATATAATTCAATTTTGTTAGGCCAACTAGATATTTCTTTTGATACAAATTAATTATTTTATCTACCGAGACATAATATTTTTGCAGATTAACAAATATTTGCTTGACAGCCCGTGACCGCCGCATATAGTTGGATAAAAAAATGTTTTGTTGATTTTACAACTTATTTTCTCAGTGTATAAAATACAATTAAAGTACATTTATGTGATCAAGTCACGGTAATAAAATCGAAGAACGATAATTTGTTTAACGATTTTTTTTTGTGCAGCAAGTTTTACATATCTTTATGCGCACAGTAAATATAATGATTCGAAAATTACTTGATAGTCGAAGAATGTGCGAAGAAATTATTTCGAGATTCAAAGGTAAATGAAAAAATTGTTTCCAAACATTTTACTCTCCCGGAAGAATTATTAAGAGAATTATTAAGAGAAAGGGGCCAATTATTAAGAGAAGGGGGCCCTACCCGGCATGCGCGCTTATTTTTGCAATATAAAAAAAGTGTGCTTTTTACAGTATATATTATTTTGTTATACCCTAAATTTTTCTAATACAATTTTATGCTTTAAGTTGAATACCAGGTCTAAAGGGGGGGGCCATATGTAGGCCTCTGGCCCCCCCCCCCCCTAGTTTACGCAACTGGATATATGAGAGCGTTGTCTTTTATCACGCGCATTTGTTATTAACAAAAGCACATGTACGCGGATTCTCGATTGTTGCGGGTGAGCCGCGTCAGTGTGCTGGCATCTCTGCTGTAGGAGCCATTTAGTTATATAATAACTAACTTTACACTTTACTGAGAGCATTCAAATTTAATCGCTGTACAATTTTTAATATGGAGATGGGTCATGTGACTCGGGACAACTACAACAATGGCATCGATAGCTCAATGACACTACTGTGTGTAGTTATACTGCGTCATAGGTCTAACCGTGGGCCTAACCGCCGTTTCGAAGAACCTCAGTGCTTCAGTGCGAGCTCGAAATCAGTCAGTCTCTCTCCGAACTTTGAACCGTTCAGTCGCTCCTAATTCTAACTCTAATGTTAAGTTCACTTTCTAATATTAATTTGTTATATTTTATCTCTATTGTAAACTCATTTAATTTTTATATTAGTGTAACTTAAATATCTACAATATAACTTTACTATTATTAAATTCAGTGTTCAGTGAAACTAATCTCATTTCTATTAAATATCTTTCGAGCCGGCACGCAGTAACACAAATTATTTTCTAAAATCAATTACATTTTGGATCTCATTGTGACGGTTGAGAGGACGATCCGCTCACTGTCGCAGCAATCGAAATGAATCTCGTTAGTGAGGACCGCCGCAAGGCAAGATATTGCAATGACAACACAATATTCAGTCATTTAATAGCAATTGTTATTTAAAGCTAGCTAATTCTGGATATCTCAATGCAAAACACATCGTGCCGGCTGGAAAAATCAATCCGTCGCTTGATCGCGTAGTGTTGTAATCCCGCAACAATTTCGCGCATATCGGAATAGATTATCGGTGTGATCGCGATTACGAAGAGCGTAGTGCAGTTTATCTTACGGTGTACAATAATAACTTTGCATCATCTGCATTAATCGAATCTTGTCGAAATGACTTGCTTACGACACCGTGAATTCATTGTTTATAGTTCCGGTAAACACGAAAAAGATACTCTCGTGGAAGTGTTCAGGATTCCCGACAATGACGACCTGCGACGCAGCGCTCATCCAGGCTCATCATGCCGCTCTATAATATTTGTCAGCAGTGGTTTGGAACATTCTAGAATTGTCTAGAATTTTCCATTGCAACGCTAAGATGAGTATAGACACTAACATAAAATAATAACCTTCTGCCTTATACCTGACACAATGGATAAGAAAAACTGAGTTTTATGTTTATTGCCCTTGAGTTTCACATTTATTATTCATATTATTGCCCATCGACCTTCGGGAAATCGTAGTTTCAACGACCATTCTTACAGCCTCACAATTCAGACACTGTATAGAATACATTTTCAAAAATATTCATTTAAGAGAATATTTCATATAAATTTACTTTTACTTAACGTTTTTGTTAATGATAATTTTATTATATTCACTTTATCATTATTATATTATCCATTTTTCTATGTAAATCAAACTTGCTTTTATAAAATTAATTAATTATTTTATATAAGTCTAACATTATTGTTAATAAAAATTTTATTTAATGAATTCATCTTATTTTATATACTATTCACTTAATCATCATTCTATTTGTATTATTCGATGTTTTCCTTCAATTAATTTCATTTTGGTGATAATCAGTTGAATATTTCATAATAAATATTTAAGCTAAACGTTCAAATTAATTATAAAGATAAATATGTCGCGGACGTTCTCAGAACCCCCATTAGATTACCCTCTCCCCATCTAGCGCTAAATAAGGTGTAACCTATCTTAAAATTTACTAATTAGGTGTTGAAGTTTGGAATTAGGTACTCAAACGATTTGGCAGAAAATTAGATTCATATGGGAGGGGATTGATTTTAACATTAAGCTTGTCCCCTCTATATAAAAGAAATATATAAATAATATGAAAAGAGAAAAAACAAGAACGTCATAATTAGGTGCTAATTAGGTGCTTTAAGATCTAATAAAATATATTCAAAATAAGTTAATTCTTTTTGTAAATATCGCCATAAACTAAAAATCGATTACTATGGCGTTTAACTTGCACAAGTAAACTAAAATATTAAAAAGTTAGCCGCTCTAACGATATTGGTCTTAAATTAATTGGAATCAAATTTAAATATTGTTTAGAATGAGATACTGTCTGCTGAAAAGTAATAAATTATTTATTATATTTGAGATACACAAAGTGAAATATAGAAAATATTTATTTGAATAACTATTCCATTTACTATTTTTTAATGTTACGCTATTAAAATTGAGTAACTATTTAACATACTTGGACAAATAATTGTTTAATTTAAACATTTTACAAATTAAATCTTAATAAACGCTTATTATAATAAATAAATATTAACTTAAATTCAATTAATTGTTTCATGTAAAACTCTCTCATAGACTTCAAATGGTATTCAGTATTTCGTAGGTGGAATAAAGCGAACATTTTGCACACTGGGTTTGCGCAAATCTCAGAATTTGAGGCATTGGTCTTTACAGTGATAAAAATGTACGTAATCCAAAAAGAAAAATTGTTTTGAGTAAATGATTTGGTTACATAGTATCAATGGCAAATTAATTGGAATCAAATTAAAATATTATTTAGAATGAGATACTGTCTGCTGAAAAGTAATAAATTATTTATTATATTTGAGATACACAAAGTGAAATGTAGAAAATATTTATTTGTATAACTATTCCATTTACTATATTTTAATGCTGCGCTATTAAAATAGAGTAACTATTTCCCATACTTGAATAAACAATTGTTCAATTTAAACATTTTATAAATTAAATCTTAATAAACGCTTATTATAGTAACAAAATATCAAGCGACGCGGTAGCGTCGCGACGCCAAGTATATAAAAATTTCTTTTCTGGCATTTCGACAGTTTTGCCTATATACAGGGGCCGCGGCGCTACCAAGTAGCTTATCCGGAATTTTACCTCAAGTAAATTTTCGATTAAAATATTTCAGGAACTAAAGCCGTAATCAAAAATCTAACGGCACTTTTATTATATAATGTGGATACAGGCTTTCGATTTCGACCAGTTCGAATAAGATTGGTGCAGTCAATCCTGAGAAATGATAATCGTATATCAGAATTGTGACATTTTTCATTCTTCATAATAAGGTTCAGACTCTCACGTACGTATGCTCGCACGCACATATCCAAAGCGATTTTGTCCCTCAAGGCGCGTTTGCAGCGCTCATGTACGATTATCGTTTGAGTATTGCAAATATGCCTTGAGATACAAAATCCTGTGTATGTGTGTGCATACGTACCTATGAGATTGTTGAATTATATGCTTTATTAATCACTTTATTAATTCCTTTATTAATGCCCTTGTACAATGTAAACGAAAAAGAGAAATAAACAGAAGATAAGAAAATAATACTTGATACTCTAAGAAAAGAAAAAAGAGTAGAGTGTGTGCATTACATGTGTGCGTATATAAGAAAGAAAAAATAACTAGACAGGTTGTGCACACCGCCCGCTAGAGTAACTCTTCACTTAAGTCCCGTTTTCATCGTACGATTGCATTTCAACAGAGATAATGTTTATATTTTATACGCGCGGAGTATAATACGAGAAGAAAAGTAATAAAGTAATTAACTTTATATAAAGTAATAAAATTAATTAATGTATTAAGTTTAATTATGAGAATATCGCGGAATAGTGCAACACAAGAGAAAAGAAGTGATAAAGTGACATAAAATTATTAATGGTTAAGAGTATCGCAAAATACTGCAAGGACAAGGAAGAGAAGTGATGTCACATTGAACAAAGTTAGGTTTTATTAGCGAAACTGAGCGAATGCTTTCATACTTGAGTGAATTTGCATTATCAATTAACATACTTGTGATAAATACATTGTTGGAAAATTATTATTATGGAAGCATTGAAGGAATATTTGGAAATTTTGGCCATGTTTTTGATAACGATAAGCTGGTAATTATACGCACAAACGCGCAATCATGTATAATGTTTATTTATATTTTATATATAAAAATGTAATTAATGCATTAATATTTATAGGTTGACCTATAAATGGCTAAGCAATGAGTTGCATGTTTATATTAATGTAGTAAAATAAATCTTGTGGTAATTTTACCAAAAATATCATAAAAACAACATTGAATACAAATTTTTATTAATTGACTTTATAAAGAATAATAAAATGATAAAATCATATCGCACTTCTATAATGTCCACAAACATTTTGCGGATCAGGAATTACTCGCAACTTTTGGTTCTGGAAATGTGAATGTTTATTTTATACAGGGTGTCCGGTAATTGACGGATTACCCGTCGTGTGCAGGTAGAGCGAGTTAAACCAAGTAGAAAAGTCCTGTACCATTTTGCAATATTTGCAATAATTAATGAGAAGTGAATTAAACAAGATCGGCCAATCCGTGCGAGTTCAAGCGCGCGGCGAGAAGAGACAGCCCACGTGGGGGTCCAGCATTTTGCTTCGCTCGTACATAGGCATTGTCCTTTGTAAAGTGCCCCTCCCCGCTTTGTCGTGCGCCGAGCAACCGCGTAAACATTAGGCTTTTATTTTCGCCGCGCGACAAGAATCACGTAAACAGTAGGAGGTCTCTTCTCGCCGCGCGCTTGAACTTGCGCGGATTGGCCGATTTTGTTTAATTCATTTCTCATTAATTATTGCAAAGATTGCAAAATAGTACAAGACTTTTCTACTCGGTTTAACTCGCTCTACCTGCACACGACGGGTGATCCGTCAATTACCGGACACCCTGTATATAAATGTATAATGCGTAATTAATATTTTTAGGTCACTTACGAATGGCTAAGCAATGAGTTGCATGTTTATGTTAATTCTATCAAAAATATTACATACACAGTTAAATTGAAAGCATCAGAGTTAGAGCCTGAAATAAAAATGTTATGCATTAGTTAAAGAAGAGAAATAAGGTAATAATTTTGTTTATAAATTACATAATAAAGGTTATTTATTTTCTTGAACTAAATACTTTAAGAACAAGATTTAGGGCCATTGCACAAGCTTTTCTGTAACACGTTACGTTACGTTAAGTACTGACTGTAAACTTAGATTCGCATGTTACCTTAATCTTCAATCAATGCACAAAGAAAATCATCGCATAGCATAAACATCGCTACATTATGATTTTCTTTGTGCGTTGACTGAAGTTTAAGATTACATACAAATCTAAGTTTGCGGTTAGTATTTACAATTAATGTAATGTAATATGTTACGCAAAAGCTTGTGCAGTGGCTCTTAGTTTATTTATAATGGTTGAACTTATTTTTTTAAAGCAACGAAAAACGTGAATGTGAAAATTGATGGTTTATTCGGATAGAGCTGTCTTTTGCAATATAATGTTATCGGAGAGCATTAGAATATCTATCATCGACAAAAAGTTCAAATTTGAAACAAAATGAGGAAGAGTCGGTTGGTGATGTTGAATTGCAGATTTTATTTAAGGATTGTATAAAAGTTCATAATAATTTGGTAGCTGCATTGATTAAAACAGAAGCCTACGATGCAGTTTTAGAAAATATAAAACATTTTGAGGTGTCAATTACAAAATGTGAAACCACTATTTAGAAAGGGTATTGCAAAAGTCCTAATCTATAAATCATGAATATATACAACTTATTTAAAAAAAGGTTAAGTATAGTAAATAAAAGAAGATTAGAGGGTTTTTGCAATATCTTTACTAAATAGTGCTTTCACATTTTGTGGTTGACGCCTCAAAACATGTTTCACATTTTCTAGAGCTGCATCGTAGGTTTCAATCAATGGTTTTAATCAATGTAACTGCCAAATAATTATGAACTTTTATACGATCCTCTAATAAAATCTGCAATTCAACATCACTAACTGACCCTTCCTTCTCATTTTGATTCAAAGAACTACTTTTGGTCGATGACAGATATTCTAATGCTTTCCGATAACATTATATTGCAAAAGGCAGCTCCATCAGAATAAATCATCAATTTCCATTTTGACGTTTCTCATTGTCTTAAAAAAATAAGTTTAACTATTAAATCAAAAAAAGTTAAATAGACTAAGTCGTGTCCTTAAAGTATTTAGTCCAAGAAAATAAATAACCTCTATTATATAATTTATAAAGAAAATTATTACCATATTTCTCTTCTTTAACTAATGCTTAACATTTCTATTTTAGGCTCTATCTCTAATGCTTCCAATTTAACTGTATATGTAATATTTTTGATATAATTAACATAAATATGCAACTCATTGCTTAGCCATTTGTAACCCAGTGAGCATTATATTATCAAAAAGAGCTCTTTAAATACTCAGGTTTGAGAGTTAAACGTCCGACATTACTATCTTGAAGACAACATAATGATGACAATAAGTCCTCCAATGCGTTAGTTTTAGAGGAAAAAAAGATATCACATAAATGATATCTAAAAGAATACTAGAAATTGACTTCTTAAAAATATCAAAAAATTGTTAATATTATGAATTTTTATTTATAGTATATATATTTTTTTTATTTTTACGTAATTTATTATTATATTAAAAAATAATAATACAATTATATATATAACTTTTTTTATTGTAATACATATTGTAATGTGTGTTACATATATAAGTTATATATTCATAACATAAATATGTTGTTTCATATAAATTTGTTTTATATATATGTATATATATATGTATATATATATATATATATATATATATATATATATATATATATATATATATATATATATATCCTAGCAAACACATATATATATTTACTGTAGAACACGTACATAACTAATATGCATGTTACATGTACATGCATGTTAATTACATGTTATACGTATATAAGAGAAAAAACTAAAATAAACATTATACAGTATATCTGTGTTTGCTGGGATGTTAATACGCAATATGTTTCTATATAATATATAGATTCGTTTTACATATGTTATATCCCAGCAAACACGGATATACTGTAGAACACGTACGTAACTAACATGCATGTTATGACTCTGGCAGACCAGCGCGATTTCGTCGCACGCGACGCGCGATATCCAATGAACGTAGAGCTTTTTTTGAAAAGCAGTACGCTCATTGGATATCGCGCATCGCGTGCGACGAAATCGCGCTGGTCTGCCAGAGCCATTACATGTACATGCATGTTAGTTACATGTTATACGTATATAAGAGAAAAAACTAAAATAAACACTATACAGTATATCTGTCTTTGCTGGGATGTTAATACGCAATATGTTTCTATATAATATATAGATTACGTTTTTTTTTCATGTCGTTTTAAGCTTTGATTAATACGGTCTCCGGCATGCTGTAACCAATTTTTAATAACTGTTTGAACGGAGTGGGAAGAAATACTATTTCCATTAATACTGACGATTATTTCGGAAAAAAAATCAAAATTAATTTAATTAATTTAATAAAATAATTTTTTAAATAAAAATAAATATAAAAAATAATAACATTATTAATAATTTATTGGCATTAATTTTCGGGTTTGAATCGCGTGTTATATAAAAGTTATATAAAAAAAATATATAAGAAAACAAAATTACCGATAATAATGTCAACAAATTTCATGGATCTTGTTTGTATTGTATTTTTTTGCCCTGTCCATGACAACTTGTACGCCAGGTGATCAGTCAAAGTAAATTTTAAAACATTTCTTACGTGCTGTTCCGCATTTTTTCCTCCCGCGCTTCTAATTATTTTTTTCTGGAAAAGGATTTAATTTAAGTACACATATAAAGATACATATTTTAATTTTTTAAATTTAATTGATAGAATACTTACATATTGCAATAAAGATATGGAGTCTTGCGTTAGTAATTTATTGAATTCTTCTAACGCTTCAGGTTTCGATCGGTAAATTAAAATTGGTTGTATTATTCTCTTGTACAGAATGTGTATTATTTATATCTAACAGTAATTGTTGAATTGTAATCATCAATCTTGTAATTTTTTTAATGTCATTCTGACAAACTCCTATTTAAACAAAAACAATACATATATATATATATATATAATTAATATGCAAAGAAAAGAAATAACTATTATCATCTTGAATATCTTCGAAAAGATGGAAGGAGAAAAATTTGTTTTTCAGAAATTACATGTTACAGAAGCGGTCATCTTATGAGTACATATCACAAGTGTTTATAAAAAGAAATAAAAAGCGCTACCATTAATTACTTCTGCAGCACGTAATATATTGAACAAATTTTTCTCCTACTCTCATAGTTTCGAAGATATTCAAAGTGGCACTGATTATTGCCTCATTATATAAATATAGTTAAATTATAACATAAAATATGAATTATACTAAAAATTTATTCTCAAACTTACTACAACATAATTCATTGTGAGAGTCTCCTTTTTGTTTATTATTGTTTTCAATTGTTTGTTTATTAAATTCTTGTAAAGGTACATCTTGTATTGGGACATCTATTAAAATCATAAAAAAATTAAAATGTTTAAATATCAAATAATTAAATAGAAGTCGCCAGTGAAAAATGATGTCGCCAGTGTAAACGATGTAACTTCGTTATTTACGAACATTCCGAAAAACTTGGCTTTGAAAGCAGTGGAAAATAGATGGATTCATATCACACAAAATACTGACATGTCTTTACAACAATTTTTACACGCACTCACAGTTGTCCTTGACTTAACGAGCTTTAGTTTTAACGGAATTTACTATGAGCAAATTTTCGAATGTCCGATGGGGTCTCCTTTATCGCCAATCTTGGCTGACATGGTCATGGATGACCTAGAAACTCATTGTTTAAATTTATTAGATTTTACCATACCGGTCTATTACAGATATGTTGACGATATTTTTGCAATTGCGACGATGTCCGAAATTACTGAGGTACTTAATGTTTTCAACGGTTACCACCAGCGCTTAAAATTTACTCATGAGATTGAAACCAATAGCTCTATTCATTTTCTAGACACCACTGTAACTAAGGTTGAAGGAATGTTGCTGACTAACTGGTATCGTAAACCTACTTTTTCAGGTAGATATCTGAATTTTTATTCGAGCCATCCACTTAAATACAAGATCAATACCATAAAAGGTTTAGTAGACCGTGCTTTTTTGCTTTCTGACGATCGTTTTCATGATAATAATATTAAAATAATAACTGATATCTTGGTCAACAATTGCTTCCCTAAACCTTTTATAGAGTCACATATCTGTAAGAGAATTAAAACTTTAAAATTTCATAAGGACTCTACCCACAATACTGACATTTGTTATAAAAAGTTTGACACAGCATCTGTTTTGCCCTTACCTTACATAAAAAACCTAAGCGAAAATTTAAATATCGCGCTTAATAAATGTGGCCTCGAATTAGTATATACGATTCCAAAAAGACTTAATAATTTAATTAAGAAAGGTAAGGACAAGATTGATGCTAATCAGAAAACTGATGTTGTATATATGATTGAATGTAATGATTGTGATGCGACATATACTGGTCAAACGAAAAGACAATTAGCTACACGTGTAAATGAACATTGCAGAGAAATTAAAAAACATCCTAGTAACCACAGTGTAATTAGCAAACATCGGTCTACATACGGACATGATTTTAATTGGAATGAACCAAAAATTTTACACTGTGAAAAACATAGAAAGAAGAGAGAGATTGCTGAGATGTTTTTTATAAAAAAATTCAACAACAATATTAATCTCCAAAAAGACACAGATAATTTAAATCCGATATATGACACGTTAATACACAGAGTATGATTGTTTGTTGTTTTTAGTAAAGTTTGTTTCTTTTGTCTTTGTAATGTTTATATTATTTGGACGCGAGACATTGTAATATTATATACTGGTCTTCTTTTTCGACATTAGTAACATCACGGCTTTCACTTTGACAGCTTGAAAGGTAATGTTCTTAAAAATATCCTATACTTTACTTCACAAATTGCGGTTCGTTACTTATTGTCAATTATACAAAAAATTTTTTGTTAATTTTTATAGAAACACTTGATAAGGACCCGTACCCAAGGGCCGAAACGTTGTGTTGAATTATTTGTATTGGCCAGTCAGGTCGAATTTAATAAATCACTTTTATAATTAAAATGTCTAAATATATAAAATTCCATATGTGAATTTAAATAAATATTCCATAATTTAACATATTCACCATCCAGATAAAATCTAATTTTATTATTAATTGTTTTTTAGCTCCTGGTGTATATTATAACTTTACTGATAGAGTATATATATTTACAGAAATCAATAAAAAAATAAATAATATATAAATAGTAAAATGAAGATGTAAAATGGTTTTTAAATTTATATTCATTCTATAATTAAAAATCATTGCAAATTCCATGTTTACACATTAAAAAACCAATATTTATTGAAAATATAAACAAATCTTTTATAATTAGCAAAATCATCAAAATAAAAAGAAATGCATAGAAATAATAAAAAATAAATAGAAAAAAAATTATAGATAGAAAAAAAGAAAAATATTTTAACATTATGGAAAAGTATTACAATGAATCATTAAATAGACTTGTTATGTCCATAGAAAATATAAATAAATATAAATGTTTAAAAAATATAAATAGAAATATTAATAAAAATACAAGAGAAAATAAGAAATATAAATATAAATAATGCTTTACAACTCACTTATATTCTCCACTTCCAGAATAGTGTTTTCCAAGTTTAGTTCCATCCCTTCAGCTTCATTTTCAGAACTCACTGGATTTGCAATTGAACTCTCATCTACAATATTCATTCACAATTAAGAATTATACACAATAATAAAATTAAGTTTCTTTTATTTTTAATAAAAATCAATTCAATTAATATAATTTAGATTTGTATGCTAATTAATTTTATAAAAATGTCTAGTCTCAGTAAAACCATCATAAAATTATATTTATTCTTTAATACTTTTTTTGTGGTTTCGTAATCTTCATAACAATCTTCTAAAATAACATTAGTTCTTTCAGATAGTTGTGAACTATCCAAATATAAAACTTGGTTATTTATTTTTTCATTTGTTTCTTTTTTGTTAGAATCTAAAAATTTAGAATTTTTATTAAAAATGTTTGAATTTTTGTATATAAATTGTATTTGCTAATGTTCTATATTTACTACTATTTCCGAAATTCTTACATAAAATACAGAAAATTTTATGAAATTGAAAATATCTTATTAATCCTACTACTTTAACTGTTACACTTGCAATTAAAAAAATATATTACTACTTTTTTCGATAATTTGTCTTCTTCTAGTTTTGTTAAGCACGTACCTTTATTATCTCCATTTTTCCTTGTTGCCTTATAGTTTGTAGGAGGTTTTGGAATAAATATTTAAATTTTTTAGTTTTATATTAATATTTTTAAATATTTTCGAAATAAAAGTAAATTAATACGTACAGATATTTTCCGTTGATCTGGATCCACTTAATACTGGTGTTTCTTTCCTTTTCTGGGAAGTTGATAATTTTTTAGCCTTTTTCCTAGCTGTATTATCTATTTTAAAAAAGTAAATATATATTATGAAAATACAATAATGAATATTGAAATAAATATTAAACATAAATATTGAATTATTTTACTTTTAGTTAATATTTTTAATCGATTAAATAACTTAATGCTTACCTAAATCTTTATTTTCATTTTCTTTTTCCGATGAGGAAGAAGTACAATAACGAAATGGTTTCGTAATTTTTCTTTTATATGAAAATGCATTATTATGTATTTTATCCCTGATATCTGTTAAAGTTTCTTCATCATTAGTAGATATATTTATTGCTTCGATCTCAAAATCTCTAGCTTCCTTGTACGTACCTTGAAAAATTAAAAATGAGATGAGTAATTTATATATATATTAATGTATATTTAAGAAACTATATTTTAATAACGTAATATATTTAAATAATAAATAAATAAATATGTTATAATAAATTATAAATAGATAATATTTACCAAAAGGTCCTAAGTACTTTTTGTAACTAATAATATGCCAATTTTTATCCGGTAACGTACTTTTTATAGATTCAACACTTGGATTTTTATCTTTTGGTGGCCATTTAAATGATTTACTTAGTAACATTAACCATGACGGTATAATTGCAGACCAGTCGTCCCATAATACAACGAAGTACATTTCTAAAAACTTAATACATCTTTTTCTAAGTGCACATAAATGAAAAAACTATAAAACTACTCTTCATAATTATAATATGAAAATATATGTTCAAAAAGTATACTATAACATATAGAATAGTAGAAAATTATTATTAGACAATTTTATTAAAAAATTATTATTAAAAAATCCTATATGTCAAGTTTGATTCGACATAAGACTGTTAACTGTTTACGAAACACTGATATATATCAGTGTTTCGTAAACAGTCAACACTGTTATGTCGAATCTAGCTTGGCATAAAATTTTTTAATAATAGTTTTCTAATAATAATTGTCTAATGATAATTTTCTATACAATTCTACATGTTAGTATATTTTGTATAAACATATTTTTATAATATTATAATAATTAAAAAGTGAATACTGTACAAAAGATTTTAGGTTGAACTGAACTCGATTTAAGACTAAATATAAAGTCTAATTCGATATAAAACTACAAAACGTTAAAATATCTCTACTTTACATATATATAAATCATAGTTAAAAATTTTATATAGATTTTATTTACAATTAAAGAATATATTATGTAGAAATATTACAAACATAACCTTGAACGTTACATATATTTTGCACAAATATGACAATATGTGTATGAAAATAATCAAAATACGTACATTAATACCAAATAATACATATTAATGTTATTAACAAATGAATAAGAGCTTTGAATGTAAATTTACCTTTTTTCTTCAAATAATAAATATAACCCAGCAATATCAGTATGCGTGGTAGCGAATAAATGCGAACAATTGACGATAACGATAGACGATTTTTTGCGTGCTTCTGGTATAGCAACCAATATGTACTAAAATGTTTTACATATTGGTAAAACATATGGATGTACGTTTGTATTATCAAAATGTGTAAAATATTTTGGTACACAATAGAAGTAAGCCAAAAATCGCCTGATATGACACACTTGAGTAAATCATTACTACCGAACTCATTTATTGGCTGAAATAAAAGATAGGTAAGCATATATAAAAAGCGCGCATATTTAACATGTTAAATTTTATTATTTGTCTATTTTCTTTTAAAAAATGCTTTTTTAAAAAGAACAAATTAAATAAAATTAAAATAATTAATTAAAAATTAATAAAGATAACTACAAGAAATAATAATACTAAACTAAAAGAAATAAAAATTACATTTTTATTTAAAAATTTTATTTAATTTAATGCGTGCATGTATGAATTATCGGAAAAAAACAAAAAGAATTTTGATAAGGAATACTAATTGCCTTCATATTTATTTCATCAAGTGAAACATTTTTTAATTCAGACCATTCATTTCCAACAATAATATTAAATAATTTAGAATTTACTGGATAATGAGGAAGATTATTTGGATTTATTAAAATTCTTCCTTGCATAAAAGACTTTTCATTACTTACATAAATATTTTCAATATGAAAAAGATCACAATTTTTTAAATAACAAAAACTGTCAGATTTTTTCTTTAATGAAAGTTTGAATGTTTTATAAAAAATAGTACCTTACAAAGGTAAAAAAATACGCCAAGTATATAAAAACCCTAAAAAACTTAAGAAAGTTTAAAAAAATATTTACTCCTAAAAAAACTTATAAAAATAATTTTCCTCTAAAGAAATAACCTTAAAAAATAATAAAATTTGAAAAATAATTTTCTCCTAAAAAGTATTCTCTAAAAAATAAAAAATCAAAACTAAACATGAAATCAATAATTAGCCAAGTATTTAGAAGCAATTCAATTTGTGAGGGTTTGAAATAGTATTTGCCATAAAATCAATCTTGCATTTATAGAAATATAATACATAAATTTTCTCCATAAAGTCAAAACACATTTTGTTATTAAGAAAAATTTATTTTTAAAATAAGTTTAATTTTGTATGATAAATGTTTTGATATATAAAATAGCATTATTATGTCACACGGATTTTATTACAAATAGTAAAATATAAAACTATTTAACCTCTACTGCGCCATGACGTTGATCACATTGATTGTCAATTTTAAATATAAAAGTGTCCTGTGCTA
>CAXASD010000066.1:0-25654 GCA_963971435.1 Lasius platythorax | reverse complement strand
CGAAGACCGTGTTGCATACATTGCTGCAGGTTGCGGTAGTGTATGACGTAACGCTTCTTATCATACAGAGTCGCGAGAAGTTTATCTTGCCGCTTGCCGGGCGGTTTGTCGCGTGTCGGGCAAAACGGTAGATCAGCATGTGCGTTGTGTTTACTTTGCGGATACTCGAGATCGACTTCGAGAATGTAGCCTGTAGGTGAATCTAGCGCGATGGATGATACGTTAAAATCGGATACATCGTCGACCCATCGAAAATCGGCATAAGGCAATGGTTGACACATTGCCCATCCGTACAAATTATTTACATCAAAATACATGAGATACGATGATGGTTTCGATGGATCGTACGATTGCATGTACTTGTTATTAGCATGTGCATATCTGTTGGAGCATTGGCTTAGTCCACCGCGTATACCACGTTCGATAAACATTACCATGTCGATATCAGTAAGCAATTCGAACGTAATATTTGTATGCTTCAACATGGCATCCCACGTGTATCCGGGGAGAGTATAGTAATACGCGGGGTCGAGTCCATAACTTTTAATGCAGCTATCGCGGAAATTTTCAAAAATGTCTGCTAATAACAAGACATCAGTTTTTAAATACAAGTCGCTATATTCACCCAACGTTCGAATGGAGAACTGCTTCCATACATTCTCGGCGTGTGCATAATCGCTCTCGGATACTGTGTCACCGGTCAAGGAACTGTAAAATGATTCGCGCGGTGGTAAACATGTATCTTGAAGTCTTTCGAAACAGTCTATATATTCGTACGGAAATACACCCTTCCGTGTTAATAAATTGAAATTTTCAGTTGATAAATTTTGAAATTTCGATTTTAAAATTAAGAGTTTATCTTTATTCAAAAATGAAGCCAATTTGTCGAGACTGGTTGTAAGAAATTTATATGAATCGATAAAACGCAAGTTAATATTTCTGCAATTGATATGTCTGGAATTATAAGCTGTAAGTTTAACATTTTTTGTGAATGAAATATACTTTTCTTTGGTTATCGGAAGTACATTGATTCTCCCTTTGAACGCTGTAGCTATTTCTTTAATTATAAAATGTGCGTCGTAACCGGATAAATTGTGAAATACTATTGGAATGACATAAGATTCTTTGTAATTTAGATTACACCTTGAATGCGCGGGACCTCTGTACCGCCCGGTCAGATGACAATGATCGCGTACGCGTTTATGATCTTGCGTGAATGGTTTTTCACATATATGACAATGCGTTGCGCTATGAAATTTTTCAGACTCATCTGATGTCAAATTTATCATGGGGACATTAGTTGATAAAATAATGTTTACATCTTGTGCTAAATTTTTAAGTTCTTTGGTGAACCATGATACGCAATCTACACCACGACGAGAATGATACACGGATAATGAATTATTGTATGAGCAATGTACATAATAAGCTATGCTAAATACTTTGTGATGTTGATATAAATTTTTCTCCTTATCTGTCTTCGCTAAGATGCATTCCAAGTCGGCATACACCACGAATGGAAGCCGCTCTTTGTTGTAGTAGTTTTCGAATGTTAGCCACTTGTCATCTCTCGGTAACAGGATAGCGCAGTCATTCATCTCCCAACAGTCTACCATGTGTGACTGTAACTTGTCGTCTGAATGGAAGTAGTGTAAACATCTAAAAAAAAAAATAATAAAATAATAAAATAATGAATTTCATCTTTTAAAGAAAGTTTTTAAAATTTATATATTACGTTCTTATTAAAATATACGTACCGATCACAGATATATTTCATGTGTTCTTTTTTGCTCAATTGTGATGATACAAGCCGAGATAGATTCTTGATCCATGTGAAATGTCCAACGCTGTTGTTATGTGGATCTTCCACATACAGCAAGTTGACATGCTTGTCTTTCTTCAGTTCACTGAGACGTATCGGGGCAATGCCCACGTTCCCTTCACCGCGTAGTATCAATGTGTATACATTGATTGAAATGTTGTTCGCATGTTCAAACCTTTTAATTTGATTCACAGTCACTGGAAACTCAATGTCTTGGAGATTCAGCACTTTTGTATAATGCGGATACGAAGATTCCCGTTCCATGTGTCTTTCAGCAGGATATAGAGCAGCAACCACTGACCAAGCAAAACATGCATTGTCTGCTGATCGCACGTTCACCACCGCTCTTTTGATTATTATTTCTCGCGGTAATTTGATATGGCATCCCGCGTGCATTGGATTATACTTATTTATATTGACTATCAAATCGATTATTCGCAACAATGCCCAACCACTATCGCGTTCCTGGAACTCTTCAAGCGATGCTAGCGTGGGCTCGATAACGCGGCGCTCGTACCACTCGCGTATATCAGACGTGCGAAAGAGTTCATAGTTTCTCGTATTGATACTTTTATTGGCTTGTTTATCACCCGATATAAACTCACCGTTGAATACAGTGTTCACTTTCACACTAGTGTGTTTTTGCAACACTTTCTGCACGTTCTCGATCACAATGTCTTTGGCGTTTTCCAAAAATTGAAGCGGTTCGATATAGTCTGCATTAATTACCGCACCGGTCAGTATACGGTTTTCGAACGCCGTATCGATCTCGCGCCAAACTAGTCTTTGCGCGTTATTGTCACCGCCACTGTATTCACCACCACTTGGTATAAATTGTCTCTGCAAGCGTATCTTAACACCCTCGAGTCGTGCGATTCTGGCCACCACAGATTGTCTATTTCCAATCGAAATTCGCGGACGCTTGACACGACTGCGTTCTTCGAGCTGTGTGATAAATTCCTCACACTGTTGCAACCATCCAAAATACTCCCCCAATGTAGCGACTTGGTGGGACATCTCCAACAGGTCGCGTTCAGTCTGCTCTATGTTTTCCATATTGTACACTTTTTTAAATAAGTCTTCTACTTGCAATACTTTTTATCGATCGACCAGTCTATGCGCTCTCAAATCACGTACTATGGTTTGACACGGCGGCAGTCCTCATTATATATTTCGTCCAATCCTTTGTTCCTGTTCAACGTATGATGAAATTTTCTCCAACACGTTGATAAGCGCGACCAATCCAAGATCCCTCGGATAATTCTTCGAACTAGCTACCGCAGTATTCGCTATCTGTTTACAAATTCCAGCGGCCGAATATCGGTGCTCACTTTTGTTTATAAAAACATGTCCTGACGCGAAAAAGTGCGATTACTCATGACCGAATCTTAGCCGCCGGATGTCGGCGCTCGTAATTCCGCGTATTGGGGGTGGTACCGCCAAAGCGACCTGCAGTATGCTGTTTTGTTTATACAAACGTGTCACGACACGTTCGTCGATAAGCGCAGATAAATCATTACATGTTTATCAATTCGCGCTGTCGGCGCTCCTTGTAACATAATACATTGTTTTGTTTATATCGTTTATAAATTCTAGCTGCCGAGTTTCGGCGCTGGTATCTCTTCCTAGAAGAGACAATAAAGACTCGCCACTTATGGGGGAGGTACCGCGGGGTGACCGCATAATGCACTACGCACTTATCTTGAAACTTGATATGTTTATAAACATATCTTGAAACTTGAGCTGATAAGATAAGCTTATCTTTTGTTTATAAACATATCTTGAAACTTGATCTGATAAGATAAGCAATTCTTGGAATTTGATCTGATAAGATAAGATTTTCTCGGAATTTTAACTGATAAGCTCCCCCTCCCCGCGTGACGTCATCCCCCTCGCCTCCGATTACCCCCCCGCCCCGCACCCCCCCTCGGAGGACCCGGGTTAGAACCGGCCCTTTATAACTACTATGGCTTGAGAACTATGCTCGGTGGTTAGCATATTCAGAAGTTGCCAACGGCGCCCTTTGCAAATTATGTGTAATTTTCAAATAAAAGGTTCATCGAGGTTTGCAAGGTAGTTTTATAATAAGAGGCTTTAGCAGATATAATAATTTTCATGAGAGCGCACGAAATCATGCTCAGTCCGAATGGCACAAACAGATTGTTGCGGAAGCAATCAGTTTGATTGCCATAAAGAAAAAAAAGAAGCTTAGCATTGTCAATACTATTTCCCAGTCCAGGGCCGACATCATCGCAAAAAATCGAAAAAAATTAGAGTCAATTGTTCGGACAATCGTGTTCTGTGGTATCCATGACTTGGCTCTTCATGGCAAAGCATCGAATGAGGGAAATTTTAGGGACCTGTTAAAATTTCGAGTACAAGCCGGTGATTCGACGTTAAAACAACATTTCGAAGAGGGTCCACGGAATGCACAATACACATCTGTCAGAACCGAGAATGAGATAATAAAAATTTGTGAAGAAATAATAGCAAATGATATTGTCTCAAAAACCAATGCCTCCAAATGCTTCTCGATTCTGGCAGATGAGACCAGTGATATTGCTGGAGTGGAACAACTTTCATTAGGCGTCAGATTTGCTAATTTTGATAATGACAAATTAGTTATCAGAGAAGAGTTTCTTGGATTTGTAATCCTTAAGAAATTTGATGCCCAGTCTATTTCTGAAGCTATTTTAGGAAAGTGCGAGAGCCTCAATTTAAATATGGAATATTGTATCGGACAGGGATATGACGGATGCTCTGCAATGGCTGGAAAAGAAAATGGAGTTAAGAGTATTATTCAAAGAAAATATCCTAATATTCATTTTGTTCACTGTTCGTCGCACAGGCTAAACTTGGTTGTCCATGATTTGAACAAATTGGGTGAAATTAGAAATACTATTGGAACCATAAAAGAAATAATAAATTTCTTTAAAGAAAGCAACATCCATAGACAGCTTCTTCCTTCAATCCTTATGCTATGCGAAACCCTCTGGACGGAGAAGCATAAAACTATTGGATTATTTAAAAGGCACTTAAAAGTAATATTAGAGCAATTACATGAAATCTCAGAAGGGACAACAAGTGGCAAACAAAAAGCTTTTTGTTTATATAGTGCTGTCACTAAACCTGTATTTTTAATTTGCGTTTTTATTATGGCAAAATATTCTGAAATACTGGGACCAATTTCTGTTTTGCTGCAAAATAAGCAAATAAATTTGCTGGATTGTCAGGATCATATTAGGCGCCTAATATCTGTCCTTCAAGATGAGCAAGACCAATTTGAAAACATTTTCACAGAATGCGAAAGCTTCAGTCGGTCAATTGGAATTGATATTACAATTCCCCGGATTGTCTCGAAACAGATCAATAGAGCGAATTATACAACAAATGACCCCAAAGAATATTTCAAACTTAGCCTGTTTTTGCCATATATAGATTCACTCGTTAGTTCTCTTACAATTAAATTTTCTGAGGAAAACAAGTGTATATTTAACCTTTTCCGGTTATATCTAATTTCAAAGCTTTGACACATCAGGAGCGAAAGAAATTGTTGTTAGAGATCGACAAGAGTGGTAGTTTACTTAATAATGGTCTAGTATGGTACAAGGTTGTAAGTGAAATTGAGATCAGTAATGTGGAAGACATGCTTAAAGCTGCCAAATTCGTTCCTGCAATTCAACGTGAACTCCTGAGATCTTTATCATTGCCAGTTACTACAGCAACAGTAAAAAGATCGTTCAGCACATTACGGAGGGTAAAAACATGGCTCCGCTCTACAATGTCTGAATCGAGAATTAGTGGCTTGTGAATGTTAAGCACTCATAGGCAAGTGATTGCAAATGACGAAGAAGGATTTCTAAATAAAGTTATAGACAAATTCGGCCAGAATGAAAGAAGACTGGTTTTTCTTTTCGATTAAAATTTACTTAAAATTACTTAAAATTTACTTTTATTATTTCAAACTTTTAAAAAACTTATTTTTTTTTACTTTTAAAAAACTTTGAATTATTTTTTGACTTTTATTCTGAAAAAAATACAAAATATTAAAATATTAAAGAAAAAATTAAAATAATAATTTAAAAAAACAATAAATTAAACAAATTAAAAAAATAAAATACAAAAAAACAAAAAATCTTACTCGATTTACATCTACCTTGTCGCGGTGAGAAAGCTTTAATATTAAAAGGTGTATAAATAGCATACATTTCAATCAATCTGAGTCTGAGTGATATTTTGTCATGCCCCCCCCCCCTGAAAAAAATTCTGCGGACGCCCTTAAATACTTATAAGCAAATTTAACTTGCCCCAATCTATTTATTGCTTTAACTACAATATTTGGAGAACAATATTCGGGACAATAATTGGCGTGTCTTTTAGTTTAAACATTTGAGTTTGAATTTAGAGTTGCATTAAAAAGTTATTTAATGAATTATTGTCTCCTCTCAAAGAATTGTCTATGATATAAAACTGTATATAATCTTAAATATATTTTTTGTATATCTTTATATTTCTTTTCCTTTCTTCGTGTGAACATTGTAAATATAAATAATTCTTCATTTTAAATGCAAGGCTGTGTATTATTAAAAATTAGCAGAATTGAGAAAAAAAATTTAATCGATTCGGATTAGTTTGAAATTATATAAAATACGTGCATGGTGAATTTTTAATACAAATAAAATAAAATATT
Source organism: Lasius platythorax (assembly GCA_963971435.1). Classification (NCBI taxonomy): domain Eukaryota; kingdom Metazoa; phylum Arthropoda; class Insecta; order Hymenoptera; family Formicidae; genus Lasius; species Lasius platythorax. The sequence continues at coordinate 19,142 of CAXASD010000066.1, read as the reverse complement.
GTGTAAAGGCAACGTTCATACATATCCAAAATATTATAGAAAAAAACAAATTAAATATACTGAATATAAGATTATTCGTCTAAACTATTTTTCTTTTTCGTAATATATATTTACTTATTTCTTATGTAATATCTGAATATAAGAATGTAAAACTATCTATATATCTGGATATAGAAAATATGTGTTAAAATTTATGCAGCTAAATTATGTAGGTGATTCCGAGAAGTAAATCATATTTTAAAAATTTTTATTGAATTATTGTTTGACTAAAAATATTTTTTTACACGTTTTTTCTGTGTATTATAAGGCCTAAGAAAAGCATGATAGAGAAATGACATAGATAGAACGTTAAGGACATATTCAATTAACATATTCAATTAACATCAATCGCACTATTTTTATTCAATCAACTTGTTATCTTACAAAAATGAGAATAAAAATAAAAGCAAATAAGAATGCTTTGAGCATACAAAAATAACAGGAAAAGATAAAAATCACATCAATGTAAAGCGAACATAAGAATGATCATTACAAACACACAACACATGATATGTGAATTATGAGCAAGAATATAAACAAGAATAAAATTCTCGTAAAATATCTACCTTTAATTTTGCTTCTTTTTTTTTGCTTCTCTTTCGCCTTTTTCTCGATCGCCGGCTTTATGGTAAGCTCGATTTTAATGGAGCGCTCGTTAAGTGAGAAAATTATGCGATGTGACTTTTCTCGATTAGACGAAGAAATTATATAAAGATTATTGATGGCAGTATATAAAAAATGATTAAAGAGATTATCACATTATCACATTTAGCGGCTATCGATAGCTCGACAAACGACGGCAAAATCGACAATTTAAATGTCGGCAGAAGCTCTCAAAAATCGCTCGGTCAAGGAAGCGATTACGTCAAAAATTCTATGATATCATTTGAAGCATCATTGGCGGTTAAACGTTCGCAGGTACATTGGCTGTGCTTTTGACAAGATCTTCTATCTGTCCAGAAGGCGGAAGCTAAGACAGAAAAAATATATTTTACTAAGAATTGAAAAAAAAGAGATAGAGAAAGAGAGAGAGAGATGAATATGCGCTCTATAATATTCAGTAAAAATATATTGGTAAAGCGACATTCTCGAGTTTAATTAAATCTGTCTGAGTCAATTTTTAACGAAACACAATGTTCATGTAATCCATCTAGATGAATAAAATTCGACAATGATCGGATGTAGCTTGAGCGCACACATACGAGTCTCGCAACACATGAGTTCTCGTGCTATTCTTTCGCAAACATCAGAAGAGACGTTTGCAGTACAGAGAAGTTGAGTTGAGAAAAAATAATTTTATGTTATCAGTTTGCATCTTTATTTAACTTGTAAAAATTTTCTTTTCGTAAATTACTTATGATAAATATAAATTATTTATGATTGCCACTTGTAGTTTTTTCCATGTCTGTGTGCTAAAGAAACATATTACAATTTCTATATTCTATATTAATCTTATATTATAATCTGCCGAACGTAATCACGTTGTAGTATTAGTAAAACAAATGAATTCAAATAATATTAAATATATTATGAAATATGAACGAAACTAAAAGTAATATTTTTTAAACGATATTATATCAATTTGCAAAGATTCATTGTTCCATGCAATGATATGCACATAAAAAGAATTACGATCTACTCATTTCAGCATGTCTGATAATATCCACCGAGCTCAGTATCGCGTCTTCTATGTTGTCTCTCGGGGTTACAATATTTTCGAGACAATGTATGAAGTTCGGTCTATTGTTCGCCAGATTCCAGCAATGTTGCATCAACTAGTACAACGTTGGTGGACAGTTGAAAGGTTTTGGTAGCTTGTTCCCCGCACATACTGTAATACTTCGCAATTATTTTTGGCAGGATAGGGCTGCTCACCCAATGACGTAATTTCCCACATTAGCACCCCGAATGCCCAAACATCGCTTTGCGAAGTAAATATCTCGAACACCAAAGATTCCGGTGCCATCCAGCGAACAGGAAGCAGGCCTTCTCCTTTCTAAAACATAATTTTATCGCAGTCTTTTATCGAAGTCATCAATTTTTTAAACAAACGTTATGCAGATTAATTAGGTCACCTCTCTTCATCTATAGATATACAAATAAAAATAGTTTATTTTTTTACATTATAATCAATTAAAAAGTGTATTGTATATTAATTATAATAATATTGTTACAATGCTATAAAAATAGAAAAAAAAGTTTTATGTCTTTCAAATAATTGCATTTATCTTGCGGTAATAGTCATCCTTGTAAATATCTTTAGCTAGTCGGAAGTCGCCGATTTTCACAATGCGGTTCTCGCGATTTCTCGCGGAAATTAAGCAATTTCGACACGCGAGATCTTTATGCACGAAGGGCAGTTTTTTTAAGTAGCAACAACCCCGCGCAACATCTTCGCACATAACGAGCAAATCTTGCAGACGCAGAGCGTGCGAATCTGACGGTTGCAATGTCCGACTTTCTCTCAAATATTCCAGTAAGTCACCAGCTTCCATTAATTCCAATATGATCAATGGTGAATCCGCGTCTAAACAAATGCCCAATAATCTTAGCACATGTTTGTGGCGTAAGTGATTCATAAGCTTTGCCTCTTGCAAGAATTCCATTTTTTCTTGCGAGGAAGCATTTTTTCGTAGCATCTTTATGGCGACAGATATTGTATCGGATCCTTCTATATTATTGATAGTCCCTTGAAATACCTGCGAAATATTTCATAACTAACATCAACAAATCGATAAAGTGCATGTTAAGAATGATTATATTATTTTACTCGTTAAGAAAATTTTTATTTTTGAAATTATTTTTATTAAAAAATGTGTCTTTATACCTCAAAATTTTTTGATTAAGAAATTAATAAAAATCTTCAAAAATATATTTAATAAAAGATGGACTATAATTGCAAAAATAATTTTATATGTAACAACAAATTAGTTTTTACCTTTCCGAATGCGCCGCTTCCTAGAGGCTTTGATAAAATAACTTGCTTTTTTTTATTATGGTCAGTGCAAATTCGTCCGGATTATTTTACAATCCAGAAGTGTACAGCGCGTTGCGTTGAATGTTCCCGTGAGGTATTTCGTACAGAGTGGCTAATTCGGTCATTATCGGCGGCAAAATTTGTCTGTTACTTTCTTTGCGTTTTCGGTATGCTGTTAGATAACGTTATAATACACTTATTTATAATATTATGCATTGTAAAATTTAAACCATTTTCAACAAGTAAACTAATTTTTTATACAGGGTGTTCAAAAAGTCCCGGACCGGTTGAATAACTTGTAAAGTAGGCGTCGCACTGAAAAATGGCCTAGATAAAAGTTGTAGGAAATATCCCTGGCTATCTGATGGTGACCTTGGCTGTAACTTTGGCCTTGACCTTCAAGGTCATTTGAAGGTCAAATCGATTTTTTTAAATGGAACGCCATATTTTTGACCCCGGAAATGAATAGAGCGGAAAATTTTACGTTCAGATATGACCTTGACCATTTTAAAAATTTGACCTCTGATAGTTGGCAAGGCCTCCATCCCAGCCGGTTAAGGCAAGGTTGGGTGATGCCCGGCCAGTGAAGGCAAGACTGACATCAATCCCAGCCGGTTAAGGCAAGGTTGGGTGATGCCCGGCCAGTGAAGGCAAGACTGACATCAATCCCAGCCGGTTAAGGCAAGGTTGGGTGATGCCCGGCCAGTGAAGGCAAGACTGACATCAATCCCAGCCGGTTAAGGCAAGGTTGGATGATGCCCGGCCAGTGAAGGCAAGACTGACATCAATCCCAGCCGGTTAAGGCAAGGTTGGGTGAAGCCAAGCAATTGCTGCAAGATTGGAAGTTATTTATTTGAGCAAATGTTCAAAGTTTTCGCCCCCAGCTGTCTGGCAATACGCTATGCGGTTGTAAAATCCTGCTATAGCTTGGCGAATCATGTCTGCATCAATGGCAATGATTTCATCTATTATTCTCTGTTGAAGTTCATTGAGGTTTGCTGGTTTCGTTCGATATACCCTATTTTTTAGGTAACCCCACAAAAAATAATCAAGCGGTGTAAGATCAGGGGATCTGGCTGGCCATTCTATAGCTCCTCTTCTCCCTATCCACCTTGCTGGAAATACTGTGTTTAAGTAGGCACGAACATTTCGGCCATAATGAGGAGCTGCACCATCTTGCTGAAACCACGTCTGATGAAAATCATCGCCCACAATTGCCTGAATCGCCGGTATGATTTCATTTCGCAACATGTCTTCGTACTTCACCGCAGTAAGATTTCCGTCAATAAAAAAAGGCCCAACTATTCTGTCATTAATAATCCCGGCCCAGACATTCAATTTTTGAGGATATTGAGTACTGCGAGTATCAGACATCCATCTTGGATTGTTATCACTCCAATACCTAAAATTATGTCTATTGACATTGCCATTAAGTTCAAACGTAGCTTCGTCTGAAAATAAAATTCTATTCAATAAATATCCATCAGCATCTATTTGGGCCATCATCAATTCACAAAACTGAATGCGTCTATCAGGATCATCCTCAAGCAGTTCATGTACAAGTTTAATTTTGTATGGATGGAACTTTAATTTTTTTTTCAAAATATTATGTGTAGATCCTACACTAATATCATGTTGCTGATTTAATTTCCTAATTGTACTGTGACGATCTTCAGTAATTGAAAGAGCAACATCCAGCTGCTTTTCTGGACTAGTTGCTGTAACAGGGCGACCCGATCTAGGGAGATCCTTTACACTTCCACTCAAATTGAAACGTGCAATTGTTCTTTGTACAGTCGATTTGGATATCTGTTCACCTTCTACCCTAAAAGTATCGTTGAATAAAATCTGTACATCTTTATTAGATCTCGTCATATTTCCATAGCCTTTTATCATAAGAATAAGTATTCGCTCACGTTCAGTGAGAGGAGCCATGTTATCTTAAGGTGTAGGAAAAATCCAAGACGTTCAAGCAAAAAATAAAAAAATAACAACATGAACAGCGATACAGACGCCTGATATAAAAATTACAGAGATGAGCTATGAAAAAAGCAGCTCTATCAAAGAAGAAAGTCACACACAGTTCTTGAAAGTAATAATGAAATGGCAGAAGCAAGAAGAGTACTCAATGATGAACATTCAAATTGATGAACTACTAATATTCACATTAGCGTAAGTAAAATAAACCCGATTTAGAGATGTAATTACTGCAGTCTCACAACTCAATATTTAACCGGTTAAGTGGTAGGCTGTTTTCTAAATTTCGTGCCAAAAGTAGTAGACGACAATTGTTAACTAAAATACACCAAAATTTGTTTCTGGGGGTTTTTTGAGTTGCTGATTTCGAATCTGAAATCAATTTAAGATGGCAGACAAATCCAACATGGTAGACTAAAATTCTTAATTTTCTCGAATTTGGACTGAAAACTGTTTCGGGTTTTTGAGATCGCTGGTTACGAATTCAAGATGGCAGATTCAATATGGTGGTCAAATCCAACATGGTAGACAAAAAATTCTTAATTTTTTCGAATTTGGACTGAAAACTGTTTCGGGTTTTTCAGATCGCTGGTTACGAATCTGAAATCATATTTTGAAAATTCAAGATGACGGATGCAATATGGCGGTTAAAGATTAAAGTCTAGGTCACAGCCAATGTCACCATCGAATAATCTACTTTTGTCTTGGTCATTTTTCTGTGCGACGCCTACTTTCAAGGTATCAGGCCAACCTGTACTTGATCCTGCCTTGATCATCGCTCGACCTTCAGAGATCAAATTTTTAAAATGATCAAGGTCATATCTGAACGTAAAATTTTCCGCTCTATTCATTTCCGGGGTCAAAAATATGGCGTTCCATTTAAAAAAATCGATTTGACCTTCAAATGACCTTGAAGGTCAAGGCCAAAGTTACAGCCAAGGTCACCATCAGATAGCCAGGGATATTTCCTACAACTTTTATCTAGGCCATTTTTCAGTGCGACGCCTACTTTACAAGTTATTCAACCGGTCCGGGACTTTTTGAACACCCTGTATATACAAAAACTCTCTTTATACATATATATCAAATCTAAAATAATTTACAAAGTGTGAAATTAATATCAAATATACTTACAACAATAAAAGTAAAAAACGTAGACTACAAGGGCAATGACAAAGATTAATAATAATGGTAGGTAATATTGCATAGCTGATATTTCGATAGATTCTGTTAAATTAACGACTGCGCTTGATTCACTCCATACTCCAAAGCCATAAACGTTTTTAGCCTGCACGCGAAATTGATATTTCTGATCCATGTCTCTCGTAATTATCCAGTAATTATCTGTTCCGTTATATTATAAATTCCAATGTTCGTTTTTGTCGGTTTGATTGCCTTCTTTGTAATTATTTTCGACAATTAAACCCTCCAGTCGATACAAAGTCACTTGTGAATCGCGAGCTTGCGCAGGTTCCCAATTTAATTGATACATGAAATTTGGAAGTCTCGTTACCATAGGTATTCCAGGAGCGCTCGGAACATCACCTGTGTTACACAAGAGCACAAGTTAAATTTCTTTGCTTTATTTTAGTATATACTTTTACTTAAAACTTTATTATTTATTATTTAATTTCTAACTTAAAAAATTTAGTAAAACATTCTTAAAATAAACGCATGATATTATAATGTTTTCATTTGCTTACCAAGCGTTTCAAAAGCAAATCTTTCATCAGGCGGCCATATAAAATCTTCCGTATACTCGAAATATCTCAGGATTAAACGGAATTTGTATATAGTTCCCGGCAGTAAATTTTCTATATAATGTATTACTTTGTCATTATTTATCTGAATGTTATGCGCGATCTGCCACTCTTGCATCGCAACATTTTTGTATTCCAGTTTGTAATGGATTGTCAGATTAATGCCCGGAATCCATGAAATATTCATACCTTTTGTACTGACTCCGCTCAAAATTAAATTATTCGGTTCTGGGTACATATAGGCGCTTTTGCCTACACTGTCAGAGAAGAAATCGCTGAAGTTGCCTGGATACACACGCACGTATACCAAGTAATCTTTTCCTGGCAGCAGCGGCTGGATTGTCGTGTAAAACTTGCCATCTAACGCACGTTCGAGCTTACTGATAAGTTGTTTGTTGCGAGGCATTTGATAAGTTATATTCCGTGTGTCATTTGGAACAAGAACTGGTATCCAATGCACCTCGTAAGTCACTGCCGCGCAGTTTAGATTTTTGGGTGGCATCCAAAAAATCTTCGCTAGAATTGGCGTTAGAACTTGAACCGTCACATTTTCCGGCGCGTTGAGTTTGCCCGGAGTAGTTCTCAGTATCATATCCGTGCCGAATTGCAAGTCCATCGATAACTTATTTACGTAGAAATTGCTCAGTGCCAGCTTCAGTGTATACTCTGTGAATGGCGTTAAATTCTGAATTTTGTAATGCAGTTCGTACGTCTGCACGTTGAATTCCTTCAACTCGTTAAGGTCATTGTCCAAACAATGACTCACGGAGATGTTATATATAGTAGTGGCTAAGTTATACTTCTTGCATTCGCTATTGGGATTGAGAATCGGCTCCGGAAGGCTCAGGACGATACTGTTCGCGGTTATCGTTACTATTGTAACATTATAATCTTCTCCTTTAGGTATCAGACACATCTTCGGGGGATATGATTGTAAAGATCTATCAAGAGCTGTGACTTTGTTAATGAAAGATAAAGAGATATTTACTTTTTGAACATGTTTAATTGCGTTTTCTTTGCTTTCAAGAAATATTGCATACTTTTTTTTTAAAACATAGATTTGTTGCTCACTGCTACTGAACAAGTAAATATTTGTCTTGTCAATCGTTAAATTATTGAGAATTATTTGATCTCCAGCGCTTAAAATCAGGTTGCATTCACAACCATTAATGTTCGCTGCGATTAAGCGATCTTTCGATGTCCAATACATTAACGGCTTGTCAGTATTCGTGTTGTCAATTTGCATGGAGGATGCTTCTGATAGATTGTAATAGTTTGAGCAGGAGCATTTATCGTATTCGTTTTTCGAAAAAGGTTTCATGTTTTTTCCATCGAGATTCGAATGCATTATCACATATTGATTATTTGAATTTAATTCCATCCAATAAAAATATCTGGAAAATATACATATTATTCTTTACTTATAAAATATTATTATATATATATTAACTGTAGGTCAGGAACAAATAGTGATTGTTTAAAATTTTTACAATTCTTTGTTAATTTATGATTCCATAATTTATAATTTTTAATGAAAAAACTTTATTAAATTATTGAAAAATTATAAAACAACACAAATTTTTAAATAAAATAGACAAAGTTGTTAATTTTTTTAGATGGATTAAATTTACATACCCTCTAGATGGCAGTATATTTAAAAATTTAAACTCATTTATTTTTACGATACTTTCGTATTTGACTATGCCAAATTGTTGCCACAATGTTAAATCTAGCTTCATAATGTTTCTGGTCTGGTTGCTAAATTGTATCCAATAAAGATTCCTTGCTATCCAATCGATGCAATGATTGTGCGCCGAAGTGTCAAGTTCAGCTATTTTTATGTTACTCTTTATTTTGTATGGGAGTGGCGGCTGAAGATCCGATGATATTAGCACCCAGTTATGAGTAATCCAATAAATCTTACGTTCCAATGCCGAGTAAATGATTTCTCTCGCTCTGTATTTTATATATGTATAGTCTGTTTGAAAATCCATATCCAATAGTTTCATATCACTCCTCGAGCTGATCAATAATATAGGTACTGGATTTTCGTGCGTGGTCAATACATTAATGACCTTCGTGTAAGGGCCAACGCGACATTTGTTTTGCGCTCGAACTTGAAAGTAGAGCATACTAAGAAATGTTTCTTTCACAAAGATTTCGAATTCCGTAGCTGAGATATTATGGATAATGTATAATCTCTTTGCATGAGGAAGATCGAAGTCCCAATACTAAACCATATATTCTTGTATTATACCATTAGTAAATTCAGGTTCCTTCCATCTGCAAAGAATAGAAAATATTTAATTTTTTTAGTTTTAGCGAATATTTAACAGAGGTAGAATATACATATATGTGTGTGTGTATATATATATATATATATATATATATATATATATATATATACACAAAATGCGAGCTAAATTGTAGTACAAGCGGGAACATGGTGATTCCTCATGCCAAACTAAGTCGATATTGTTGAATAATCTTTGTAGTACAAGCGGTGATTGCTCGAGCCAAAATGAGTCGAAATTATAGAATAAATTTTTTTGTACGGGGTTTCATTTTCGAAATAAACGATTTTGAATATTTATCAAGTACATTTGACTATATCATGAATAACGGATCTAATTATAAACTATTATTTCTGTGTGTGTTTATATTTGTGGATATCGGCAACGTCATGATCTGTTTTTGATCAGTCCTATTTTCTTGTTTAGTTATCAATTTCTGCCAAGTTATCGCGATGGCAAAATATAGCAAACCTTACTTTATTCAATCATTATTTATGTTAAAAGTTATGTTTTAAAAGTTTATAGTTTACGTCACAAATAATCAAAATGTTGCTCACTTAGGAGAACAAATTATAGTAGCATTTCAAGAAGTGTAAGCTCAACCCACCTTAGCAAAAATTCATGAATTTATGATTAAAAGAGTACAGCTTTGCAACATGGAAACTAACCGTTCCAACAGTTTCTTAAGTAAAATTAAAATCAGAAATTAAAGGATTCATTACCGATGTCCATAAACATAAACAGGAACAGAAATAGCAGTCTATAACAAAAGAATCGTCAGTGGAGAAAAAAATTATTCTATGATTCAATATATATTCTATGAAAAAAATTATTCTATATTTCGACTTATTTTGGCACAAGGAATCATTTTGTTCTCCCGTTTGTACTACTATTTAGCATGCACCCTGTATTAAATATGTATATACATACATATATATATATATATGTACATATGTATATGTTGTTGTACATAAGAGAATAAGAGGATACGAGCTAAGCATTTAGATTTTTTACCTGAATATTACAGTTATGTTGTTTCCTTCAATTGGTCTATCTTCAAATTCCACGAATGCTCTGGGAAATGTTGGCTCGCTTGGACCGATATCTAGAGATTTCAAAATTGTATATAATTATATATAAGGAACGAGTATATATAAATAAATTTTTATAGAGATATCGAAATTGTAAATATTGACATAATATATATATATATATGTATATATAAGAATTTTGATATTAATAATTGAAAAAAAGTAAAATGCGACATTTTTTGAATTGTTAATATAAAAAATAATATATGTCATGATAAATAAGTTCAAATGACAGACATTTCTAAATAAAATAAGAAATAAAAAACATAAACATAAATTACAAAATTGAAAATTAAAAGGTCATTAGTATTGATTTTTAGAATATTCAAATAATATAAAACAATGACTTTGTGTTTTTGAGATTTAGAAACATAATTACTATTACTGAGCAAAAACTAATATCTTATAATAAAAGAAATCTTTTAGCAATTTTTCTGTGATTCTGAGCAAAAACCAATATCTTATACTGGACAGAAATCTTTCAACGGTTACAGAGCGTTTATTGCTTATCGAAATTTTCAATTATTGCTTAAGAATTTAGAATTATAAGATATGCGACTGCGCCGCGCTTATAAACGACACAGGTAGCAAAATAATGAGATTAACTTTATCGTAAACTTTATCTTAATCTGTTTCGTGTACTCTTTCTCTCCATCTATCCTTCTCTTTCTCTCCATCTCTCCCTCTCCCTCTTCCCCCCCTCTCTCTCCCACCCTCTCTCCCTCCCTCCTGCCCTCCTATTACCCCCTCCCCTTACTCCTCTCTCTCCCTCTCTCACCCCTCTCTCACCCTTCTCTTTCCCCCTCACCCCTCTCTCTCTCACTCTCTCCATCTCTCCCTCCCTCTCTCCCTCTACCTTTCCCTCTCACCCTTACCATCTCTCCCTCTCCCTCTCTCTCTCTCTCACTCCCTCTCTCTCTCACTCCCTCCCTCTCTCTCTCTCTCTCTCTCTCTCTCTCTCTCTCTCTCTCTCTCTCTCCCCCTCTCCCTCTCTACCTCACTCCCTCACCCTCTCTCACTCTTTCTCTCTTTCTCATCTTGACAATGGAATTTATATTCTTCTTCTTGTTGACAGATATTCTTTTAAATTTAATTTTCATTTTATTGAATTTGTAAATTAATATTATTCTCATAATTTTTTGTGAATCGATTTTATTTTGATAAAGTTTTATATATTTCATTTTCTTACAACATATTAATTAATATATATCTATAATATATATTTTTTAGATTCTAGGATTGTAGACAAATAAATTCTTACCGATTTCATTTCTCACAGTCACGTTGTTACAATAATTGTAATCTGTATTTGAGATATAGGACGGATTGTATCTGTAGTGAAATCTGAAGGTTAAAGGGGGATCCTGTTGATAAATATAACTTGTAAGTGTACTATCCGTCAAATTTCTTGATGAAAAATACATCTGTGGATTGAAACTTATTACGTAGATGATCTGATGAATATATGTCGTTGAAGTAATGAAAGCACAATTTCAAATAACTAAATTAATAAATATGCGACAGATATCTATCCTTAAAGTTTCAAAGCAACTTTCAGCATTGTTAGAAATGATCACTTTAAACTTGTAAATAATCCAGCTAAAACCGCGGATTGTTTTGCTTCACTTACATCGATTCGTTCATTACTCGCATTCGCGTTACTATGTATTCAACATATTATGTATTTAACAAATTACTTCAACAGAAATATCTTATGTTGTGTTTTTAATTATCTTTAATGAAAAAATAAAAAATAAATTTTTAAAGTTATTAGATATAATTCCCTTACAATATACTTTAAGATTTATTCAATATTCTATTACTATTAATATATGCAGCTGAAAAGACATAATTACAAAATTTTAGCACAACATGTTTCACCTACTGACACCGAAAAATCAAAAAGAATCATATAATTATAATTTGTTTAAATAGGTGGCTGTTTTCGATATTTTTACTTATAAATGGTACATAGAGATATGTAAAATTACTATAAGTTTTCTTTTTTCTTTAATATCTATTCGATTGTAATTTATATTGTTTTAAGTAACATTCATGGATATATGTATGTAGTGAAAGGTAGTACGAGAAACGCTTGTAGAGCAATCATCTATGTGTGGCAAAGAGGCACTGACGTAACTGATAAGACATTTGCATATTCTTTAGCCCAAGAAATAATCGCTAGAAAGAAATAATCACATTTGTGGATTAGAAAATCATGTGAGATGCGAGTGGCTAAATCGGAAACATTTTACATTTATAAATTGCAACTAGGAACATGCAGATGTACTTTGTAATGTACGAAACACTGTGCAAACTTTTTAAAAATCTATTTTTATTGTATGTCTCATCAAGATATAATATTTTTATTTATATCAAACATTTTCCTTGTGTCAAACAGAAAGTTACGCAAGAATGTGTTAATAATATCTAATAAGAATTTAGAACTGTTTCTCTTTGCAAATGAGTCATGGAACGCCTGACTCTCCTGGATTGTTGTAGTTTGCTAATAATTCGATATTTATATTAATTTCAGATTAGTTTCTTCAAGTAAGCGACTCCATCTTAATTCGACTACTTTTTTAACAGATGCGTTTGTTATCACTGACAGTTTTACAATACTTATATTTTAACAATAAATATGTGTTTATTTCATTTTCTCCATGAACATAAAAATTTTACGAATTCCTGTTCTTAAAAATCTTGTAAAATTTCTTTCCTTATTGTTATATTTTTTATCGCAAATAAATTCTGGAGACCACGTGGCATAAACATCTGTCTTGTATCCCGATGAAAATATAGACATACATATGTGACGTATACATATACATTGGGTAATAAATAGTATATAAATTCGCATATATAGCGAATGATAGCTATTGTGCATATTATTGGCTTAAAGACTTGATTGAAAGGCAATTCCAAGTTCCATTGTATCAATCTTCTACTTCGATATTTTGTAGCCGTTACGCGGCCATCTTATTTTAACTTAATAATTCTGATTTTCTATATTGATTTCGTTAAATAAAAAATAATTTACTGTAAGTTTAATACAAAAATTAATAAATATAAATAAAAATTTTAAAATATTTTAATATCGCTAGTAGAATAATCAAAGGATCGTTGAAAAATATAATCGACGAAAACTAGCCAGAATGTTTGTTTATTTGTTAAAAATACGACGTTTCGACCATATGGTTGTGGTCCTTTTCAAGTATAAAGGTTCAGATAAAAGAGTATAACGATCTTAATTTTAATCTTAATTTAAATCTTAATTTTGTAAACTTCACATGTCACAATTACAAGATCATTAACGACTTGCCACATATGCAAAAGAGATAAAATGTTGTGTTAGTGCGAGACTTCGTCAAAAACCTCAAAATATAGATAAATATTTAGAGAGCTAAAAATGTTTTAGAAATTACAGAAAAATCATGTAAATAAGCAAAAGTGTCACATATATATTTATCAATGTAGCAGAGAATAAACGAAATCATGAATGTTAAAAATTCTTATTTTTAAATACAACAATTACAACAACACGTGTTACGTTTAAGTTGTAATATACCGTCATAATTAAGTTTAATTTTGTACTATATAACATCTATTTTTAAATGTGTGAAATTAACAAACTTTATATGTATTTTTTATAGCATCAAAACTTTTTAGTTACGTATTATACAGTTTTAATTACACAAGTAATCTATTATCTGCAATATATAATATTCAATTTTCTTCATAAAAAAAAATCTCTTTTCTGCGTGAAGTTTAGATCATTACACATGAAAATACTTTTCCTGAAGACTTACACTATTATCCTTTTCTCCCGACGATATAGCGATGGCCGCTCTCGTTAGCATTAACACTTTTAATAAAATACATAATGTTTTTAACACTCTTAACATAATAATTTTTTTCTTTTGAAGATGTTTGCTCTCGATCGGCTTCCACACGATTCTCAATTAGTGACCAACAGCTATCAACGTCTTATACTCAATGATTCTGATACACTTTAGATCAGTGATGGTCAATTGAAGATAGACTAAAGGTCACTTATAATAAAGATTAACATCACAGGGCCAGACTTATAACATTCTTTAAAAATAATAAATTAATAATATGAAGACTCTCTCTCTCTCTCTCTCTCTCTCTCTCTCTCTCTCTCTCTCTCTCTCTCTCTCTCTGGTGAGTAGAAGCAAACGTGCTTTATATCGCTCTACATTGTGAATCGATTTCTGCCGTATCCTGCCCCTTGGGGCCTTTCTTTTTTAGTTGCACAGAATCAAGGTTTATTGCGCTTGACTATGTAATATTATATCTGCAACTGTGCTGATCAGCTGGAGCCAAATTAGGATTTTATCGGATGTATAAACTCTAATATGCCGTGAACGGATTCTTCCGCGGATAAGGTAATCAACAGATATAGAGGTGTTTATTTACGAGGAGTCGAGGTTGGTAAAGAAAACAAACTCTGATCTGCCGTGAAAAGATTCTTCCGTGGATAAGGTAATCAACACAGAGGTAGAGGTGTTTATCTACGAAGAGTCGAGGTTGGTAAAGAAATGGTGTAGGAACTGGGGGACGGAAAATCAAAAACAGTGGCGCAAACATCGAGAAATTCATGATGATGTAAGAGACGTGGCGCATAAATTTAAAAAAGGTACCTATTGGACTGTGAAGGAGTGAACTAGCAAACTCTAACTAACATCATAATTGATGAGCCTATGATGGATGTAACAAAGAGTCAAACGCCTGTAATATGTAAGCATTGTAGAAAGGAAATTAAAACCGAAGCGTGGAAATGTGTGCCTTGTGTGAAGCTGTTTCATCCTAGCTGTCATAAATTACATAAGGTTTATGATTCTTTGAATGAATTAATTCCATGTAAAGGTAAATCCGAGGTATATACGCTAAACAAGCCTAAAGATAATAGTAATAAAGTGTCAAGTGAGGAGGGCGGACAAGAAACAGGAAGTGATATGGTTAATAAAATTGATGCCTTATATAAGATGATAACGGAAATAAAGAATGATTTAGTAGGAAAAAAAATAATCAAAAATATAATTAAGGAAACCATAAAAGAGGAAATAGACAGAGTAAGACAAGAAATATTGTCATGGAAAGAAACTGAGCTTGAATTATATATAAGTAGAATAGTAAGGAAAGAAGTTCAAAAAATAGCGGATGGTTTACCTAATCTAAATAGTATTCAACCGGAGGCAAGAAAGAAAAAATTGTACAGTGAAGCTGCGTCGAAGGATCAGGAAACAGTAATAATTATCAAACCGAAAGAAGAAGATGCTGGTTCTAGTGAAGTTACCAAATTAGAAATAAAAAATAAAATTGATGTCTCAAAGCTAGGTTAGCTAGGAGTAGGAATTACTAAAATGAAAAAGGCAACAAGAGGAGCAGTTGTAGTAGGTTGTGAAAACAAAACGCAAGCAGAGAGACTGAAGGAGAAAGCAACTAAAGACCTGGGTGAAAAGTGTGTTATACAAGCTCCTAAGAAGAAAAACTTGAAGATCAAGATATATGATGTCGATAGTGAAGATAGCGAAAATGAGCAAGAATTTTGGAAAAAAATCGAAGAGCAAAATGGATTCAAGAAAAATAGTGTATTTGGAAAAATTCTACATAAATCAGGTAGAAAAGGAGCTAAATGAACGATGATTATAGCAGAGGTAAATGATGAAGCGCACGAAAGAATGATTGATGAAGGAAAAGTAAATATAGGTTGGAAAATATGTAAGATACAGGACTATGTAGGAATCTTAAGATGTTTTAAGTGTAATGGTTTCTATCACTTTGCGAAAGATTGTACTAAAGAAGAAACCTGCGGAATATGCGCGGGAAAACATGTAACCAAAGGATGTAAAAGTAAACTTAAAAAATGCGTAAATTGCGAAGAAAAAATCAGAGTTCTTAAAATTAATAATTTGAATACGGAGCATTCGGCGTTTGACACGGATTGTCCATGCTATAGAAAAGAAATCGAAAAACAAAAAAGTAGAATAAATAGTAGTTTATAGCATAAAGTTAATTCAAAAGGATTTAATAATAGGATTGTCTGTCTTAACGCGCAAGGTTTCCTGACACATAAGGATGAAATTGAAAATGTATTAATAGGAGAATGTAGACCAAATATTTTAGGATTGACGGAAACTCATATAACGCAATTAATTGAAGATCATGAAGTACAAATTGATGGATATGTATGTGTAAGAGGAGATTCGGAATCTAGTAGAACGGGCGGGGTGCTATTATTTATAGACAACAATATTAGATTTGAGATAGTTGCGACAGAATCCTGTGTAAAAAATTGGTGGTCAATTTTGGTAAAAATTAATGAAAGGGACTTTAAGGGCTTGTTAATGTTGATCTATCACTCGCCTAGTGGTAGTGATTCTGAATTTATAGATTTTCTGGAGGGAGTATGCAATAATGAACTATTGAATGGTAACATTATTATAATGGGGGACTTTAACATGGATATGAAGGTCAATAATTATGGTCAAGATAGATTAATTAGAGTAATGAATTCGGTGGGTTTGAAACAATTGGTCCACGAACCGACGAGAATAACAAATTATTCCGAGACGATAATTGATTTGATATTTACAAATATGAATGTTGAAGTAAATGTATGTCATGAGCCAAAAATAACGGACCATTCAATGGTGGAGGTGTATTGGAATGTAAATTCGGTAAGAAATGAAGATAGGAAGATTTTATGTAGAAATTACAAGCAAATGGACGCAGATGAATTTATGAGACTAATTGTGAGTAGCTTTGATAATATAGATACTGACGAGGTTAGCAATGTTAATACTCTGGCAGATTTGGCAATAAATGAGATTGTTAAATGTCTTGACTCAGTTGCTCCTAGAAGGGAAATTAAGATTTATAATAATAGGCGGGGTAAACAATGGTTTTCGGAGGAGATTCGGCAGATTTTGAAAAAGAGAGATGAGGCTTATGAGGTGGCGAGAATAAGTAAGAGTACTATTGACTGGGAATTGTTTCGTCAATTAAGAAATACAGGTTTAGATGCGTGTAGGAAGGCTAAAAGAACATACCTTGAGAATGAGCTGGATAAAAATAAAAAAGATCCGAAGCGAATGTGGGAGTCACTAAAGGAAATGTTAAAAAGTGACTCGTGTCGCGTTAACGTATATAAAAAAATACAGAATGGGGATGTAATGCTTAGTGATGTGTATGAAATGGCGAATATGTTCAATAAATATTTTGTTGATAGCATTTTGGCATTTAGAGAGAATATACTTATAATGGAACTTGATGGTAATGTTAAGTATACGGAAAGTATATTTGAAAATTTTAATTCAGTTAAAGTTAATAAATTATATCAAATTGTTTATAAATTAAAAAATAAGAGTGGTACCGAGGAAGGAATAAATGTTGAAATTATGAAATTGATAGTTAAAGCTGCAGGTGAAAAGCTGTGTCACATTTTGAACAGATCGTTAGAGGAAGGGATATTCTCTGATAAGTGGAAAGAATCGACTGTGGTTCCCATACCAAAAGTGAGTAGAACGATCAAGATTGAAGAGTTTAGGCCAATAAATAAGTTACCTATCTATGAAAAAATTCTGGAGATAATAGTTCATGAACAATTAGTAGAATACTTGGAAAATAATGATTTGATCAAAGATTGTCAATCAGGATTTAGAGCAAAAC
The DNA here is from genome assembly GCA_963971435.1 of Lasius platythorax. Lineage (NCBI taxonomy): Eukaryota > Metazoa > Arthropoda > Insecta > Hymenoptera > Formicidae > Lasius > Lasius platythorax. The sequence continues at coordinate 1,309 of CAXASD010000066.1, read as the reverse complement.
ATTCATGTGAAACGGCTTTACAATGGGTTATATCAAAGTGGAAAAAATCTATAGGCGAAGGAAGGATAATAGGAGTAGTTTTCGTTGATTTAAGAAGAGCTTTTGAGTTAGTGGATAGAAATATTTTGATACAAAAACTAATACGATATGGAATAAAAGGGACAGTACTTAAATGGTTTGATAGCTATTTGAAAAACAGAACTCAAAAAGTAAAGTTTAATGGAATTTTATATGATCCTATTAGTGTGGAGTTAGGTGTTCCCCAGGGATCGGTCCTGGGACCGTTATTATTTTTGCTGTATATTAATGACATAATAGATATATTGAATGATAAATGTGTAATTAAACTGTTTGCCGATGACGCCCTGATCTATACAACAGGGTTCTCGAGTAGTGAAATTAATGAAAACCTTAATAATCAAATGGTTGAATTAGAAAAGTGGCTAAATAATAATAGATTAAAATTAAATGTAAATAAAACCAAAGTTATGTTAATAAGAGGTAAAAGAAAAAAAGTGTTGGAAAACAATATAAAAATTAAATTGGAAAACCAAATACTTGAAGTAGTTAATGAATTAAAATACTTAGGAGTAATAATTGACAAGAACTTGAATTTTTCAGCACATGTAAATTACATGGTAAGAAAGTAGGATCGAAAATAGGAGTGTTGCGTAGGATTGGTGCGGATCTGACACCGTATATGAGGGTGTACAGTATATAAAGCAATTATTGCTCCGATATTTGAGTATTGTGCGTCTGTATTGATGGGTGTAACGAATACCAATTTGCAATATTTACAAAAATTACAAAATAAAGGTATGCGAATTATACTGCGATGCGATAAAAATGTAAGAATAATAGACATGCTTAATGCTTTAAGATTTATGTCAATTAGAGAAAGAATTGGTATAATGTGTGTATGCTAGTATTTAAAATGGTGAATGGACTGTGTCCAAATTATTTAGTAAATGAAATTGAGTTGGTATCTGATACGGAAACAGTACAAACGAGACAAAAAGGTAATATATATATAAATAAATGTAAAACAAATGAAGAACAGAAAATGTTATTGCATGATGGATTCAAAATGTACAATAGATTACCAAAGAATGTAAAGGTTGAACAAAGTATAGGTAGTTTAAAAAGAGCGTTGGTATCATGTATTAAAGGCGGAGAACGGGAAGAAGTGTAAGCATAGTAGTATTGTACTAATTAGTCAGTCGATGATATATAGACTTAGTAGGAGCGTATTTAAATGTAGCTACTGGAGCTAATAAAGTTCAATCAATCAATCTCTCTCTCTCTCCCT